>CM053774.1:84499382-84592060 GCA_028658325.1 Potorous gilbertii
GGGGAGAAAATTTTGGAACCCAAAATCTTGTGAAAATGAATGTAAAAAGTTAAATAAATTTAAAAAAAACGAATCCTAGAGTAGATGGGTTTTAGGGGTTAGATATTAGATGTTAGAGTCTCCCTATTTATCCAGATACTTCTTTTCTTTCCTTTTTACTACCCAACTCACTGATCTCACTGCACTGGAGAAAAAAGTATTAAGAATATTAAATTAGTATTAAGATTAATATTTAAAATATGGTACATGAATGTAATGGAACACTATTGTGCTATAAAAAAAAAAGGCGGACTTGGGAAAAACCTGGAAAAATTTTTATGAACTTATGCTGAGTGAAATGAACAGAGCCAGGAGAGCACTATAAACAGTAATAGTCATGTGCAAGGACTCTTTTTGATAGACTTAGTCCTTCACAGCAATGTAAGGACTTAAAACGTTTCCAAAGCACTCATCATGCAAAATGCCATCCACATCCAGAAAAAGAACTATGGAGTCAGAACACAGAATGAAGCAACTATTTTCTCCTTTGTTATGTTTTGTTTTGTTTTCCTCATTGTTTCTCCCATTTGTTTTAATTCTTCTATGCAACATGACTAATGTGAACATGTGTTTAATAGTAATGTATGTGTAGAACTCATATAAGATTGCATGCCATCTTGGGGCGGGAGGGGGAGAAAATTTAGAATTTATGGATGTGATTGTTGAAAACTGAAAACAAATTAAATTTTTGGGAAAGAATATTAACATCAAAATATTTAGATTAACATTAAAATGGTAAAATAATATTCTGGATAACTGTGATTGTCTCTTTCAAGGTCCATTATTTATAGTTTGAACCATTTTGAAGGCAATATTTCTATAATGCATTCCACTCTATCCTATCTTCTTATCTTTGCCATAAATTTAGAGAAGAAAGGAACCTCAAAGGCCATGTAGTTTACCTCCATCTCATTTTACAGAAGAGAAAAGTGAAATGCAGGGCTCATGGTGACAAAGATAAAATAAGCATAGAGGAGAGATTTGAACCCAGCTCTTCTGATGCCATGGTCTGTGTTGTTTGCATTGCATGGCACTCCTTTCTTTCTAAAACCTTACTGAACCTTTTTATCAATGACTGAAGTGTGAATCTGTGAATTTATTGCACTATAGTATATGGAATCCAATATAAGTGGTTTAACTGCTATCATTGAGGAAATGTTTGCCTGGAGAAGGAGGAGGAGGGCTGGTCATGTATCAAGAGAGGACAGCCCAAGTGCTGTACCAGTACATGAAAAGTATAAAAAGACCTAGAAGGCCTCCAACATTTTTCATATATCATATTAGAAGTTTTTATGGGAGAACACATTCAAGAATCAAGTAAGATAAGAAATAATCATACCCATTGATGAAATCATAGATCCAGAAGTATTCCATATTATAATAAAGAAGTGTCCTCAAAAAACTAATCAAGCAATAAGCATTTATTAAGTACTTATTATGTGTCAAGTGCTATGCTAAATATTAGGTATTCAGAGAAAATGAAAAAGTAGTCCCTGCCCTCATGATGCTTATATTCTAATGGAAAGGGGGAGACTGTAGAAAATGGAGCATATGGATTGGACCTATGATTTCACTGCTTTTTTGGGAACTCCTAGGAAAGGAGATTTCTACTATGGGTGTCAGCTGGCAAATTCTATTCAGTTTATAGTCATAGAGAATTGTCCAAACTATAAGAGTCAGAAACAAGGGCCCATGGTGTCTGAGTTAAGATTATCTTTTTATATTTAGATGCAATGACACTTTACTTTAAAATATTAAAAACTATTCTTAGCCAGAGCACCATAAAAGAGTAGCCTGGAATTGGCCCTCAGACAATAGTTCGTCCAACCCCCCTCCCCCACCCCACCACCTCCCTAGTCTAGTTCACCAAGAGAATGAATAACTTGCTTGAAGACACAAAAGTCAATATGTATCAAAGAGAGGATTATGCCATCTTCCTGGTGAGTTCTCTATCCATTGCACTGCTTTGTAGACAGTATGCATGTAAATGGGTATATATACACAAGGTATATACAGAGTAGATAGAAAGCAACCTTATAAGTCAAGGCACAACCATAGGTGGAGGGAGGGGGGTGATTGGGAAAAAGTCCTCTGTGTAAGGTGTTATTTGAGCTGGATCTTGAACCTATAATTCAGAGGCAAAGGGGAGGAGCAAAAAAAGTACTTTAGGCATGCAGGACAGCCAATGCAATAATACTAAGATGGCAGATAGAGTATTGTGTGTGAAGACTAGCAGGTAAGTTACTATGACTGGACCATAGAGTACATGGAGAGAAGTAATTTATAAGACTAGAAAGAAGGGACAAGGTTATAAAAGCTTTAAATGGTGCCCCCCCTTTTTTTCAGTGCTTGTCTTTTGTATAGTCATTCTCTTCTTATAATGTCAGATTATCAGTTTTCACTTGATACTTTCACTGTGCAAATCCATTCTCTAACTTTTCTAATACACTCCATCTTTCAGTGATTGGCTGGAAAAGTAAATAATCAAACCTATTGTTTAAATTATGTATTAATAGTGTAAGCAAAAGATCTTTGGGATTTTTCTCTTAGTAAAATGAATGAATTTTAGGGCACTAACTTGGTGAGGTCTATTTTGTTTGATGAAAAATGCCTCATTGGCAAATTTCTGTTTTTCAATGAATTTCAAAAAGGAAAGTTTTGAAGATCAATAGCCTCTGGGGAACTAAAGTATAATTAAGACTGAAAGAAAGTTCTTCCTATTGGTCATGTGCAATAGATTTGCCCAGAGGAATCTGTTTTTGTCTTATATTCCAATTCTGCATTGCCATAGTTCAGAACTAGGCAAGGTTTGAGAGAAGCAGAAACTCTAACAGGAAAATTTTCTACAAAGTTATTTTGCCATATGGTTTAGCATCAAAGTTCCCATTGATATCTCTTACCATTATGAATAAATATATCATGCATGTCTTCTGACTCCTTTCTTTTGAAAATATTAACCAACAATAACACAAAAACCCTAAGATCTCTGAACAGGAAATATAGGTATTTTTGTATGCATACATACTTATGTATACACACACACACACACACACACACACACATATATATATATGTATATACATATATATTCAATGTTTTGTAGGTTCCCTTGATCTACAGTACAAAAAATACATAAAAACTTATTCCAAGACAACAGAGGGACAGTAATCTATTGGTAAGAAATTTATTCATTCATTATTTATCCACACAATAGATATTTGTCATTTATCTACCATGTGTGATAGCACTATGAGTTATTATAATGGGTTGAAATTTTTCATTTCTGTCTTCTGTTAGTTCTTTTGCTCTTTTCTCTTTCTTTAGTCTTCTTTCAATCTTTCCCTTTCTTTTCTTCCTTTCAATATGGAAAAAATGCATCTCTTTTATGCTTGCCTCGATATTATCTTGTCGTCTTCTGCTGCTTTCATATTATCTTTCATTTCCTTTTCATTTGTGTCTTTGAAAAACACTGCTGCAAGACCCAAGACAAAAATGAAAGTACATCTCAGTCATTCCAGAAACCCAAAATAGTGTATTAAAAACTCTCCATGAGAAATACTTTAAATAGTACATTTCACAAGCTGACCTCAAGGTCAGCCAACTGGGCATTTTGCCTGCACGAGTGAGATACAGGATCCAAGAGATAGTCAGCTTTTGGTTGTTGTCTGAGGTTGCAAACATATGCTTGTGTTCTTGTAGCCTAAAGTTAGCAGTAGGAGAGGGCAGGTGTGAGACTAGCAAGAGTAGGCTGGTGAAAATGTTTGCACATTCATAAAAAGGGTGTGTGATTGTCCTACATTGGTAGGAACACAACTTTTATAAACTAAGTGAATTGGTCCTTTATGTGCCTATCTTTGGCATTTTTTTATTTGTTCCATAAGGGTAAGAATACCCAACTGGGTAGTCATAATCAATTGCTATTTGTTGGCCAAGCCAAGTTCAAGTTTGTGGCATCAATTCTTGCCATGTACCCTTCTCTTAAGTTTTTTAGAATTTCAAACTGGGAAATGAGAATATCAAGACTGGAAGCAATTACTGCATTTCATTTTGTTTTTACCTGAGGGGCAACTCTTCTCATCTTGTTGGTTGGAATAATATCAATTAATCATTTATTAAGCACTTACTATGCATTACAGCTTGTACTAATCCCTGAAGGTTATACTCTAGCCAGGGGAGATAATGTAGATATATAGATTATTTAAAATAATTTTGAGGGGAAGTCACTAGTCCCTGAGGCAGGATCAAGAAAGGCTTCATGTAGACTCTATCAACAAAGTTGAGCCTTGACGCAAGTAGGGATTCCAAGAGGTGGAGATGAGAAGAGAAAGCATTCTACTCATGAGTGACAATCAGTACAAAGGCATAGATGAGAAATGAAGGGGCCCATTTAATCTTGGCCCTTTTGGCTACTTTCATATAATCTTTCATTTCTTCACTTTTATCTTTGACAAAATTATGTAAGATCAAGTGAAATCAACAAATATTTCTTAAGCCTTTATTATGTCAGGCACCATGCTAAGCACTGAGAACATGAATATTACAAATACAAATATAAACAGAAACAAAAACAGTCCCTACCCTCAAGGAGCTCACATTCCATTGATGGATATATATTACATAAAAGGAAGCTGAAAGGGGAGAAGATACTCATTCAGGAGCATGGTAGAGAAATTCCAGAGAGTCAGGAGTAGTGCCTGGAAAAAATGAAGACGTGACTAGGCTGGGGCTTTTTCTTAAAATGGAGGATCTGGGAGAAACTAGGGTATCAGAGGAAGGGGTCACTGGGACAGGTGTTAAGAGAAAATATTCAAACACAACTCAATAGCCATTCCAAAATAGAGTAATAAGAAAACAGATTTGTCTGGATTGCAGTGTGCATGAAGGAGAATAATGTATTTGTTTCCAAATGAGATAATATTTGCAAAGTGCTTAACATAGTGTCTGGAACATAGTAAACGCTTAATATTTCTTTTTCTTTCCCACCCTTTAGGTAGTAAATGAATTTCTAGTTGATCCTAGAGGTAACAAAGAGCCTCTGGAGTTAGTTTGTTGAACAGAAGAATGACTAGACATAGAATGATCTCTGATGTCCCTCCCTATCTTCCTCCATCCTCATCCCCATCGCCGTCCTCCTTTGGGACAATTAAACTCTTAACTCTCTTTCATCCCTGTTAACAGATGCCCAGCTACAGCTTTCATGTTTAGCATTAGGCACATTCATACTCATAGTCTGTGAGTGCTCCCTTTCACTCCCCTTTCACAAGGCTTCTGGGAACGAGGAGAGCATCTACTCATCTTACAAACATCGGGAACCCCTGGGTTATGTTAACATGAGTTACCTCTAAGCCCAATGTCAAAATTCAACTCCTTGTCCAGAGAAGTGTGACTATTCTCATTGCAATATTTCCTTCTGCCTAATTCTAAGGATTATCCTTGAAGTTACATGAGTTAATATATTAGCTTCTCAACTCTAATACTCATGAAGGTCCTTCTTTTTGTAAGCACTTATGAGGGATGATACAAAGACCTTGCCCCTAAGAAGCTTGATGACTATGAGGGGAGAGATAAATATTGAAAGAGAAATACATCAATGATTTTGACACAAAAGAGAGTAAAGTATTTGCAAAGGAGAGAATGCCCAAGGCAAAAGGGTATGAAAAATTTGAGAAGTGAGTGATCATTTGCACTTGTGGAAATCAGAGAAGACTCCATGGAGGAGATAGATTGGATTTTGAAGGAAGTAAGAATTATAGAAAGAAATGGAATAACATAAGAGTTCATTCCAAACACATAGGATACTTCAAAGAAGTATGAGGGCAGGATGAGAATGGGAAATCAAGAAGAGATCAGTTCAATAGGAATATAAGAAAATGAAGGTGTGCATCATCATATAATCAGGACAAGTAGGTTAGAATTATGAAGAGCTTTGATTGTAAAAGTGAAAAGTTTATCATATATTTGGCAGGCAATCAGGAACCATGGAAAATTTTGGAGAGAGGGATGATATAGCACATAGTTCATGTGCTTCTTCCAACAAAATCAAAATAACTTGTACACATTCTTTTTGTTTTAAGCTTTAGCAAAGTTAAGCTTCTTATTTATATCACAGACATTTTGATGTGTATACTCTCATCCCATATCTGTGAACCTTCCCTTGGAAGAGAGAGAGAAAACAATTAAAGTGAAACTAATGTATTAAACATATCTGACCGTATATAAGAAAACATGCTTTGCCCGTATTCTTCCACATCTCCAATGAAAGAAGGGAAGAACACTTCCTAGTGTCTTTTCCAGGTCCATGATTAGACATAATAATTAGACATGTTAATGTAATCATTGTTTCCTGATTCTGCTCACCTCATCCTTCATCAATACATATTCCCATGTTTCTCTTCAGTCTTCATATTTGTCATTTCTTACATTACAATAATATTTTGTTATATTCATTTAATCCAAATTGTTTATCTTTGCTTAATCAGTGAGTATCTCATTTCTGATTCCTTAATATCATAAAAAGTTCTACTATGAAGGTTTTGGAAGGGGATATCATATATAGTGCAGGTCCAGAACTTGACACATTGGGGCACTTAGCTGTCCCTAATAATAACACATTCCCTTTCTCGACACACAAAAAGTCTGCAAGCTCTAGGCCAATGGGTTTGACATTGATTGCTGGAAAAATTCTAGATAGTATTGCTAAAGGGATCATGTGTGAGAATTCAGAAAAGGAAACAATGATCATAAAGCTTCATTGAAAGGAAAGTGGGTGGGTTTTATCAGAACAGCTTCATGTCCTCTTCTGACATTGTTATTAGATTGAACAATTGGAGGAAAGCTATATACTTATTTACAGGATTTAATTTAAATATTTGACAAATTTTCTTGCTATATTTTTGACAAGATGGAGACATTTTATTTAAATGTTACAATCATTTTCAGTCATTTTTAACTCTATGACCCCATTCAGGGTTTTCCTGGCAAAGATCCTAGAGTGGTTTTACCACTTATTTCTCCAGCTCATTTTACAGATGCAGAAACTGAGGAGAACAGGGTTAAGTGACTTGCCCAGGGTCACACAGCTATTAAATGTCTGAGATCAGATTTGAATTCAGGTGTTCCTGACTCCAGGTCAAGCATTCTATCCACTAAGCCACTTAGCTCTCCTGAAATGATAGTAACTAGGTAAATTCGGTACCAGTTCAGAGCTGAAGAATAAGCAAGTTCCATGATTCTATGCTTGGTACTGTTCTGTGCTTTATTGACTTGAGTAAACTCATATCAAATTATGACATTGAATGATGCCAAGAAGCAGTGAGTGTTACCCTACATAGTGGCTGATGCAGTTCTGATCCAAAAACAACAATAAGCTAATAAACACATTCAAAGAATCAGCTTAGCAGGCAGTGTGGTGCAAGGAAAAGATTCTTGGCTCTGAACTCAGAGGACCAGTGTTGAAATCCAGCCTCTAGTTTTTTACTATCTAATGACCTTGAGTAAGATAACTTCTTGAGACTGTTTCTTGATCTGTAAAATTAGATGATTGGACGCCTGAGGTCCCTACCAGCTCTAGATTTATGATGTGATAGGCTTGTAAGTGGCACAAATTTAAGATGGTGACAGTGTGGATTTTGCTACCATTTATATAAATAAGGTCTACTTTCATCTGTTACAAGCTCACTACGAGTTAAACTGTGACTTAGCAGTCCCAAAGCAAATGTGTTCTTTGGTTACATTAAAACATATTGTAGCATCCAGAGGAAGAAAGATGATAGCTCTGCTGTCTTCTTTCTGTTTCTGGGTCAGCTCCAAACTAGAGTACTGTGTTTGTTTCTAAGCAACACATTTTGTAAGGTTATTATTTGACTTGGAAGAAAGAAAACTTATGAAGACAAGAAAGCTGAGTCATATTTAAAAGCTGAGTCATTGCAAGAGGGTTTGCTTGGAACTTGAGTGTAGATCTAGAAAGGGAGGTTTCAAAGAAGTGGACTTTGGTTCCCAGAGGGGAGAAACATTTTCTTATGCATGAAGACTTCTAAAAGTAGAATGTACTGTCATAGGAGGGAATGAGTCTCCTCTCCTAAGAGAGACTACAACATCACTTGCTGGGATGTTGCAGGAAAGATTTCTGTACATGTTTTGAACCCGATCCTCTCTACATGGCCTCTTCCAGTTTAGAAGTTCTGTGATTTTGTGAGCAGCTAAAGGGATCTGGGCAAGTAGCAAGACATCATAAATCAGGAATTTGGATCAAAGCTACAACAAATATTACTAACACCCCATTCTTTAGATTCCAAGTTACCTTCTCCACTGAAGGAGTCCAAAAGGGCTGAAGCTGGCAATACCATTCTAAGCTAAAGCCAAACTACAGAATCGAATTCATTTAAAACTTGTACAAGGGGAAAACTCAGCATGCAGTTAGACAGCACGGTTATTCTAATACACAGAGCAAATGTAGCAGATCCATGACATGTGCTGTCCTTAGATCAAGACGATATTGTATCAGAGTTTTCATCACATTGAGTTTCATTCCATTATATTATTTGACTGATGACATATTTAACTCTGTGTAACAAGTTGTGTTAAAGGATCATAGAGCTATACCTGGAAGGGAACTTGGAGAGAAGAGAAGAGAAGGGAAGGGAAGGGAAGGGAAGGGAAGGGAAGGGAAGGGAAAGACATTTACCAAGAACCTACTATGTGTTAGGCACTATTTTAAGAGATTTATAAATATTATTTCATTTGGTCCTCATGACAACTGTGGGAAGTAGTTACTAACATGATCATCTGACATACAGCTGACAAAAATGAGGCAGACAGAGATAAAGTAACTTGTCCAGGGTTACAGAGCTATTTTCACTCAATTGATCCTGATTTCAGGCTCACCACTCTATCTAGGCACCACCTAGATGCTATCTTGTTAAGATCCTTCATTTTAAAAATAAGAAAAATAAGATTCAGAGGAATTAAATGAATGGCTTGCCTAGGATCACAAAGGCAGAAAGTCTCAATAAGACAGCAGCCTCATGATCACGTTCAACAGATTTTTTTTAATCTCCAATTTGAGCAGTGACTTTGGAGTTAGAAGATGAGTTCAAACACTCTCTCTCTCTCTCTCTCTCTCTCTCTCTCTCTCTCTCTCTCTCTCTCTCTTTCTTGTCCCTGTCTCTCTCCTTCCTGCCTTTTTCCCTCTTCCTCTCTTCCCTTCTCCTCTCCCCCCTCTAATATAGCTCTCCCTATCTTTCTAAGACTGAAAGTACAGAGGCCATTCACTAGCTGATTCCATTGCTGATTGATACAGGAATTTTGACCTGCTCTGTTTTTGACCTGGGCCACTTCACTCCTCTTTAGGCAGCCTGGTCAACCCTTGCCATATTGATGCCAGACTCAGTGGGAATATCTGACCAGCTTAGCATCCTACAGTTCAGAGATCTTGAGCTCAAGGCATCTTCAAGCCTCGGCCTCCTCAGTAGTACGGACTGTGAGCAGCCACCAGAGCAGCCAAACTCCATTTTTGAGGCTTACTACCTGTGTAGCTGTGAGAAAATCACTTCCAATTTCTTCACGCAAAAAATGAGGGGGATGGGCTAGCTGGCCTCAGAATTCCCTTCTAATTCTATGTCTCCAATACAATGTTCCTAAGACACTCTACCTTGCTAAGGCTTTCTGTCTCTAGTTATCGCCTCTGAAGATTATTGCAGAACTTCAGTGAGATGATGCACATCAAAGACTTTGAAAACTTTGAAGTGCTACATAACATAAATGCCAGTTGCTACCATTACTCATGCAACAAAACATGGTGCTAACGGAAACCAGATGCCAAGAGCACTATCCCTCTTTGTCTCTCTGTGGGATCTGTTCTATAAAACTTCTGATTCTGAATGTTTTAGTCCCTAGAGGAAACTACATCTCAGGACAGGATGCCTCGAGGATCCTCAGAAAAACTGACAGACTCATGGGCAAATGAGAAGCCTCCAACTCTATGAGCTCAACCAATCGCTATCAAGAGTTCCCTATATGAAAATAGCAAGCTATTGCTGTATTCTAGGGCTGATGCCTTCCTTTGTTGCTGGGCTAGTGTCTTAAATATGGTGAGTCAACCATCTCATCAGGCTTTCCAAACAACCCGCAATTTAGATTCAAAAGAAACAGGGGATAGAAAGATGCCATGAGATCCTGAGCAGGGAGAGTTGCAAGATAAGGTTCACTTGATTGTGTGTTACTAACGTCAATCTAATTCACTTGAAAGCTAATAACCTTGGCAATAATAATGCCATCAGCCATCTTCAGGGTCTTATTAGCCCAGGCAATAAAGATCCCTTGATTGTACCGGGCTAGCTGCTGTTCAGACAGGACAACAGCTCCAAAGCAGCCATCACAGTCAAGGATATCCCTACTGGCTTGCCTGCGTGAGGATCTCAGGGAGCTGATCTGTTCTCCCACAGCAATCAGATTTCCCCAAGATATGTACAAAAACTACCCTTCTTCAATTTGTATCCATGCAGACTTGGAAGAAGAAAAGCAAACGTATCCAAATAACTCATCATGTTCCCGAATGTTTCCTCTGGTAAGAATAGCCCACCAGGAAATGCCAAGACTCTGCATGGTATCTGGAAAGAGGAACTGAAGGGAGCCCTTGGGGAGGAAGGGAACCCAGCCAGGTGTAAGAGGCTTATGGAGGGAAGTGTTAAGAAGAAGAAAGTAGCTGCAGATGCTTGGAAAGACAGGTCTGGAAGTGAGGGTTTTTGTGGGTGGAAATCTTCCATGCGTTTGGCAGGTGTTCAGCACCACTTACACACAACACAAGCCCCAAATCTATTTGCACAGGCTAGAAAACATCCTCAGACAACTGGTGAATTTGGAGGCTGAGAAGGGATTTTAGAGATCCCTTCATTTCATACCTGAGTAAACTGAGGAACAGAGAGGTAAAGTGATCGACCTAAGCTCACATAAAGAGAATAAGTGGCAAGTCTGGAATACAAACGCAGCTGTCAATATTCTTAGCCTTGTTTTGTTTTGTTTCACTTTATCATAGACATTATTCACAATATTGTCATTTTACTATTTTCATATATAACTAAACTATTCATATTTTAAAACGATCAAATGTGTACCTCCTCTTCATCCCCATTTTCATATTTATCAACTTTTGAAAAGGGTTAAAATTACAAAACATTGTTTAAAGGTCTAAAAGAATAAGACTAGGAGGTATACATTTTTGCCCAAATGAATTCAAAGGAAATATGTTTGGTGTAATTTAAAATAAATATTTCTTAATTGAAAGCAGCAATTAAAGGGGAAAAAAGTGGTTGACTCAGAAGGAGGTAAATGCATATATTAGGTGCTGACAAGTTTCATCTTTTGAAGGGCTGTAAGAGAAGAGATTTTGGTTGCCTTGGCTGAATGTTCTAAATGAGCCTGTATCTCTCTACTAATAATTGCCAGATGGGAGAGAGGTTTGTAAAATATAGGGATTAAACTAGTTTCTTCACCTCATCATTTCCTACATCAAAATCATTTTACTTGGGATTGATTTCAGCAGCTTAAATGAGTCAAAGGCAAAAACAAATATTTTTGAAGTGTCTTTTTAAGGTGTTCAATTCAGTTATAATGGCACTTTAATTCAAATCACCCATTTTCAGCACTCTAAACTAACTTTCACACAACTGACAAAATGATATTTTCAAGTCATAGGCTTGCTCATTGCTTGCTCAAAAAATCTCTGGTGACAACTCCAGGGACCTCCAGGATAAAATATGAATTCCATACCTTGGCATTTAAAGCTCTCCATAACTGGACTTCCTGTACCTCACTCCATCCACTGACAGTCCTCCCTGGTCATGATTCCTCTGTATGAGTTGTTTCCCCCATTGGAGACAACTCCTTAAGGACAGATACCATCTTGCTTACTTGGATTTGTATTTCTACTACTTAAAAAAGTGCCTAGTACTTAATATTAAGTCTTTATCAAGTGCTTTTTTTATTCATTCATTAAATCACCTCTTTTCATACAGAAAACCTGCTCATTTTCCTTGTTGTGATTGCCATTCCAATCCTTCAATCTACTTCCTCTATAACCCTTCTTAACTTTTGCCTTTATGATATTTCTCCAATCCACTTTCATATTCTCTCTCTCATCTACATATAAGTATATATTCACATATATTCCACCTCTAGTTCCTTATAACTGCTCATGGAAATATTTTTAACCATACACTTTTTGGTGGTTTAAGCCAGGCACCATCGTTTGGAAGCAATGGCATGCAATTAAGGAACATATTTTCATGTTTGAGTAATGACTTAATGTCAGACATTTATGGCTGTATGTGAATGGCAATAAGCTAATATTAGAAAGCTAATGTGGAAAACAGAAAATTACTAGCCATTGGTTATTTTTTTTTACCATTATGACTCTTTTAATCTATTTTTATAATATTATTTTTGCTTTTTAAGAGTCAGAGACTTTGGCAAGGTCACTAACTTCTTTTGTAAATACATTTGCTGCCTTGATTCCTATAAAGGATTTAATCAAGCTCCTATTCAGATTCATTTTTTTAAAATGGTCACTTAGAAGTCTTTAGTTTTAGTGATCACCTAGTTAGATTTCCAGGAGGTAAGCCAAGTCTTATTTGGAAAAGGATTTAACTTAAATTATTCTCTTTGCTTTTGAAATCTACACTAAAATAATATTAAGTAGCTGTAAAAGTTCAGGCAATGGGGTCTTAAACAACCAAAACACATGTTAAATAGGAATCCAATATTTTAACAACTTAGTTATTTAAGACCAGAGGTGGCAGGAATTAAATATGCTCAGTGAGTTGCCTTTGGAGAACATGTCACAACTCAATGATGAGCCAGAGAGTACAGGTGAAACCAAGACAGATCATCTACTTTTGTCAGGGACCACAAAAGCATATCAAGGGGTGATAGATGTAGCAGCAATCTCATAGTCTTCATTGACTCAGAACTGGCATAGAAACCTAGAGTTCTGGGGAGTAAGAATTTCTATTAGAACAGCCAAATTGAAAGCAATATCCAATAGATTTTAGAACAAGTTTCCAGTCCCAAGAGACAGAAGAATGGACTGCTAATCCTATAGCAATAAACAAAGGCATCAACAGATGCTATGAGGCCAAATGGGAAGAAAAATAACAACCCAAAGCTAAGAAAAAACATTCAGAACTTTAGGATTTGTATTGTTGTTTTATAACCATTGAAATGAAATGGAAATTTATGCCTTGTCTATACAAGCTACTGTATCAATCAATTAAACAATCAACAATTGCACTGTTTTGACTATTAAGAGACACCAAAACAAAGTAAAACATTCATGACCTTCAAGGAGCTCCCCTTTGCTGTTTTTGTGCATTTTGTTTTGTTATTAAAGGAGACATCCCTTGACTCACTTCTTAAAGAGGTCTATTCTCTTAATGGGACTTACCTCACTCAAAATGAGAACCTGAAAAGAACTTCGCCTAAAAGGGCCAGGGTTTCCCGTCGAATCCGGAGCCATCTCCAGTCATCCTGATGCATATCAGGCCACAGGACCCTGATGGCTCAGGAGGTGAGAGTGAGCCTGGTCACCTTGCGCAGACCTCCCTCACTCAAATCAAAGTCAAGCACAAGTCATGTCATCATCTTGATGTCCTAGCCCTCTTTGAGAATGAAGGAAACAACAATAAGTAGAAAAGGTACATGGTGGTCAGACAAGGCAATCAATAAGAATATATTAAGTACTTACTAATGTCTACTTAATGTCTATTTCTAATTCAATGACTGAAGTTGTGCTTAAATTCTGGGCATGCAAATACACAAAAAGGGAGACAAGACCCACCCTCAAGGAGTTTACAATTTAATGGGAGAGAGGGAGAAGACAAACACCCAAAAGTATCTGAAAAGGGGAGGGAGAATAGGGGACAAAGGTAACAGAAAAAGGGATTGGGAGGAAAAAAATTCCTGCTCTTGAGACAGTGACTGTTAGTGAAGAAGATAAAATGCAAACAGCTGTATATAAACATGATAAAATGGAACTAATCTCAGAGATTAGGATTAAGGACCACTAGGAAAGACTTCTTATACAAGGTGAGACTTTAGCTGAGACTTAAAGGAAGCTCAGAAAGGCAGGATATGGAGGAAACCAGGAGGGAGAGAGCCTAGAGGACAGCCAGGGACAATCCTCTGAGTTAGGAGATGTGTCAAATGAGCAGAGCAGCAAGGAGATCAGCATCACTGGGTCTCAGAGTATATTGGGAGATGACAGGTATAGGAAAACTGGAAAGGCAGGAAGGGATGACATTATAGAGGACCTTGAAAAGCAAGTAGGATTTAATATTTGATCCTAGGGGAAATAGAACATGTGACTTGAAGTCAAGGGAATCTGAGTTCGAATTGAGCCTCAGACATTTAAGAAGAATATATTTGGAAAATTCTTTGATCTCTCCATATTTCACAGTCCTCATCTACTAAATAGGGGGTTGGACTTCATGGTCTCTAAGGTCCCTTCCCATTGTGAATTTATGAATCTATGTGCATAAATAATTGTACATGAGATGTAGAACAAAGAGATATAATCTTTTTACCTTCCTTCTGTTTCTGGTTCTTCTCTTTTCTCTTTAAATATCCTTTGAGGGAGGAAATAAACATTTATATAATGCCTGTTATGCGGTAGGTACTGTGTTAAGCACATTTTACAAAAATTTCTTTTGATACTCCTCACAATAACTGTACAAGATAGTTGTGCAAAATTGAGCAAATAGACATTAAGTGACATACCGGGTCCCACTGAGGAAATTGTTCATGATTAAGAATGATGAGGTTTCTATATTATCTCTGCCTTTGCCCTCTCTAATTCTTTTCTTCTAAATCAGAGGTTCCTAAACTTATTTGACTGAAATTTTAAAAAAAATTACTTAATACGCACCTGGATATCTACTTGTTTTAACCCATTAATGGTTTTTCTTTGAAATTTGCATCATTTCAAAACAAAATGAAATATTTTTAAGTTATACATCTTTAATTTCATAATTTATTGAAAATTTATGGGGATTTTTCTGCATTGAAATTTTGATGATGCAATATTGTATCATGTACGTGTGTGGTATCAAATTGTTAATGTCATTACATGCACATATTCCTGCTGATGCCTGCTCGACTTCTTAACAATGCACGATATTCTTGGCTGCCGGCACTTGGTTGTTAAGATCTGTCAGCAGACTTGACCACTGATCAGTTATAATTTGCATTTTGTGTGTTTATTTGGAAAATAATATATGACTTTAACTGTTATATAATAGATGAACCATGTACGAACAGTTTTTCAAAATTTTCTTCTCTTTTCTTGTGCTTCTATAGCCCTCTTATTTTTATTCAATATCCCTTACTTGAACCCGAATCTACTACCACCACCACCACCCTAATTGTTCCAGTGTACCCGTGGAGGTGGTATCATCCACTTTGGAAACCTCTGAATCTAAACTATGTTTTCCCATATGTTTCTCGCCATTCCCACTCTTCTCTACCTTTAAATTGAAGTAATCCAGTATCAGACTATGTTGATTTAATTTGAAGAGGTTTATCGAGTTATCTGTAGAATCTCTCATACTTTTTCCTCAGCAATTGAAATGGGTGCATGAAATTCAACTGTTTTCATGTTGGTTTATTTGTAAATATCTATCATCAGTACTGTTAAATATACTGACCAATATTCCATGAAATATTATTTTTTGCTGCCTCTGTATATAATAAGACCCACTTTTGCCAATTGTTTTCTGTCTCTCGAAGCAGAATTCTTGAGCCATCCTTTCATTTATTGTTAAATAAATTCCTTCTTTTTGTGTGTTTTCATTTAGAATAAGCTTCCTGAGAGCTTATATTCTCTTGGCATAGACTTTAATAACCTAGGGTCGATTACCTCCATGCCAAGAATCAGAAAAGAATTTCAGGGAGATAGAAGACCCCTACAAATAGAAGAATCGTCCAAATTAAATCAACCTTTCAGGATTTTAGGATTTATACAAATCAGCGTGTTGAAGGCAGAGTAGATTTTGCTTTTATCTCCATGCCCAGTGGCTAGCACAGAAACTAACAACAATAGGTAATTAATTAATACTTGTCAATTTGAACTGAGTCATATATTTCCTGAAGGCTGAAAAAGTGGCAAAAAAAAATCATGTCTTCCAATTTTCTAAACTTGTGGACACTTTAGGATGTTTTTGTGTGGAGATTTGTCCAAACATCATAGTATTAATCTATTTACTACACAGTAAAAAGTTTAGAATCACACAATCAACAGCATAGGAAATCAATACTAGAAGTCTCCATGGTGATGTGCCTTTATTTTTTAAAAATGTGTTACCCAAAATTGTGTTGTATTTTAATACTAGCTCACCCTCATTTCTCATGAGTTTTAAGCTTTTCTTTTTTAAATTGTGTGATCTGTGACTTTTCTTTTTACCAAAGCAAAGAAAATACTGTGCTTAAATAAGCTATATGAATGAATGACTGTTTTTGGTTGTCTTTTGTCTGTGAGAGAAGATTGTAATGGAAATGTCTCATCTATTGCCCTCTAAGTAGGTGAAGTGGAATTGCAAACATGGTGTGGAAAAGAAAAACAACACACTTCTTGAAGGCTTAGAAGGTGACCCAAGTAAATAGACTTCAACTTCCTAGGCTTCAGACATTTCTGTACGTATTTGTTTATTTGTCTAAACATCATAGACTTGATCACCATGAATGAGAACTGAAAATATTTACTATAAGTAGCTAAATTATATTTGTTAAAATATAAGAAGACACATTAAAAAATACTACAATGGTTGAAGTCATGAGCCAGGTGTCTTCATAATTTTGTATGGCCCCAAAATTCTGACCTTACTGTAACAGATGATTATGGATCCATTACATATGAGTGCATTGCAATCACTTTTTAATCTGTTTAAACTTTTATTCTAGACTGCATTGACTCTTGGGGCAATGTATCCTATGAAATTACCAAGGTAAAATAGTACTTTAACTTAAAATAATTCTTTTAAATTTCAAGGGTAGTCCCCAATTCTTTGATTTGAATTCTGAGATTTTTAAGTTTACGTTCATCCTCTCCAAAATTTTATGGAGGAATTCCCACTTACTTCACACAAACTCTCTCTCTCTCTCTCTCTGTCTCTCTCTCTCTGTCTCTGTCTGCCTGCCTGCCTGCCTGTCTGTCTCACTGTCTGTCTGTCTCTCTCTCTCTCTTTGTCTGTCTATCTCTCTCCTTCCCTCTCTCTCTGTCTTCAGTTTTTTCCCGACAGTAATCTTTCATTATATACCTCTCCTAAAACAGAACTCTTGCTAGTCACAAATAAATAATTTTGCAAAATCAATCAGCACAGCAATCATGTCTGATAGCATATGAAATATCCCATACGTTTACAAACACATAAACATCCCATGCCTTTATTTCCCAACAAAGAAAAAGGAAATACATGTTCATCATCTTTCTCCTGATCCAAGACTAGTCATTCCATTTAATCCTTTGTAGCTTTCTTGTGCCTGTGAGAGAAGAAAGAAAATTGTAATGGAAATCCCTCACCTATTGCTCAAAATCTGGCCTTTCACCACTTTCCTTTTTATAATTTTACTCATATATGTTATTAATATTTTGTTTTCTTCACTGTAAGTCAGTTCATATAAGCCTTCCTGTCTTTATTAATAGCTCCCATTCATAATTTCTTACGGTGCAATAGTATAACATTGCATTTATAAAAGCCAGATCCATTCCCTAATTGATGGCACCCAATTTGCTTCCAGTTTTTTTTTTTGTTTTGGTTTATTTATCTATTTATTTTGCTAGCACTAGAAAACATACCATAATCATGGTCTAATAATTTACCTTGAAGTAGTTTCCTTTTTCTGTTTTCACTTCCATTATATATGATTTTCTTATCTTTTGCTGACTTAAAAAATCTTCCCTTTTTAACTGAATAAATTGAAATACTAAAGCATTATTTTATATCGAAACAGCAACATCTTCAAATATTGTCATTCTGCTTCTGGAAAAAATTACAATGATTTCCAAAGGATTCTAGAATTACGAAAACACTGGGATTTTTGTTTGATTTTACAGCGCTGTCATATTCTTTCATTTTCATTACTAGCGTGTCCAGAACTCTGTAGTATTTTCTAAATCATGTGCCTTCAAGTTCTAGACACTTCCCTGTTGTATTAGAAATTGACATATGTATATATTTGACCTTACTGTTTGCAATCAAGGCAATGTGGTTTGAATCCTATTGCTAAAATCTCTCAGTTTCATCAGCAAGAGTTGATTTATCAGCTGCATTGTATCTGCCACGGTATAAGGCATTGTGGGAGATCGTCAGGAGGATTAAGATCATTAGTCATCTAGATTTAGTATTTTATATTGATTTCTCCCTCGTTTGTATTCTGGTCATTACTACCTTGTTATTGAAGGGGGGGGAGGAGAAGGAAAGGTTGGTTTGTTTGCATAAACCTTCTATATATTTGTTTTTTATAGTTCAAATAGGACTTCATCTGTATGGAGTAATATCTGTATGGAGTTTGGAAATTCCCTCCAAATGATTCAAGTCATTCTTTCATTAAGCATCAACTTCCTTCATTTTTGTGTGTTTTCATTTACAATGAGTTCCTTGAGAGCTTACAGTCTGCTGGCATAGACTTTAATAACCCAGGGTCGATTACCTCCATGCCAACATGAAGAATCAGAAAAGCACTTCATGGAGATGGAAGATCCCTACAAGTAGAAGAATCATTTGAATTAAATCCAACCTAATCTTAATCTTACCTGGGACACTGAGAGATTAAGTATCTTGTCAGTAAGTCCCCACTGCTGGCATGAGTCAGAAGCAGAACCTGATACATTCCATGGCACTCAGCCACTTACAGTGATTTCTCTTTCTTACATAAAATATGTAATACCAAAGAACTAATTTCCCAATACATGTGTTCAATTATTTTAATATAAAAACAAATCTCTACACGTACTTTGGTAAATTCATTCCAATGCACATCTTCTAGTTTTGTAGATAATTGTGGAAACTTACAGGCACCTAAATGGTCTGGTGGATAAAGTCTCAGACCAGGATCAGGAAGACCTGAGTTTGAATTCTGCCTCAGACACTGATTAGCAGCCTTGAGGAAGTCACTTAGCCTCTGTTTACCTCAGTTTCCTCATCTGTAAAATGGTGTGTGTGTGTGTGTGTGATACTAATAGTACCTAGAGCCTCCCAGGTACATAGACATTCTGTGGACTTGGCACGTAAGATCTTTTCAGAGAATTTATTTACTTTATCATTGTCCATAGGATATGTTGACAAATCACTTGTGTTTAGCTGTATGCAACTGCATTTCTTTCTATCTCCAACTTTCCAGTCCACTAATGAATGGTCTTCTAATTTTAGACTTTCCCAGGGTTATCATGGGAAGGGAATAAGCTAGTATTTGTAAGGTACTTTACAAAATAAAATTCTACATAAATGTTATTTATTATTATTAAGAATTATCAATACTTTTGCTAGAAAAATCTGGTCTAGTTTGATCTCACACAGATGTCACTACAAGGTTATTTTTCTCACTTTTTTTGAGATTATATAATGATGAAATCACTTACTGTTTGTCTTTCTTGCCCTATTTCCAGTCCACTAATGAATTATCTTTCAAAGAATCAGACTTGGAGAGATTTTTAAAAATCACTTAAAATTTTTCTTATCAGTTACAGAATAAGGTATTGAGTCTCCTTCAAATTAAAATGTCTAAACCTCTCAGATGCCTTGGGCTCTAGACTTTTCTTAAATCCCTAAAATATTGGGTAATGGTATATTCAAATCCAAGATTCAGAACTATGTGTGTGCTGCTTTGCTGAGAATGCCAGTGTGATCGGCACATTTCATTGTACTTTATGCCAAGGTTGAAACAACGATTTCTTTATCCCCTCCATCCATTAGGTAATATGCCATAATTAGTCTGTAAAATATCACAATAATAGAGAGTTCTGTTTACAAAGCAAGTAAATATGGCAAAAAAGGAAAAGCCATTCCTCTAGTTATTTTAGAGTCAATGCCTCTTTCAGGATGTATTAATAATTCGTTTAACCTTTAGGAAAGAGTCATAAATAACCTTATAAAATAATGGCTGTTACAAAATATTAAATACTGAGTGTTTCAAGTTTACCTTTTTATTTAAACATAAAACATAAACATAAAATCTTTATATGTTGTGAGGAATACGCCTATTTTTTTAAGTTGGTGAATAAATTCTTGAAATTTATGGTGCAAAACACATTAAACCACCACTAAAGAAACTTGAAATAGTGTGATGGATAGAGGGCTAGCCTATTCAGTAAGAGCTAGGTTCATATAGCACCTATAGGCTGTGAGATCCTGGACAAGTCACTTCATTCCTGAGTGCTCCACAGACAACTCTCCAAGATACAATGAGGATTCAGGCCTCACTTTCCCAATGAAATCACAAAGTCTAGTTCTAAATAAAATGAAATAAGCAATTTAGCCCATCCCAATTTCTCTGTATCTGAGCCTTTCTCTAGGAGTAAAAGTGAATTAATTAGTTACACCCCCCGCCCCACACTCTCCAGGTTCTGGTTTTAGCTTTAATGTTCCAGAATTTGACCAGTAATACATTTTTTTTTATGGCTAAACTATAAACCCCAAGTACAGCTTTATGATAGTAACCACAATTTTAACTAAGGTGTGATTTCTATTTTAATAACAATTTTAAATCATTTTCAAAGCAAGCTGCACCGACTAGGCCTGGTGGGGGTATACTTTTATTCCCTTCTGGACAGACTTCACTTTGGCTGAGAGGCATGAGCAGAACCCATCGGCTTTACTGTTGTTTTTACTGTGGACACACAATGTGAATTTAAATTGTGTCTCCAAAGGAACCATGTGATATTAGAGTTAATGGGCTCTGTTCACACACATCAAAAGTGAAACCTTTATTCTGAGGAAAATTGATGTTGCGAGAGACCCTACAAAGAGCAACTTATATTTTAAGAGGTTTATAATGGATGTTAACTTATTTGTTCTTCTGGAAGAAACACAGATAAAAACGCCCTATGAAAATTACTCCCCTTGACAATGATGAAGCAAAATATTTCTGAGAGGAAGATAACTGCAGTTGTGCTAAGAATTCGTAGAGATATAGTGAGAACTTAAACTTTCCAGTCCTGTAGATACAAACTGGAGCTTTTCATCCCGCTTTGTTAGTAGTGTCCCATTCCATTTTCTTCCTATAGGAAATTTCCCTTCCTTCTTAAATCATACGTTGGTTCAGCTTAAAATGTTGAACTCCTGCAGTGGAGAAATGAGCCTCTAATTAGCACACAGATCAGCAATAGAGGGCACCCTAAAAGTCTTAGTGTCGATTTTAAATTTCAGTAGCTTTGATAGTTTAAATTGGCACTAAGACTTTTGGGACAGCCAGGACACTTAATAAAATAAACAACAAACTTTTGTTTTTTTGTTATACCTCATACACTTTGCTAGTCACTGGAAATGACAGAAATGAAATAATTCCTGCTTTCATGGACCTTACATTCAATGAGTCAGATAGAGTTTATATTTTATTGATCTTCCTAGATAGTTTTTCAAGTTTGTGGATTCTTGGGCACCATTATGTATTTAAGAGGAAAGTACCCTATGCTTTTAACTCTTCTTTGTGACCCCAACCCTCCTCCAAAATTCTTCTTTTCCGTTAAAAATAACAATATCTTTTGAGTCTCACAAATTCTGAACCATACGGTCATTTTCAACCTTTCACATTTCTTTCTTTTTCCATATTCAATCAATTACCAGGTTGGGATTGACATTACAGGGACAGCAAGCCTCACATCTGTTCCTTTTCCTCTCTACTTACAAAATCACCATTCAGGCCCTCATCAACTCCCTTTTATTCTACCTAAGAGCTTCCTAAACCATATCTTTACTTACAGTTAGTTTCCTTTCCAATCCATTCTCCACATAGATGTCAAATCAATATGACTGAAGCACAGACATCACCATGCTGCTTCCCCATTCAATAATCTTTAGAGGCTCCCTCTTGCCCCTTAATTAAATTCCAGACTCCTGAAGTTGGAGTTAAAAGTGCAAGGCAATCTGTCACCTGGCTACTATAGAAAATTCACACATTTTATATTCCAGTTAATAAGTACTGTTAGCATTATATAGTGCTATGTTATATAGTATACATTATATTTTATAATGTATATAATTTTATACATTATTTAGTACTATTATATTATATTTAGTACTATCATATTTATTATATTTAGCACTATCATACTATCACTGTATATATTATAGATATGTAGTATGTTACATATTATTTAGTACTATCATATTTATAATATTTAACACTATCATACTATCACTGTATATATTATAGTTATGTAGTATGTTACATATTATTTAGTACTATCCTATATTCCTATGTGCCCAGCACTGTGCTAAATACTTTACAAATATTATCTCATTTGATCCTTGCAACAACCCTGGGAGGTAGGTGTTCTCATTTTAGATATGGGGAAACTGAGGTAAACAGTGGTCACATATCTAGTAAGTATCTGAGGAAGTTAACTTCCTAGCTCCAGGTATAGGGTTCCATCCAGGGTACCATCTAGTTTCTTGGTCCCCAACTTAGGCATAATATATTCTACCTCTTTGTTCTCACATGATACATTTCCCCATACCTGAGATGAGCTACTTTGTCTTTCTCTAAGAATCTTTACTTTTCTTCTCAGCACAACTCAGCTATCTCTCCTTACAAGAAGCCCTCCTTGTGATTTCTCTTAGTTCTTAATTCTTCCCCTCAAATTATATTGTATTTATTTATCTGTTGATACACTATGACCTATAGTAAATAGGTAAAGTAAATATGTAGGATATCTATTCACTATAGTAAATATACATAGTATAGTATATATAGTGTAGTATATAGTAAATGCAAGCATAGTATATGAAATATACATAGTAAAATGCAAGTTCAATGAATGCAAGGTCAGGTTTTTTTTAATCTACTTTCTTTTATTCTTACAACCTAGCAGAACCTTTCACATAATAGATAATTGATGTTTGTCAAATTAAATATTCTTTTTTCCAATTATATTTTATTTTTTAAATTAACAAACATTTGTTTTCTTTTCTTCCCACCTCCCTCTAGTAAAAAAAAAAACTACTTAAAATATGTGAAGTAGAACAAAACAAATTCCCACATTATCTATGTCTAAAAAATTGTGTCTGATTCTGTATATTTAGTTCATAACCTCTCTGTCAAAAGATGGATATTATGCTTTATCCTTGATTCCCTAGAATTATGACAGATAATTGTATTGATTAGAATTCTTAAGTTTCTCAAAATTATTATTTAACAATGTGGTTGTTGTAGTTGACTATACAGTGCAGCTATTTGTTCTCCTGGTTCTCACTTCACTCTGAATCAGTTTATACAAGTCTTCTGAAACTTTTCTGAAATAATTTCCTTCATCATTTCTTACATAGTTTACATTATATTTACATATCATAATTTGTTCACACATCCCCCAGTCAGTAGGTACCTCCCCTTAATTTTCCCTCTATGACACTACAAGGAGTTGTGAATATTCTTTGTACGTTATGACATTTTTCTCTTTCTCTGATCTTTTTGGGGAATAAACTTCATATGGATATTGTTGGGACAAGGACAAGCAGAAATTAGTAACCTCTGGGGCACAGTTCCAAATTGCTTTATAGATTGTTTAAACCAATTTACAACTCCAAAAGTGCTGATTTTGTCGTAGTCTCTCTGATATTTTTTCAGCTTCACTGATCTGATGGACAAGAAGTGGAGTCTCAGGACCATTTTAATTTGCTTTTCTTTAGCTAATAATAATTTGAGGACTTTTAATATGGCTATAAATAGCTTATATGTCTTCTCTGGAAAACTCTCTAGTCAGTTGTGAATTATCTAATTGTCTAGACTGGTTTGACCATGAGTTGATTCTACCCAGATCCTGGCTAGTACAAATAATGAATCACCTGAAATGGTTCTATTTATTTGAATTTGTACAGTTTGAAATTCTGATTATGTAAAACATGGTAATTGGTTCCAACCCAGTGGAAATATGAAGGGAAAATTCAAATAAGGGGACCACTTCAGGATACATATTTAAATCTCTACGGTTCGCCTACTCCTACTATTCCATGGGTATGATTTTGGGTACTATTCACCTACTATTCCATGGGGTAGAAGACATTAGACTTTGAATACGGAAGACGTGGGTTCAAATCCCGCGTCTGACTCTTACTGACCCTGTGACTACAGAGAAGTAACTCTCTGAATCTTAATTTCTTTAAAATAGGGTTCAATATAATTTGTGATACCCATGTCAGAATTTTCAAGGAAATACATGATTAATAAACATTAAAGAAATATATAAAGATTAGTTATCAGCACTGTGACATTTAAGTCCCATTAACGTGGTCCCTGGAGGAGTAGATCTGACTAAATATTTCAGTTGCAATCCAATTTGACAACAACCAATCTAGTCTTTGGTAAATGATTTCAAAAGCAACTTAATTTCTCAATCTAAATTGCAAATTGAAATAATTCTCTCCATCCTTGAAAAGTTTGAAATAAATTGAATTATTTCCATAAAAAATCAGAACTCATGAAAATGAAATAAAAAATATAAGTAAATGAGAGGGGAAGAATTTGTTTCTTTATCAAATTAATTCTATGATAACTTTAATTTTCATCTTCTATATTACAATTTATCCTTAGCTGTGCTCACTTATTTTCATGAGAAGAGAATATTTCTTGTTTATTTTGTATATTTATTTTTGAAACATTTATCTTTTATTCTTTAATTTGTTGTTTTTTAGTCATTCAGTCATGCTTGACTCTGTCATCCCATGGTTTTCTTGGCAAAGTTACTGTAACAGTTTCCTACTCCCTCCTCAAGAGGATGAAGGCAAGCAGAAGTTAAGTGACTGCCCAGAATCATACAGCCAGAAAATGTCTAAAGTTGAATTTGAACCCAGGTCATTCTGACTCCATGCCCAGCACTCTATCCACTAAGCCTCTGCTTAGCTGGCTAATAAAAACAATACATTTTCTCTGAGGCTCTTCTTATAGAGAATAATGCTGTACATGCTCTACATAACAATAAAGATGTATGGGTACTTAGTAGGTACAAATAAATCTTGTCAAGAACTTGGAGGGGTGGGTGGAGATACATTGTTTTGTTGTTGACTCCACAATAACTCACAAGGAAGCAGGCAGAGACTGCTATGGGATCACATTCCCCAGTAGATAGATGATTAAAGGATGTGAAAAGTGTTCAAAAGAATTGCATACAATTAGTAGCTATATTTTTTTAAAATGCTCTGAATCACTGATTAGGAAAAAAAATCAAATTAAACTGAGATTTCAACTGCTGCAGCAAATTGGCAGAGGTAACAAAGGAGTGGCAAAGGCAATGTTGGAGGAGCTGTGGAAAGAAAGGCACCTTAGGCTGTGTTTAGGGGATCTATGGATTAGAGAGCTTTGAGGTAGGTAGACCAACCATGAAACTGTTGCAATAATCTAAGCAAGAGATGATAAGAGCTAGTAATGGAAAATGAGGCTCAGGGTTGGTTTACAAATGAAATGTAGAGGAAGGACTATGTAGAAGAGATACTGTGAAGGTAGAAAAGTCAATACTTGGTGATAGGGTAGCTATGTGTGGTGCATGAGACTGAGGAATCAAAGATGCTGCCATGTTATAAGCTTGAGTTACTGTAAAGATGGTGATGCCAGAAAGATGCATTGTCAATAAGATGGAAGTTCAGAAGTAGAGAACATATGGATAAAAAGATAATTAAATCTATTTTGAAATGTTAAGTTTGAGATGTCTAAAATAAATCCAGTTCAAGATGTCTAAAAGATAGTTAATGATGTAAAATTGAGGTCAGGAGAGAAGAGAGAGCTGGATGAATAGATCTGAGGGTCATATGCATTAGGGCAATAATTAATCAATAAATAAACATTAAGTATTATGTGCCAGGTCCTGTGCTAAGTCCCTTGTTAAATGCCTTGCTAAGCTAGCAAGATCATTAAGATAATAAAAAGGGAGAAGGGAGATTAGGTTAGAACCTCAGGGGACACACACAATTAATGGGCATGACCTGGGTAAAGAACTAACAAAGGAGACAGAGAAGTCATCAGATAGGTGGAAGAAGAACCAGGATAGAGCAAAACATAGAGAGCAGGAAGTATATAGGAGAAGAGGGTGACAAAGGCTGAAGAAGACTGAGAAAGTCATTAGATTTGATGATTAAGAAAACATGGATAACTTTGGAAAGAGAAGTTTCCGATGAACGATGAGTTCAAAATTCAAACAGAAGAATATTTAGATAGAATGAGAGAGGAGAAAGCTGCCTACCTTTGTAGATAGCTTTCTAAAGGCTCTTTAGCCATGACAGGGAGAAAAGATGTAAGGACAAAAGTTGGTACCAGTTGGTGGATCAAGGGAGGTCTTTTCAAGAATGGGTATCGCATGGAAATGTTTCCAGGAAGCAGATAGTAGATAGGAAAAGATCAAAAATTAATAAAAAGAAAAAAATTGGCATGCTAGAGGGAGAAATATACTGGAGAAAATGGGATAGAGTAAGATTAAGGTTTTAAAAGCCATTGTTAACTCTAAAATTGAAAGGGAGTCACTGGAAATTCTCAAGTAAGAGAATATCATGGTTCGGCTTGAAACTGGAAGACAAAAGATCAAAAGCAATTGCAGTTCTAGGAAGGATAATTAATGATACAATTATTAGGAAGAAAATGGAGAGGTATTCATTTGGCAACTTAAGATTTCTGATGAATTCAGCTTTAAAAAGTGTATAAAATATGAAAAGAAAGAAATTTATAACCCAAAAAGAAAACAGAAAGTTACATGAAGGTACAAGATACAATGTCAGAGTAAAAGCCACAATGAAAATTTTAAATACAATAAAAGAGGCTTTGTCTTCAAAGCATAAAGATGGATGAAGTTAAGATTGTGAGAAAGGCTAGGAAATGATGCAGTAAGGTTATCATATATGAACTAGAAAGCATAAATCAACTGGTCAGCTCATGTTTTCTATGAAGGAGAGTGATCTCTAAACTGAAAAAAAAAAGTGAAATGATTTACAAGAAAGTAAATAAGCAGAAAAACCAAAGATGGAAAAGATGTTAAGAAAATACTGTAGCTTCTTTAAAGGAATTCAAGTCTCTAGAGACAAGTAGTATTTTTTTTTCACCAGATGTAAGCTAATATATGGATGGGACCCCAGAACCGCTGTTGGTATTTTCTGAAGAATCATAGAGAAAAGGAAAAGTTACCAAAATAGTTAGCTAAACACCCCAATTTTCAAAATAAAAAAGGTGGGTAGAAATAAATGACTGTCAGAAACTATAAAATCATAATTTAGCTTCAAATTCTAACATAATTCTAGGTTGTATTTATTATTAAGTAGATTACTTGTGAGCAATGAAAAGAAATGGAGTGATAATGGGGAACCATGATGAGTTTACACATAAATTTTGCCCCCCAACTTCATTTCCTTTGATAGCTCAAGTAAACTTATGAAAAGAGGAACATGTCTGTAACCACAGTGTGTCTTGATTTCAGCAAGACATTTTTAACAACTCGTGATATCCTTGTGAACAAGTTGGAGAAATGGTGACTGAATGACATAATTTTGTTACTTCCTAGCTGTTTGAACAATTCTACCCAAACATTGATTACCGAATTGATGTAAACCTGGATGCAGATCCATGATGGTATTAACTAGATTTAATTTCACCCAGAAGACTCTGTCTACGCATCTGCTTTGGCTTTGTTGCTGGTGTTTATTAATAACTTAGATGGTGGCAGAGATGTGATCACATTTGTGGATGACAAAGTTAGGAGAAATAGTTGATATAATAAATGACAGAATCAAGAATAAAAAAAAATATTGACAAGCTGAAATGATTAGATCAAACTAAGAAAAATAAATTAAAAATAGAATTTAATAGGGGTGATGTAAAATCCTGAGTTTAAGTTAAAAAATTAATTGCACAGGCACAAAGTAGCTTAACAAGGCCCTTGTGAATGGTAAATTTAGTGATCTTAGTTAACTGCCAGATCCATTTCAAATACTACCGTGATCTAGCTTCTCACAAAACGAATGCAATTATAAGCCCCATTGACAGTTTACAGATTAAGGAAGGTGACAGTCTTCTTGTTCCTTGTGCTGGTCAGATCATATCCGAAATGCAGTATGTGGTTCTTCTTGCCTTATTTTGACAGTAAACTATGTGTGACAATACTCATAGAACAGCTACTGGGTCCAATAACACTCCCACTCTATTAAGAGATCCCTCTCAATTCTGGATCCATTAACAGTCTGGATTCAAAAAAAAGGGGGAGACCCTCCTTTGTTCATTGCCTCTGGTTTGTCCAGCCCGGAAGAATCACTTGACATTTAGGTTTTGCTCATATCTAGGTTTTCCCCAAAGTGAAGAAGCAGAAGCACACTCAACTTGTTACGTCAGACATAGGGTAACTATTAATTTCCTCCACACATAAGAAATCCTAAAACAAGAGACTCATAGATGCTCAATAGCAAAAATTTAAGCAGAGCATCATAATTTATAACTTATATTTATAATTTATAACTTAATTTATAGTAACACAAGATTAACGGTAATAACTAAACATTTTGTAGTACATAATTGTGTTGGAATACTACTGTGCCACAAGAAATGATGAGCAGGTTGATTTTAGAAAAACATAGAAAGACTTTCATGAAATAATGAAAAGTGAAGTACGTAAAAACAAGAGAACATTGTATATAGTAACAGCAATATTATTCTTCAATAACTGTGAGCGATTAAGCTATTCTGAGGATTATATTAAAATCACTTACAAGCAACCTGTCATAGAAAATGCTATCCATCTCCAGAAACAGAACTGATAAATAGAAGTATGCTTAGTATGTTTTTATGCACATACATATATACATATATGCATATAGTATATGTATATGAATGTGTGTATATTTATATATGTGTGTATATGGGGGGGGTGTGTATTGGTGACCTTATCTAGTGCAGAGTGGGGAGGGAGACAGTTCAGTACCTAAAATGGAACCAAAAAATTAAATAAATTTTAAAATAACAAAGACTAGGGACAGATAGGTGGTACAGGGATTAGAGTACTGGCCCTGGAGTCAGGAGGACCTGAGTTCAAATTGAGCCTCAGACAGATGACACTTACTAGCTGTCTGACTTTGGGCAAGTCACTTAACCCCAATTGCCTTGCCTTCCTCCCTCAAAAAAAGGATATAATAGCTATTGTTTTTCATTTTTAGGTGGTTGATTTTTAAAGCATTGAGACAAGATGTAGCTGACTCTTCTGCTGATTAGGCATTTTACTTTTCACCTTGACTTTGCACTGTCCAAATAATTCTATTTTGGTCTATGTTTTCTGACTAAGCAGGTCAAGGATTGCCCTTTGACTCTTCCCAGCAGTCATTCTCTCTGATGCAGAAATTTCCCCTGGTGCCCAAAGCTCTGATTGAGAAAACCAAGATCTCTATACCTCTCAGTCTCTAGCTAGCCTAAGAAACCTTCATTTTAGGATTATTATTCAGCCACCAAGAAATCAGAGAAGGAATAGAAAAAAGAAAAAGTTTCTTGGACTTGAAGTTTCAGTCTCAGGATCATCTAGGTCTGCATATGTTCTATCATTTGCAAGCAGTTTACCATTTCTGGAAGGCTGGGGAGAATAGCCTGTACCCACCCCTCATGAGAGGCTGAAAGAGGGTGTTAGACCTTTAATTTTATGTCTAAGGAAGAGAGGGCCAGGAGGCAGTTACTTCTTTTTTAATGTACACTGAGTGGACCACTCTTCCCCACTTAATGGTTAATCCTATCTGATGCATCTTTAAAGTAGTGTCCTACCACCTTCAGGAATCACAGAGTGCAGGAACCAAGAGAGCACTGAGGATTTGTAGCTTTATTTGAAAATAGTCTTTCAAAGGTGAGTACATGATGCTCTGACAATATCCAGGGTGCAGGCCCTCTCTGGATTGGCCCTGCTTCTTACTGCCCGTTAAATGGTGAATAATTGAAGAAACTGTTGATCACTTGTCTGGAAAAGAAAAACGACAGAAGAAATCATGACAGTCATTTACCAATATTTAAAAGCTTTCTGATTGATGGGGATTAGACTTATTCAGTGAAAATCTAAAGATAGAATTATAAGTAATGAGTGAGACAGATTTTCACTCAATATAAGTTTAATAATTAGAGCTGTCTGAAAATGATCTTGACCAGTATCAGTGGCAATGTTTAAGCAAAGGTTAGAAGACCATCTGCCAAAAAATGATGTAAAAAGAATCCACCTTTATGTAGTAGTGCTGAGCGAATGAACCACACTGACTCTATCTTATGACTCAATTCTGAAGCTAACTCTGTTCCCTTTCAATTCAATTATGGGTCTAGTCTAATTTTTGTCTTGCGGGAAAACTATTCAATTGTGGGAATTTTGAGAGAACTTTGTTGCATTAGTTGAACCAATCCCTGCATGACTGGGAAGTTGGATGACCTCTACCTGTTGCTTAGAGGCTCTTAACTAAGGACTTAGGTTATGCTGACTAGAAACTCAGTCAGATCTAAGGACTGATGCAAGGAGTTTTCTCATAATTGTACATCTCAAGCAACCCTTATGTCTTATCAGAAAACTGGTCCCATGCTGGTCAATTATTTACTGTTTCCATTTTCCTTTGATTGAACCTAGATACTTGGGAGGGTTAGGATATCTCTTTTTCTGATTTCAGAGAACTATACTTATTTGCTCTCCTCCGCCCAACCCGAAAATCCCCAATCTTTTCTCAAATTAGAAATGATTATCTATTTTTTTATCCTGGTCAATTGCTTGCTTTTAATTAATTGGCCTTATTTGATTGTTTTCAATGTATAAAAATCTGTCTTTCCCTGTCTTTGAGGTCCAGCCCCAGACTGAGGAGATCTGGTTCCAATTTGGCAGGCAGTTGACATGCATTGCTTAATAAATTGATATGCTCACAAGCTCAAACCTTTGTTGTCATTTCATCTTTCACCTGCCACAGGAAGGAGTCTAGACTAGATGTCTTCTAATATTTCCTCCAGCTCTGCTGTCCTATTATACAGCTAAGAAATGGAATATTTTGTCTAATCATACATTCTAGACACATAAAGTATCACTCTTTAAAGAATGTAAATGTCATAAGTACATTTCAAATTATAGCTGCACTTATAATGATATAATATTTTCCATGTTTATTAAGAATTTATACCAATATATTGAAGAGTCTGAAGGTCATCACGATAAATATTGATTATTGTGCTATGTGTCTAAGCACTGCTTACTCAAGAATTTTGCTGACAGGATGACAGGTAGCAAATCATTTCTTGTTTGGCTTTTTTAATAATATTTCATCACTTTCATCAATTCTAAAGGTACTTTCTGAACTTCTAGAAATAATATCACACCTTTAAGGTTTAAACACTAGGCAAAAGTTCCCCAAATCATAAAAAAAATATATAATTGTTTCAAGTTTCACTAATATCATGATCCCATTCATTGCTTCTTAAGGCTATTGATTTGAAAATCTTTTTATTGGATTTTTAATTTTATATGATTAATACCCATTTATCCCCTCCAGGAAACAAAGGAGCTTAATAGCTTTCCCTCCCCACCCAGATATATTGGCATTCATAAACCACAGAACCACAATTAACAATAATTGTGGTAAAACAACCTCCCCAGCACATATCCTCATTTACTTTATGCATAATTAATGCTTGACTAAATGTATTAAGTTAAATATGAATGATTTTAAGACATGAGGCAATACGTGAGTTTTCCACTATGTAGAGTCAGTGAAAATTAAAATCAGTCAAAATTAATTGAGGGGAAAAGAAAGACTGTTTGCAGTCATGTAGATCAATCAAATAGTCAGTTGCTGACTGCTTTCTTTCCGTTCTAACTCTAACTCCTGGCACAAAATGGGCTTTTAATAAATGGCTGTTGAGTGATTATTTAACAGTCTTATAGACAACCTCAAGAAGCATATTGCTATCCCTTCCCCCTCCATTTTCTCTGATTCTCCTTCAATCTTACCCAGAGACTATACTAGCTTCTTTTTAAATACCTACAAAATAAACTTCAAAAAGTATCCATGTTGACAACACTATTTTACCTCTATCTTATTATGAGTGATTATTGGAAAATACAATGTGAAATTCAGAGGTTACTGCAGACAAATTAGGCTGCCCCTCCAGAAACAGAGATTAGAGATGGAACCGAAATAAGAAGTCTTCTCATTCAACATTCTTCATTTTGAAGATAGGAAACTAAGGCTCAGGAGTGATGTCATTTGCCCAAGGTCACTTAGCTCTTTAATAATGTCAACTTCAATTCTTCTAGAAACATTTCATCAGTGTGGGTGCTGCTTGTACTGAGGAAAACTGCAATCCTTAATAGATCAGACATTAGTGGATTTTTAAAATAATGAGTGGTTGCAGCCAAAAATGAATTCATTAATTAGTTGCTGATTTTCTGGTGAGGAGGTTAGGGTTGTACTCAGGCAATGAGCATGTTGTCCTTTTGCCAGGTTGGCCCTAAAAGCTTTTCTTACTTGATAGATTCTATCAGGTTATACTCTACAAGAATAATCTTCAAGAATCCAGTATCACCTTTGCTACCAAGAGTTCTTGGCAGCTATGGGGGTTGGGGGGAGACTATGATTGAAGAAGCAGTATGGAATAATGGGAAAAGGGTTTGATTTAGATCTAAAAAAATACTTAGGTTCTATATCAGATTGCATTCCTTCTTGGGGAGTGGGGAGGGGAAGGAGGGAGAGAAATTTTAAAAGTTATGGAAGTGGATGAAAACTGAAAATAAATAAATTAATGCAAAAGAAATACTTAAGTTCAAACCCCAGCTCTACTACTTAGTATCCATCTCATCTTGGACAAATGTCTTTCTTTTTTTACATTTCAGTTTCCTCATCAATATAATGAGGGGTTTATATTAGATAACCTTTGAAGGTCCATTCCAACTCTCAATCTATAGAGTTACTAAGAAGTTGTATATCTAAATCTGTACTTTTTACTCGTCTGTAATTCCGATTATACTCCAAATCACCAAGAAAGGATATAAGACAAGTCAAGTCAAGAAGCATTTAGTAAGCACCTACTATGTTCCAGATACTGTGCCAAGTGCTAGGGATGCAAAGAAAAGCAAAAGTCATCCTCTATCCTAAAGGAGCTTATAATCCAAAAGAGGCAAACAACCTTTGAAAAATTATGTACAAACAAGTTATATACAGAATGCATTGCAGAAAAGCAACCGAGGAAAACAAAAGTTTCCCCAAAAAGGTGACGCTTAAAACAAGCCTGGAAAATCAGGAGGCAAGGATAAGGGAGAGTATTCCAGGCATAGAGACCAGTCAGTGAAGATGTCTAGAGTTGGGAGACAAGTGTCATGAGTGAGGAACAAAAACCCTTGAAGGCAGATTATGTGTCAATTCTATTTTTTTCTTGTAATTTTACAATTCTAAATTTAGCAACCATCAACAACAAAAAATAAATAAGCAATAACCTATAAATCATAGCTCTTTTATATAACATTTTAACATTTGTAAAGCATTTTGTATATATTATCATTTTTAAGACTCTCAACCAACATAAAAAGAGACAGGGTATCATTATATTCATTTTACAGGTGAAGCAATTGAGACTAAGGGAGGTTAAGGTATAGACTGATGAGTATATAGAGATGGGATTTAAATGCAGGTCCTCCTGTCTCCAAGTCCAACATTCTATTCATTATAGCAAGCTATTCAATGCAAGAAATAAGCTTATATATAAAAGTAAACTCCAAAATATATAGGCTTTGTAAAACTAAAATTGAATTAAATTAGATAAACTAATTTTTAAAATGCTGTCTAACTCCATATCAATACCTAGTCTTTTTTCTCCCAAGATTAAAATATAAATGTTACCAGAATTATTTATTTAATTTTTTATTTAGCATTATTTTTATCAAAAGTATCAGCCTTATCATCATCGTAGTTGACCCAGTTGTTGATAAGTACTTTGATGTTATGATCATATGTTTTGTACCTTTCACCACTCATGATATTTCTCTTTGTTTCTTGCTATGTGTTTGCTGTAATGCTAATCCATTATATGCACAAACCACAATTTATTCAGTCAAGTCCCTATCTTTGAATGTGTAGATTGTTGCCAAGTTTTTGAGACAGTAAGTCACAGAATAGTCCCAGAAGCAAAAGAGAGCAGTAATTCCTGGCCTAGATTTCTGAGAGTGGAAGATAAAGAAGTGAGGGAAAGACCAGAAAGAGGAGAGCAGCTCAGAGATGCCTAGAGTAGCAATACTTAAGTCACTAAAGTTATTATGATAAGTTTTGTTGAGATAGCTATCAGTCTTTTTAATAATGTTCTCAGAGCATATAGTCCTGGTAGAGGAATTGTTGGGCCAAAATGTATGGCTAGTTGTATAACTTTTATAATATATTGCCATATTGCTTTCCAAAAATACTAAAATATAACTCCACCCTCAATATTATTAGATGCCTGTTTTCCCAAAGCTCTGCCAAAAATGACTTTTATTATTTATAACAAACTTTGCTAATGTAAGGGGTATAAGTTAAGATCATATCGAGATGCAACATAGTGTAGTAGACAGATGATCTTAGAATGAGAAAGATCTGGGTGCAAATTATGCCCTTGACACACATGGTTGTGTGACCCAAGACAAGTCAAATAACCTCGCAATGTCCCCAAGCAACTGCCTAAGATTAAAAATTGGCATTGAGAAGGATTTTGCTCACTGGGAGTTCCTACAGTCAAAATATGTAGCTCTGGTATTAAAAAAAAATCCTTTCTCAGAGGTCTTTTCATTTGTATTTTTCCAGTTATCAGTTATTGAACAATTTTGAAGAGGTTACTCATAATTTATCCTTCCTCTGAGAACTACTTGTTGGAAAAGAAAGAACAACATGTTCATATTCATTGAATGTTATTTCCACAGGAAGGATGGATTTATACTCATACATTACTTGTACTCATACCAATTCATTATAGACTTTATAGGCCAGATTTTTATCAGATATTTTTAACACAAACATATTCCCTAATCTGTTTTTTTCTCTTATTTTAGAAGCTCTGCTTTTGAAATAGTGTGCTTATTTTTATATAATTGTCTCTGGTGATTTCCATTTGTTCAAGAGATGAAAATGTTCCTCTCCTGATCAGTCCAAATAAATGTTCTTTTTCCTAATGTTTTACTCTTTAAAATATATTGCTATTGTGATTCAATTGGAATTTTTGATAGCGTATGATCTAAGATCTGGAGCTAGACACTCAGGCCTTCCAGGCCTTGGATATTTCCTCTATTGAATGAAGTGACTGACTGGGTAACTTTTAACATCTCTTCTGGCTATAAATCTATTATATTAATAATCTAATTCTATTTTTCATACTGATATTCAACTTTCCCACAATTTTTATAAAATAATAGCTCTTTTGCCCAATGGTTATTTACCATAATCTTAGATTATTTGTTCTACTTAATTAATCCATTTAAAAAATATAGTGAATATTAGTTCTTATAATCTTCTATTTATAAAATCATTTTGATTTGCCGGTTCAAATTCTCCTTTCTCTTTTTTTCAAAATTCCCCTTCTATCTTCTCCATACATACATACATATATATATATATATATATATATATATATATATATATATATATATATATATATATATACATACACACACACACACACATACACATAAACACACACATATATATATACATACACACATAACTACATATTATATATGTATATATGCATGTATATGTACATATGTATAGCAATTGTGTAACTTTCAGCAAGCCCCTTAAACTTTCCAGGTCTCAGTTTCCTCATCTGTCAAATGAGAAACTTGAATTGGAGGGGTCTTTCAGCTTCCTTTCTACTCTAGAGCTAGGAACCTAAAGAAGCAACTGAAATTTTTGCATTAAAATTTTAAAATAGTGACTTTTAAACTGCTTTTGGTCAACCCTTGTTTGCCTTATTATTATAGCTTACCTTTCTAAAATGATGTAAAAATGTAGCAATTGTATTTACAACCCTATTTTGCCCCTGTTCATAGTAGGAAAGCCTTTAATCTTTTTCTTTTACACATGATATTCATCCTTGACATAAGAAATATTTTTATCATGTTAAAGAAAACTTTCTATTCCTCTAAGTTGTTTCAAAGAAGGGGATTTTGTGTTTTATTTTACTAAAGGCTTTTCTGAATTTATTGATAATTTCTTCTTTTATGGGACTTCTTATTGATATGATTATTTTCTTAACATTAAACCATTCCTTAATTCCAGCTACAAATTCTAATTGATTGTAGTACAATATCTCAATTTTATATTAAATATATATTCTTCTCATTACTGTTAACTATTGCAAGTCATCCATACCTTTTTGTCCTGGGACTCCCATACATCCTTACAACTTTTCATTCCTCTAACTCCAGTTCCTGTAACCACATCTATTCTGTTGTTTTTGCTTTTTATTAAATCTGAATTTAGTTAGATGCCGCAAAGTATTATAAGTTGTTTCTGCGCTTACCTACGAAATTGAGAATTTTATTGTCCCAGACTAAATGGCACATCTTCTCACATATAATTTGGGTATAAACTCAAATAGTGAAAATATATTGCTTGGCTTAGACCTCTTATTTTTCTGTGATACCAACTCACATTTCTTTTAAATCAGTGTTCCCTATACGACATAATGACTGCTTAGGAAAATGATCCAAATTTACAAAACTTTCCCATTCCAAAATAAATCAATAAAATTATTACTTATGTGTGAAGGTTTTTAATTATCTCTTATTTTATTGAAAAGATAAGTCTTTAGAAAATTTAACTATAAAGAAAATCTATCTGCTTACATTATAAAATGAGAAATGTGCTCTTTGATCCATAAAATAAAAATGAGGGAAATTCTCTAGAATCACATATTCAGAGAAATCTCCAATGAAGTTCTACCTTCCCATGGCCTGAACAGATTGCACTTTCCCAAAGCTGTGATTGAATGCAAAGGTGAACTCCAGGTTTCATCAAAGTGGAAAGATTTTTGTAAAGAAGCCTAGAGGAGGAAGTATACTTGCCTGACTCCAGAGGACACCAGCTGGTAACTCTGAACAGACTCATTGAAGACGGTCAATTACCAAGAAATGAATTTTTCAGCCATAATAGCTCACAAAGACCATTAACCAAGGCAGAGAGAGTTTGTAATCTTCCCACGTCTGTGAAATCACAGATCCTTGGGTTATAAGAGCATTTAAGAGAAAATAATTATTTTTCTGATTAACTTCCAAAACCACAATAGCAACAACTATAATACACAAACCAGAAAAATACATAATGTATATAATTTTCAAATGCTATCTGAGAAATTCTTTCTCCTCATATCTAAATTCACATGAGAGAAGTGGACCATGAACAACCAAGACAGCGGTAACAACAACAGCTTTTATCAACCATTTATAAGACTTGCAAATCACTTTTCATGAATTGTCTCATGTTAACTTTATAACAAGCCTGGGATTGAAGATTCTATTATTATCCTTCTTTAACCAAAAAGGGAATTGACGTTGACAGAGGTTAAGTGACTTGCTCAGGGTCAAATTGCTAGAAAACATCTGAGGTCATAATTGAATTCATGTCTTCCCTATTCTAGAGCCAGTACTATCCATCACACTACCTAGCTAACTCCAGAAATATCCCTTTTTAATACTTCAGAGCTGAGGTTCTTTCCTGGTTTTGTGTTATGGACTGTTTCGGCAATCTGGTAACAGCTATGAACCCCTTCTAAGAGTAAGAAAATTTTTAAGATTCCAAACAAACTCCTTCTAATGTTAATAAAATCCTCAAGATTACAAAAGAAACCAATTGTAATGAAATACAATTATCCTAAATTTATATGTACATATAGTATGTGTTATATAGTATATATCATACTATATATGGTGTATATATACACCCATACACATATACGTGTATATATGTATGAATGTGTATATATGTATACACACACATATACATACATACATACTCATGTATTAATTCATTTGTTTCCTTAGAAGCAAAGTCACAGATTTCCCAGATTAAGAACCTGCCTTAGACATCAACTGTTCCAGTTCTCTTAAAACCATGATACAGTGGAAAAAACAACTAGATTTGCAGCCTGTGTTTATGAACTCAAATTCTTCTACCTGTGTGACTTAAAAAAGTTTGCTTCGGTTTTCATTTCTTCATCAATAAAATAACAAGAGATTTGTCCCCAAATAGTCTTCAATGTCCCTTCCAGTTTTTAAGTTCCCACCAATAACTCTGAATCTGCTTGTCAAGTGTTTTGTTGTTTAATTGGTGTGTTATACATCACATGTACTATGAGACTATGACATTCTGAAAACTTCAAACCTATGAAACATTTAATGATTTTTAAAGTTTTCCTCCTCTAATTTGAAGTTTTCATTGTTTATTAATGTGGTTTCCTTTTATTTACAATAGACACCAAGGAATGAAGTTTTTCTTTCCAATGATCTGGATTTATAAGCTCCTGTTTGACATTTATAGTTAGTCACGACCTGACTCCAATCTTCCTTTATGGTCTTCTTTACGTCACTCCTCCTCCAACACTTAACAGTTCAGCTAGATTGGCCATCTTGTCCTTCCTCACACACAGCCCTTTGTTCCCCAGCTCTTTGTCTTGGAACAAGCAGTTCCCATGCCTGAAATACATTGTCTCCTTCTTCTTCAGCTTCAGATCCCCAGTTCCCTATAAATCTCAGCACGAACATCATTCTCTGTTTCTGGGTGTTATTGTTCAATTGTGACTAACTTTTCATGACCCTATTTGGGGTTTTCTTGGCAGAAACACTGTAGTGGTTTGCCATTTCCTTCTCCAGCTCATTTTACAGATGAGGAAACTGAGGCAAACAGGGTTAAGTGATTTGCCCAGGGTCACACAGCTAGGAAGTGTCCGAGACCAAATTTGAACTTGGGAAAATGGGTCTTCCTAACAGTAGTCCCTTGTGTTCTAACCACTGTGAAACCTACCTGCCTAATATGCACATACATGTACATATACACACTTACACATATGTATTTGCATATCATATATATGCAGTATAAATATTAAGTTAACAGTTATACATATGCCTATATTTACAAACATATGTGTGTATATGTGTACATATATACATGTGTATATATACATATCTGTGTATGTAGATGTATGTATGTAATCACTAACTTAATATTTATATTACATACATGTACTTGACCCTTCCTTTTATATATAGAATCATACCCTGAATATCAGCCTATTCTGAAGGGGGATTTTTTCATTCTTTGTACCAGTATCTTCAGTGCCAAGAATAGTACCTGACATATAATAGACATTTAATAGTTTTGCATTTTAATTGTGTCTGACTACACATATGTCATTCTAATCTGTAAAATTTACCTGAATTAGGTCTGAAATTCTAGATATAGATACAGGTTTATGAACTTTTCTAGTGGTCTATATGAATGCAAATGATATTACTGGAATCAATTTAGAAGAAATAAGAAGAAATCTCTAAAGAGAATAAAGTCTAAGTTAGGAAACTGAAAACCTTAAGACCATTGTTTTCATTAATGAGGCACATTGCAGATGGGAATTTTAAGAGAGAAATAAGTTTATGTGAAGTGAAGAGTGCCTCAATAGTATGTTGCTGACAAGGTTAGGATTTTTGGATCGGGGATGAAGATGTAGGAGTGCTTAACTGCTCTTGACCAGGCACAGAGTACTTCTAATGAGAGGTTGGATAGTCATTCATTCCTGGAGTCTCGTGGATCTCATTATCAAGGATTTAAATGAAAAATGAGGAAGAAAATAGAAATGCCCCCATATAAAACTGCTAAGTCAGATAACAGAGAAAAGAACAGGACAGGATCCACATTAAGCATTTAGATGTATGCATACAACACAAATGTGCATGCTCACATCCATGGGAAAATAGAACAATGCCTATGGATCAACTAATTGACTACATATGTTCCAAAGAGGGATGAGTATGAACTCTTTTCTTTGCCTCTCTAAGGTCTATATGCCAGTGAGATGTATTGACTTGATGAGAAAAATCTGTTCATTTCAATTCAATGTTCCAGATTGGGATTGGCAAATTAGGGTTTGGAGACCAAATTTGTTTTTTTAAAAATGTAATAAAAATTTATTTTAAAGTATTAAAAAAATCATCCTTACTCATGGGCCATACAACAACAGAATCCTTAAGTAGGATTTGGATCTTTGGCCAGTCTGCTGACTCCTTCTCCTTTTTGGTTGGTTATCTGTGTTGTTTGACCATTTGGTTAATATGAAATTGGTTGAATGATCATATCCAAAGAGAAGTGATTAATGAATCAATGTGATCCTAGGGAGCAGTCTTTAATGGCATGTCAAGTAGCATAGCAATCAGAATAAAGGGGATTCCAGTCTAGCTATAGCAATACTTATCATAATTATAATTTTCATCATTTTTATTATTCACTTGCTATGTATGCCAGGCATTGCGCTAAGCACTTTACAATTCTTATTTAATTCTTACGAGAACTCTGGAAGGTAAGTGCTGTTGTCCTCATTCTGCAGATGAGAATATTGATGCAATAGAGGCTAAGTGACTTGCTCAGGGTCACACTCAGTAAGTGTCCAAGGATGAATTTGAAAGCAGGTCTTTTCTGACTCCAGGAACAATGCTCTATCTGTTGCCCACCTAGCTACAGTCCGCCCTGGTGCATTCTACTAGTACTGGATACTCCATTTTAGAAGGGACATTGACAAGCTGGAATACATCTAGAGGAGGTCTACTATGAAAATAAGAGCATTTAAAATGAAGCATAATGACAGGGCATCCGAAGCTTTCAGATCATACACCTCATTGGCAGTTTGATGAAAGCTACAGTCTCCACAAAACATTTTCGAATGTATAAATAAAATTCAAAAGAAATCAAATATAATGAAATTAAGGTGCATTTTTCCCATTCGAGTTTATAGGCTTATCTTTCCTTAGACTGTGTGGAGGTCAATGGAATTCAGATTAAGAACCCCTGCTATTTGAGAATTGGTCAAAGGAAATTGTTATGTTTAGCATGGAAAATAGCATTTTGGTGGTACACAATAACTGTCTTCAAGTAATTGGAGGGTTGCCATGTGGAAGGTATTACACTAGTCTTTTTTCTCTTGACCTTGGAGGGCAGACCAGTAATAAGGCAAATTTTGACTTAAGGGAAAGTTTCTTACCAACTTCAACTGTCTTTAAATGGAATGGACCATCTCCAAAGAGGACTTCTATTCAACTTCGTGTTTAATGAGATGACTTTTAAAATCCTTTCTAATTCTGATAATCTATGATTCTATGGGAATCTCTTTCATGCAAGACTTTACAAGTTCATTGGAAACAAAGGCAGCAATACAAACTCCTGACAATTTTCTATGCCTCTCTTTCTAAATAAAATGTTGCCGATATCCAGAAATGTGGCCAAAGTGGTGTGGGGCTGGAGGAAAATGCAAATTCTGTATAGTTAGGATGAGTTCAAGAAGTTCTCACTTCCTCTTTTTAGCCTTCTCTCCCCCATTAACACAAAAGTAGGTAATAATCCTTCACATGGAGCCTATTTCCTGCCTTTCCTCTAAACCTAATACATAGGTGGTCTGGAGAATTTCAAAATGGAAATGATTATGCATAACAAATAAACATTTAATCCAAATCAGCCCCAGAGAATCTGTGCTGAAAAGTGTGCCCAGTCATAAATGAGAAAAGCAGGACTCTGGGTGGAAAAGCAGCATTCTGTAATGGAGACAGCACAGCATTTAGAACCGAGTTCAAATCCTGCTGCAGGCACTAACCCTGTGACCTTTGGTAAGTCACTTAACCCTTTGTCAGACTCAGGTTTTTTAACTGTAATATGAAGATAATTATAAGACATATTTCACAGCGTTGTGAAAATCAGGTATGTAAAAGGGTTTAAAAATCGTAAAGTACTATATAATGCCTATTATTATTTATTTCCAATATTTATACAAAAGGAGAAAGCTAGGTTTTCTCTTTGTTTTGCAGCTTGCTCAGATGAGTCAGAAAATTTCAAAAAGTAAAGAGAGTCATTCACAAAAGCTTTTTTTGCTTAAAAAAACCCAACTATTCTGATCCCATGTAGTTGAATACATGTGGCATTTTGGGAGGTGACCGCTCTTAAGTCAGTGCCTCTTATATAGATAGCCTCAAATGTAAGAGTTGTATAATTTACCTTTAAAATACTTTACTGCATCTACTATCTTTCTCAGTAAAAATTCTTTCAGGAATATTGTCAAGAATTAGAACAGAAAATGGAATCTGGATTGGAAATCTTCCAGACATAAGTCAGAAAATAGGTTATAGTTCAAGGAAAAGGGTCAACACAGGAACTGACTTAAAACAAAGAGTGAAAAGAAAGACACATTTATTTAGGTCGTGAACACAGTCAGAGTCAGAACCAAAACTAATCAAATTAAACCAAAAACCAAAATCAAGTTCACAATTCAGAAATCGAATCAAGAATGGTAAGGCAATAAGGTCAGAAAACTAGAATAGTATTGGAGTGGATTTATGCATATATATGTGTGTATATTTATGTACATATACACATATTTGTGTGTATATGTATATCTATCTCTATATCTATATAAGAGTAACTCACAGGCCTCAAATCCATCACTGGGGTAGGAGGATGTCTATCCCAAGAACGTGAAAACTTCTCTTAGTGGAATGGGTACGTATAAACAATTTGTTCTAACGGCCATGAAGGTAGCTGGAGCAGGGAGTGCTTAGAACTTAGACACTGAAGATGCCAAGGTCATGCACTGCATCCTGGGTGATCACCGGTCACCCTGACTTTTGTCTTGTCACCGAACTTCTCTGACTCTTGAAGAGAGTGAGGCTAAATATTTTGTACAGTTCTGCCTTGTTTAAATCCAGTTCATGCACAAGTTAAGACATCTTTCCATGTTGTCGGTTTTCTTTGAAATGGAGGACAAAGGACAATATGTATAGACAGACAGACACATACATATACATACATAGTAAATTAAGATCCCAATCTTTATGTGTATGTGGTATATTAAAGATACAGAAAGATACAGAAAAAAAGAGAAATAATCTCCTTGAATAATGTGAATGCAGATAAATGTAACCACTTCATGAGATTAGTTATTTGCATGAATTGATACCTAGTTATAGATAATAGATAGATGATATAAATGACATAGTAATAGTTATATAACATATGTCATTATGTTAGCATATATATGTATCCATTTTTATCTAGTCAAGATTTCATTGATAAACTAAATAACTTTATTTTATAAATTCAGATAGGAAAAAATCTCAAAGTCATCACTTGGTACTATTATGAAAACACTTAAAATGATGATATTTTACTTAGTAAATTAAGATCCTATTCAGCAGATACTGAATTGAGAATGAAAAATGTTTAAGGAGATCCCAAATAACTTAAACCATTCTAACAATTTGTTACATTGATATGCTATCTTAGGGGAAAAAAAGGTTATTCTAGAAATTTTCACTTTGCCAATGTAATGCTAATGAGATTAAAGATCTTCCCTGCCCATTAATGAGCCTTTCCATTAAAGGAAATTTGATTAGGGGAGATTTGTAGGAAGGCCCACACCTTTTGTTAATGAGGCACTGGTTCTCAAGGGTTGTGATGCCCTCTGACTCTGAAAAGTGTATATGTACTCCGAGGTCAAGTTTTGTTTTGGAGCTTACTATTTGGAAGTGTTTGGCCACAGGAGACTCTGGACAGTCACTAAGGAGCCAGTTGCCTTTGAAAACCCAGATGTTGGTGCTTCTCTCTGATACTTATGTATGTATGGTCAGACAGTTATCTGTCTGTTGATCTGTGATGTATGGATTGCTTACTGTTGGGCAGTGGAAGCCCTGTCTGCTGATTTGGATTTCTCTGAAGTTCAAGGTGCTGACTTTTTTTCACTGAACTAAGTGAATGATACATGTGCTTGATTGAAGTGATTGTTGACCCCTCAAAAGTTGCTTTCATTTTAAAAATACAGATCTAAGAACCTGTACAGCAGGCCTTGTTTTAACAGCCAAGAAAAGGAAAAAAAAAATCAAGGACAAAACAAGTTATTGCATTAATGATTAGGCAAATCATTTATAAGCTTAGTCACCAAGTGGAAATGCTGATCATGTAGAAAAGAATTTATTTATTTACTTATCTATTTTTAGGAGCACTCTGCTTAAGTAGGAGCTTCATTATGTGGAAATCAAACAAAAAATCAACAAGCATTTCTTAAGAACCTTCTAATGGAGAACTAGGTAGCACAGTAGATAGAGCAATGAGGGTGGAATCAGGAAGACTCATCTTCCTCAATTCAAATTCAAAGATACTTACTAGCTGCATGACCATGGGCAAGTCACTTAACCCCATTTGCCTCAGTCTCCTTATCTGTATAATATGCTGAAGAAGGAAGTGACAAACCACTCCAATATCTTTGCCAATAAAACCTCAAATGGAGTCACAAAAATTGGATATGACTGAAATGACTAAACAAATGGGTCAGGTTCTTTTGATGGGGGGGCTTGGGTGCCTGTATTTGAACCTGAATTCCAAGATCACATTTCTCCCTACTCTCAAAACACTATCCCTGGCAGTTTCTCACCAGCTCTAGGACAGTCTGTCCTAGCAAAACACCTATCTTTCTTCTTGATGTAGTAGCCAGCTGCATCTATAGAATTTATTAGTGAGAATTGACTGTGAACTGGCTCATAAAGATATTTACTACTTACTCGACTATCTATACCATCTCCCTACCTCATTATATGCACCCTAGACTTGGACATCCCTATGTTTATCTTGTCAAAATAAGACATTGATGGGGGCAGCTGGGGTATTCCTCAAGCAGTCCTAACCTTCAGTGATGTTGCAGGTCTCAAACAACACCTCCAGGTAGCCACCCCTTGGACTGTTTCTTGATGAACTCTGGGTAAAATACTTGCACAGTAGATATTAAAAGTGCATGTCTCTTTAAGAACTGACCACTCCTTAACCATTCCCTAATCCCACTGTGAATCACCTAGTTGCATATTTGGCACATATTTTACTATAGTTTATCCTGTATAAATTTTAATTGTACCACTCTAAGGTTGCAGGTTCCCTAAGAACTTTCACCCACTGAAAAACGCAACAATAAATCTTTGCCACCTTGACTTCAAGAATGCTTGAGTCTGTGAATTCATTCCAGATGACCCTGTCTGGCAACTCTAGTTTTGGAGTTCCTGTATCTCTCCTAACCCCAGCATTTTGAGGATCCCAAGGCAAAAGTGAAGTCATCCCTGCCCTTGAGAAGCTGATATTTTATTGGGTGAAGCAATATGTACATCCATATAAACCTATACAGGATACATTAAATAAATGCAGAGGAAAGTACTAGCAGCCAGAAAGATTGGGAAAGGATTAAAGCTGAAAGGGGTTCTTTGGGTGGAGTACTGGGCCCCAACTCAGGAAGATGCACAAAGCGTTGGACACACCTGCAACAACTGGGCAATGACCTAGGCACTGTGACTGTTATGGCTTTGCAAAGAGCTGTGTATGTGTGTGTATATGTGTGTGTTTGTGATACCCATACACACCTACATACATACAAAGTAGTTAAGTACTGTACAAGATATTTTGGGTGTCAGAGCCTAGCATTTGGAGGAATCAGGTAAGGTTTAACGTAGAAGATAATACCTGAGCTGTGTCTTCAAAGAAGGAGCGTGGTTAGATCTGGGCTTAAGGAAAACTACTTTAGTAACAGCATGTGCAATGGGCTGGAGCTATGAGATCCTTAAGTCAAAGAGAACAATAAGGAGAATATTGCGATAATCCAAGTTAGAGGTTATAAGGGCCTGAGCTAAAGTAGCTATGTGAGCGGAGAAAATGGGTTGGGTACCAGAGATGTTATGACGATGAAATCAGCAAGATTTGGCAACTGATGGGAAAATGTGGGGAAAGGGAGTTGAGCATAAGTTTGTGATTACAAGCCTGAGACATTAGAAGAATGGTAATGTGATGGTAAGGGAAGGTTTGGAGCCGAGGAAGAGGTACATTTAGTTTGAGATATCTAATAGGCAATTGATGATACAGGACTAGATCCCAGGAGAGAGATTGGAGTTGAATATATGGATGAAAGACTCATCTGCATCGTGATGATTAAAATTATGATTGTTGCCAAGATTATCAAGAGAGAGAATATAGAGGAAGAGGAGAAGAGGGTCCAGGAATTTTAAGAAAACACCCAGCACTGGAGGCACGCTGTTGATGAAACAGTAGAACCTGAAAAAAGAACCATCAGGCAGGTATAAGGAGATGTAGGAGATTAAAGTCATGGAAATACAGAAAGGAAAAAATGTCCAGACAAGAGGGTGGTCAACAGTTTTAGCAGCAGTAGATAAACTGAGAATTAATCTGAAAACAACGTATAAACACTTTAAGGATCATGACCATAGAATCTTGGAATTAGAGGTTAAGGTATGTCAGAGATCATCTCCAGGGTGGGGAATCTGTGACCTTGATCCCATATGTGACCTTCTAGGTCCTTGAGTGGGGCCTTTTGATTGAGTCCAAATTTTACAGAACAAACCCTTTTATTAAGGGGATTTAACCTGTGAAGTTTGGATTCAGTCAAAGGGCTGCACTCAAGGACCTAGTCCCCTTCCCTCAGGTCTAATCCAGTCATTTTATTAGGAGAAGTCAGCCAGAGAAACTGACTTGCAGAAGGTTACATGTTTAGTAGGAAGAACATAGATGGAACAGTCCTCTGATTTCAAATCGTGAAGTATCATAGAAAAGAAGTTTTATCGTGAGTTCAGATTCTTATGGCAGAGAATGCCAAAGAATAATTGTATAACTTTGCTTTTAGGTTTGGTTTAGAAGAACTAAGTACTTTTCACATCAGATGTTTAACTGTAATTTTTTTCTTATCACTTCCAAATATGGATAGCCATGCTTCAAAATATTTGGTAACTTGAATCCAGAACTGATTATGTTAAGAAACATGAGATTCCTGTTAGATACCAACTAAATGAACTGTTGTATTTAGAATAAATTAGAATAGACACAGAAGACTAAATAATACTTCTACGCCACTAAATATGCATGCACATGTACATGTGAACTTTGTCTCAATTTTTAAAAAGATGCTCACCTCTGTTCTCTCTAAGAAACAACTATGCAACTGAAAATGGTTAGTTTTATTCTATATCTTATGTGGTTTATAGCAGGAATACCATATAAACTGGTTATGGCAAAATAACAATTCATAGTCAATAAAATACAGTCAGAAAACTCCTGTGGAGACACTTGAAAAGGAAACAAATCCAGTGGTTTTTACATTAAAGATTCAAAATAGCCTATTTAAATGGTTTCCATTTAATGTAACAAGGCTTTAAATGCATAGCCAGAGCCCATACTAACAAAATGAATTTTCTATTACTATTGCATATGAGTATTGTGCAAATCAGAGAAAATAAAACATTGAGAAAGGGACTAAACACCTTTGGAAATGAGGTGTTTTAATTTTTTTTAAATGTATGTATTACTATTTTTTACATTATTTTTAAATTTTGAATTTGAGAGTCCCTTTTCCCCACACACCCCTCCTCCATCCTTTAAAAAGGCAACAATATGAAATTAATTATACATGTTAAATAATGCAAAAGATATTTTCATAATAACTTTATTGCAAAACAAAGCAAAAAGGAAGGGAGAGAAGGAGAGACAGAAAGAGAAACAGAGACGGGGGGAGACAGAGAGAGACAGAGACAGAGACAGAGAGAGACAGACAGATTACAATTCAATTTGCACTCAGAGTTTATCAGTTTTCTCTCTGGAAGTGGATAACATAGTTTTTCATCATGACTCTCTTGGGATTCCAATCCATTCTGCTATCTGCTTCCATTTCATCTGTTAGCTTATCCCATTTGCATTCACAGTTATGATTGCTATGTATTTCTCTCTATCCTATTTTCTTCTTTTCAATCTCTCTCTTTTTATCTTGTTTCTCCTCAAAGACAGTTTTGCTTTTGACCATTGCCTCTTCCATAATCTGCTCCCTTTTATCTTCTCTCCTCTTATCCCCCTCTCCTCTTATTTCCCAGGTGGGAACATAAATTTCTATACCCATTTGTGTGTGTGTGTGTGTGTGTGTGTGTATGTGTGTGGATATGTGTGTATATTTCCATCTTTGATCCAATTCTGATGAGAGTAACATTCAGGCATTGCCTGCCATTTTCCCCCTACCCCTTTTCATTTTTCTTCGCCATAAAAGCTCTTATTCATGCACCCTTTTTGTGTGAAAAAAATTTCCTTATTCTATCTCGCCTTTTTTCCGTAGTGTTTCTCTCTTTCTCATCGCATCATATTATTTTAGATCATCCCAACATAATCAACTCCTACCTGTGCCCTTTGTCTATATAAACTCCTTCTATCTGCCCTAATGATTATAAAGTTCTTAGGAATTACATGTATCATCTTCTCATATAGGAATGTGGACAATTTAAATTTATGGACTTCTTTATGATTATTCTTTCATGTTTATCTTGCTATGATGATCTGTTTTAATGTTAAATTTTCTATTTAATTCTAGTCTTTTCATCAAGAAGACTTGGAAGCTCTCTATTTCATTAAATATGCATTTTTTTCTTGAAAGGATTAGACTCAATTTTACTGGATGGATTATTCTTGGTTATAATTCTAGTACCCTTGCCTTCTGGAATATCATATCCCTAGCCCTATACTCTTTTAAGGTGGAAGCTGATAAATCTTGTATGATCCTGTGGCTCTCCACAATATTTGAATTGTTTCTTTCTTGCTGTTTCCAATAGTTTCTCCATGATCTAGGAGCTTTGGATTTTGATTATAATATTTCTAAAAGTTTTTACTTTGGGAACTCTTTCAGGAGTATTTGGGAAATTCTTTTGATTTCAATTTTACCTTCTGTGTCTAAGATATCAAGGTAGTTTCCCTTGATAATTTCTTGAAATATGTTGTTCAGGCTCTTTTTTTTGTAAATCATGACTCTCAGGTAGTTCAATGATTCTTAAATTATCTATCCTTGATCTATTTTATGGGTCAATTTTTTTCTAATGAAATATTCCACATTTTCTTCTAATTTTTCATTCTTTTGACTTTTTTTTATCATTTCTTGAAGTCTTATGGAGTTTGCTTCCATTTGCCCAATTCTAATTTTAAAGGAATTATTTTCTTCAGGGAGTTTTTTATACCTCTGTTACCATTTATCCAATTCTGCTTTTTAAGTAGTTTTTTTTTCTTCAGTGATTTTTTTTAAACCATTTTTACCATTATACCAATTCTGTTTTTCAGAGTATTTTCTTTTGTATTTTTTTGTCTTTTTTACCAACCTTTTAATTCTCTTTTCATAATTTTCTTGCATGGCTCTCATTTCTCTCTTTCCTGCGCAATTCTTATGTCTATCTTTAATGCATACAGGAATTTTTATTGGTCTTCTGTCAAGTTAGTATTTTTCTTTGAGTCTTTACTTATAGCTGTTTTCACATTTTTTTTTGTCTTCTCTTAAACCACAATAGTTTTTTATGGATAAGTTTTTTTGGTTTTGTGTTTGCTGTTTTTTCATTTTTTCCAAGCTATTTCTTTACTTTGAACTTTCTGTTAAAGTTGGGCTCTGCTAATATCTGATGGAAAAGTTCAGTGCCAGGCTTTAGACTTTTTCATGCTGCTGTTTTCAGAGTTAGTTCTGGGTACTTCCTAGGTGGTATTACACTGGGAGAGATGTAGTTATTGTTCTCATGATCTGTGCTTTGGTCTGTACCTAAGAAGAGACTCTGTTCCCATAGACACAAGTGCTAGTGTTCCTCCTTGCCCTAGAACTGAGATTCAGAACTACCTCTGGACAATGGAGTTGCCAGTGACCACCAGTTTTATCCAGTGCCTGTAATTTTTTTTATAACCAATTATCTGACCCTCTCGCCATCTCTGGGGTGAGAGCTCCTAAAACTGCTGCTGCTGCTGCTGCTGCTGCTGCTGGGCTGCCTCCAAGGCCCAATGACAAGATATTTTAATTATTCTATAAGTCTTACCGTGCCATTCCTATTTGATGCTAATTGTTTTTTCTCTCAGTGGGAGCTCGTCTACCTTTCTATTCCCAGGTTTGATGATGCTTGATCTATTTTGGATATCCCCCGAGAAAAGAGTAAAGTACCATGGTTACCTATTGCAATCATCTCTAGTTTGAACTGTATAGTCTATTCACTGATTAGTGGAGAAGGGAAAGTAATGTATCTACCCAACTCTAAACTGTGGTTTGTTTTTTCAGTCATCTTTGTTGTTTTCCCATTTCTGGGATTGCCAAGGAATAGAGGTCAGACAGATAACTGATACTGATTAGTTCTCAGAAGCACATTATGATTTGTTAGGGAGTTTAACCTATTAATTTTACTCCTCATACATAGTCATCAATACTTATCTTAAATCTTAGACAAAATTCCAGAAAACAGTTTTCGTGGAATGGAGCTTTTGAGCATTTGGAAAAGGAAATAATAATCACTTGAAGTCAGCATAATTTCCTCAAGAACAGACCATGCTATATTAACTTTTAATGATAGGGTTGTTTTGGTACCATGCATAAGGGGATATCAATCTAGTCTACTGATAGATCTGGGGAATGCTGGAGACATAACATTCTTGAACATTAAAAAAGCATTTCACAGAGTTTTTCAAGGTATATATTTTGGATAAGATGCAGGAATATGGGTTCTCTCTTGTCAGCACTTGGCTCCATTCCTGGCACATATTAGGAACTTAAAAAATGTTGATTAACTGCTAGATGTCTGCCAGCCACCTATCATTTGCTTGTATCATTCACCTTTCAATCAGTGACTTGGATGAAAGCATGGATAGAATTCTTAACATAAATGACATAAATATGAGACATATAACTAATTAGGAGAAGGGAAGGAAATAAACATTTACATAGTACCTGCTAGGTGCTAGGCATTGTGTTAAGCACTTTTCACAAATAATATGTCATTTAGTTATTAGAACAACATTGTGAGGTAGGTGCTGTTATTACACGTATTTTACCTTTAAGAAAATTGAGGGAAACAGAGAGGTTAAGTGACTTGCCCAGGTTCACATAGCTAGTATGTTTCTAAGGTCAGATTCAAACTTCCTGAGGCCAGCACCCTACCACCAGCCACCAACCACATCTAAATTAGGTGACAAAGTTAGGACCTGAAAGGATTTGAAGAAAATAGAATTGAATAATGGACAGATGGTAGTGAGAAAAAATTTAAAAGGGATAAATGTGATATCCTATACTTAGATTTAAAAAAATGAAGTACATGAATGCAAGTAGAAGCTTATATGGTTAGATTGTATTTAATATGTAAAAGATATAAAGATTTTGGTGGAACAGAAATTTGTTCTCAATAATGTGATAAGATGGAGAAAAGAGCTAATGTAATTTTGGGTTGTCCTAATATAAGAATGTGCTCAAGAGCCAGAGAGATTATACTACAACTGTACTCCATGTATTTCATGCTTATTGGTCTAATGTTAAGGGGATGTGAAGAACTTTTCTGCTCTTTCATGGGCCCATGTGACCTGCTTTGAGCTCTGACCCAGCTCACAGCTTGAGTCACATGAAGCTGATGGTGGGAAAAGCTTGCCGAACTGGTGGAGCAGGAAGAGAGAGTGAGGCAGAGCTGGAAGAGAGTGAGGTAGAACTGAAAGAGAAAGCAGGCAGAGTAGAACAGAGCAGTTAGCATGAGAGAGAGAGGGAGTGAGATTGGCTAAGGGAGCTTGTTTGTGGGGAGGCCTGATGAAGTGAAGCCTTGGAGATAGCCATGTTGCCTTTATTGATAATGTACATAGATTTCCTTGTTACCTTGGTGGAATTGACTTTCTTGTATCTGAATAAATATTTTGGTTCCATCTTTGAGAAAGGAGTGCATATTTTGGGAATTTACCCTGGAAATACACATGCATATCTATAGTGGCTGCTGTGGGTATCACATTGGTACAACAATTAGGCAAGTTAGGGTATTGAGTTCACTTTTGCACACTGCACTAGATTTTAAAAGAATGTGACTGTTTGATGAAATAGGATTTCAAGTTTTCAGAAAGAGAAATCAAATATTTGGCATCCAATATCAAGACGCAAGCATAAATAGGTAAAAAGTGAAAAGAGAAAAACATAAGATCAATAGAGGTAAACTATTTACATCCCTACACACTAAGATGATACTTGTAATTCTTGAAAATTGTGTTGCTAATAGTTTAGCTAGAAGGAATGCACATAGACAGACGGTAGAGGTATGAAGTGAATTTTAGTGAATAACATAATAAAAATTAAGAAATGAGAAAGAGGAGTATGATGGGTACATATGGAAGGGAGAGGAAGAATGAGGTATAGTATTTCACATACCTATTAAAGTTGAGGGGAAGATGAGAGGGTGGGCAACAGGCACTGCTTGAACCTTACTGTCATCAGTATTGGCTCAAACAAGGAATCATATACACAGTCAGTTGAATATAGGAATTTATTGTAACCAAAAGGGAAGTAGGAAGGGAGGAAGTCAAGTAAAAGGGGTAGGAGAGAGGTGGGAGTGGGAACTGACAAAAGAGAGGGAAGATCAGGGGAGGTGGTAGGGAGACGCAAAATACTGGTGAGGAAGGAAAGGATGAAAGGATAGAGAGCACAAACAGACAGAAGAATAGGATGGAGGGAAATACACAGTAATTACAATTGTGAATGTGATGAACTCTTTTATAAAACTGAAGCTGATATCTGAGTAGATCAAAAACTAGAATCCTACAATATGTTATTTACAAGAAACACATTTGAAGCAGAGAGATACACAGAGTAAAGGTAAGGGGCTGTAGTTTATGGAGCTTCACTTAAGCTGAAGTAAAAAAAAAGAAGGGTAACAATTCTGATATCAGACAAAGCAAAAGCAAAAATAGATCTAATTAAAAGAGATGAGGAGGAAACTGCATCTTGTTATAAGGGACCATACAACTGAAGTAATATCAATACTAAATATACATGCACCAAGTGGTATAGCATCCAAATTCTTAAAGGAGAAATTAAGTGAGTTACAGGAAGAAATAGCAAAACTATAGTTGTGGGAGACCTCAACTGTCCCCTCTCAAAATCCAATAAAAATACAAGAAAGAAACTGAGGTAAATAGAATATTAGAAAAGTTAGATATGATAAACATTTGGCATAAGTCACACATAAGCAAATTAGAAGACCAATAATTAGTGTACCTGTCATATCTCTGAACAGGGGAAGAAATCACTGTCAAACAAAAGATAGAGACTTTACAAAACGTAAAACAGATCATTTTAATTATATTAAATTAAAAAGCTTTTGTACAAACAAAACCAATGCATCCAACATTAGAAGGAAATAGAAAACTGGCAAACAGTCTTTACAATGAGTGTCTCTGATAAGGGCTTCATTTTTCAAATATGTAGAGAACCAAGTCAAATTTATGAGAATACAAGTCTTTATTCTCCTGTCGATAAATGGTCAAAGGAAATAAACAGTTTTCAGAGGAAGAAATCAAAGCTATAGGCATACGAAGAAGAGTTCTAAACTTCTTTTAATTAGAGAAATGCAAATTAAAACAACTTTGAGATATCACCTCACACCTATCGGATTGATTAATATGACAAAAAAGGAAAATGATAAATACTGGAAAAGATGTGGGAAAATTATACACTAAAGCTTTGCTGGTGGAGTTGTGAACTGATCCAGTTGTTCTGGAGAGTTCTTTGTAACTATGCCCAAAGGGCAACCAAACTATGCATATTCTCCAAAATTAAATTACAGATGAAAATGTAGTCTGTATTAATGGATGGAATTTCTATAGCAAAAGTGAGAAAAACACAGGTCCATTTATCATTCTTGTCCTATCTCTCCCTCTCCCAAATCCCCAACAACTTCTTGACATTTTGTAAGAACACATTAAGACATCTTAGATGAACAAATGCATCCCTAATTCAACCTGACTCTGTCCACTTCTCCTCAAAATAATGCATGATACTTAGGATATTGGAAGACAAACAAGTTCATGTTCCTTCTACTACTAGATAATAAGAAAATCAATGAGAAAAAACTTCAAGGCTCATTTGCTATTACCATCTCTTTAACTGAAGTTATTTTTCATTGCCCATTCCTCCCCCCATCACCCAGTTTTATTCAAATGCACTCATCTTTAAATATATCAATTACCAATGTGAAATAGTCAATGACTCCTTCAAACTGCCTTATTTCTACAAGGGGTTGTCACACAGTCAAATATAAATCTTTAACTTATTTCGGAAAAGACAAAGATCATCCTGGAAGCAAGATCAGAATGTAATCTCAATGAAGATAAAGACTGTTTCATTTTGGTCGTTGTATTCTCCATACACGACACACAATAGATGCTAAAAAGATATTTGTTGAAGGGACGAATCTCCTATTATGAGAATAACTTCCTTCTTGAATTGGTATTTACTGGTAGATCTTACTTAATAAAATAAAACTGAATTGGCAGCAACCTTCAGTTCATAAGAAGAGTTCATCAAGAAATATTAATACTTACAATAAAAGAACTAGGTTTTTTATTTTTTCAATAATGCTGAGACTCATAAAATGTACATTAAATTTAGTGTTCTGATTTTGAGTTCTGGCTCGACCACATTAAGTATGTCACCATAGCTGGGTTATTTAGTCACTCTGAATCTGAGTTACCTTTTCTGTGAAATGGAGTTGATACTGACCAGCAATCTACTTCATAGGCTTGTGATGAGGAAAGCATTTTTAAAGTATCCTTAAAATAACTACCACTATGTCACTGCTCTACTCAGGAAGTGAGATTCCCCAACACAAAACTGTGATAAAGAGGTAGAATGTTATAGTAGGAGCATATCGGACTTTGAATTAGGAAATCTGGGTTTGATTACAGTTCTAATGCTTACTAGCTTTGTAATAGGAATACTACTAATTATCATTAATTATTAATTAAATTGATTAACTACTAATTATCATTAATTATTAATTAAACTGATTAACTAATAATTATTATTTTTGGCCTGTGATATCAGGCCAGTTACTGTGCCAAGCACTCTACAATTATCACGTCATTTGATTCTTGTGATAACCCTGGAAGGTAGGTGCTATTGCTATACCCATTTCACAGATGATAAAATTGAGGTAAATAATGGTTCGGCACAGCGAGGTTTAAGGCCAGATTGGAACTTATTTGTCTCCAGACCCAGCACTTTAACCACTGTGTCACCTCCCAAGTTGCTTAACATTCCTGAACCTCAGTTGCTTTATCTGTAAAATAGGATCAATAATATTTGCTCTCTCTCATGGGGCTGTTATGAGGAATGAACTTGATAAGATGTAAAGCACATGATTTTGGTCATTCTAGTTTCCATTTCCAAAGATTTGCTCAGTTTAAGACGTGTCTCAGTACCTTTTCTTCTCCATTTATATAAATCTTGTTCATCCTTTAAGATTTATCCTTCACATAAAGCCTTCCCTCACTACTCCAATTCCAAGTAAATTTTTCTTTACAGATTTCCTCTATCACTTACAGGACACATTCTATAGGTCACCCAGCAGTTCATTACATGTTCTTCTAAATTATGCATTTTCTATGTGTTTCCTGCATATTAAGCTTGGTTCTTAAAGGAGTTGGTTCTCCTGGATATTTATAGGCCACCTAGCACTTCATTATTTGGTCTTCTGGATTATATATTTTCTATATGTTTCCTTTGCATTAAGCTGTGTTCCCCAAGTAGACTATAAAATACCAAGGAGGACAATATCTTACAGTTTTCTTATGTAGCATCTGGGGGCACCCTTCCCCCCATTGGGTAGCTCTCCCTGAGAAGGTTACTTGAGGTTCAAGGTACTCTGGGGGAGGGGCATGTCCAATAAAACCAGAGTTAATGAGCCCTCCCACCAATGTGTTTTCCTTTAACAGTCACCCAGAGGATACAATTAGTTCAAAGCAAAGGAATTTAATAGAATGTCCTAGTAAGAAAAGTAGCAATAACATATTTCCTCCATTAACCTGGGGCACATTTTTCTACAAAATACATACACCATCCATGTGAAGAAGGAACACATAGAGGAAACATGCCTGGGAGGAGGGGCAACAATTTATGCCTTTCAAGTTATCAGTGCACTGACATGCTATAGTCATACTGTTGGGCTGTTCCAGTGGATTTGCTGTCTTCTCGTCTTTACCAGAGACATAGCCTTCAACAGAGACTGATTTTCTGTACATGGCTCCACTGGTTATGACTAGAAATCTACTAACATATCTTCTTCCCTCTGTTCTCTAAATCTCCAATTTGCCCTTTATATCACTGTCAAAATAATCCTTCTTATGTATACATAAGTGTTTCTTATGTACATCTGGACATGTTGATCCTTTGTTTAAAAAATCCTCAGTAGCTCACTATTTCCTCCAGAGAAGAGTTAAAACTCTTGTCTAGCATTCAAAACCCTCAGCAATCCTTTGCCTTCTACTCTTCTCCATTCCCTTCAAGGCTCTCTGTGCTCCAACCACACCATCCTATCCTCTTTCTCCCATAGGCCCTACATTTCCTATTTATATTTTACCCTTTCCTTTTGAATTCCTATTCAGTCTTTAAAAATCCAACTCAAATATCAGCTCTTCCATGAAGCTTTGGCTAATTCCCCTAGTCAGTAATGAGACCCTTCTCATGGATGCGCCTTTCATTTTATTTTGTTGTTTCTAATATAACTTATGCAACATGCATTATAATTGATTTACATTTCTGTGAGTTCCATGAGAATCTTCTCTTGTCTAAGTCTTTTTTTTTAAATCGTCCTTAATACCTAGCACAATGCCCCAGGCTAAAAGAAGCACTTTAAAAATGTCTGTAGAATAAATGACTAGCATACCATGAGCCTAATTACATTCACTGTCAGGACTTCTAATGAGAAAGAATAAAATTTTATTTGGCTAAAATTGAGAAAGGGTATTAGGAGCTATCTTTCCTAAAGGAAAAGGTCATAGTCAGCTCAGAGAGAATATGAATCAATACTTGAATGGGGAGAGTGAAGTCACTCAGATTTCTAAAGGCTACTTTTTTTTCAGAAAACACTAAAAACAATGGATGGATATAGTGTGTTTGAAAGACCTTCTTGATGATCTACTCTGTTTCCATGCTGTTAACTTTGAATTCCACATTTACAATCGAGATCATAAAAGTTTTGACTACTTTGAGGTTTTGAAAAGATGCCCCTCCCTAACCCTGCCTTAAAAGAGAAGTTGAAATACTTTTTTTCTTTCCAAACATGCTACTTATCTACAGGGAAGAGGAGAAAGGGGGTTCACTGAATTAATCAAATGAATCATTCCATCCCATTTAGAATGGGGTACAAGATGTTAGGTTTCTGTAGGTGTGCCTCCAATGCCACAATAATCCTAGTACAATAGACACAAGACTAAATAGAACTTTACTTTGACCTAACATATCTAGGATAGCCAAGGATAGCATGGTGTTTAGCTTTTCTGGCTAAGTTCCCATTTATGTCCATCTGTAAGTACATCTGGTCATTCAGTCCTCCATCGGGATACAGCAAATCACATGGTCTTAGGCAACCACCAAGTTTGAGAAGCTGGAACCACAAGGCTGGGACCTATTATGCCCCAAACCTAGCAAACCGCATCAGGGAAACTGGGGCCAATCAGGTCTCATAGGGGAAGGAAGTAGTGTCAGGGTCAGGAAACAGCAAGACCTGTGTCCTTTGTTAAATGAGAGTGCATCTTGACTCAATCAGTCAACAAGGTGGGTCAGTGAATGAAGTGCTAGACTTGGAGTCTTTGGACTCATATCCTACCTCGAACACTTACAAACCATGTGACCTCTGGTGGATCACTTAATTTCTTTCAACTTCGATTTCCTTATTATAAAACTGGAATGTTAAGTGCCAGGTCACTAGGAGGCACAGTGCCAGGCCTGGAGTCAAGAAGACCAGTGTTTAAATACTACCTTAGACATTAACTGTGTCACCGTGGGCAAGTCATTTAATTTCTGATTGCCTCAGTTTCCCCATCTGTAAAATGGAGATGATTATATCACCTACCTCCCAAGTTTATCATGGAGATTAAATGAGATAAAAATATAAAACACAAGGCCTAGCACATAGCAAAAATAATGAATGTATAATACTAATCATATCTACCTTGAAGATAACCAAATAAGGTAATATTGCAGACCTTCAAGCATTATGTTAAATGCTAGGCATTGTGAGCTACTAGGTATGGACAAAGCCTGGGTACCGTACTTCTTTGAATCCATCAATCAATAAAGACATTTCATTTCAGTTTGACAGGAAGTCTGTTGGCAATGTGCTGTGGCATATCTGAGTTAGTTTCAATTTGAGAGAGCTGTTCTAGTTAAGGCTTTAGGAAGGAATTGCTTGGGAGGAAGAGAAGGGCCATGACTGTGGTGTTGATCTAGAGATCTTGGACTCCCAGAGGAGGATCTTGTGATCTTTGAAAGACTGAAGGATTTGGATCTCCCCACTGGGGTATTCTTGTTCTGCTACCATCCTAGGAACAATTTGGGCAATGTTTTCATTGAGAGTTGAGGAAAAAGTAGACACATTGAGGAAAGGCAGCTTGAAGACTCTACTTACCTTAACAGAAAGCTTGGTGTGTTCAACCTTCATTTTTGAAGAAGACCATGGCATCTAGAACCAGACTAAGGGAACTTCAAGAGAATCCCCTTAAAGGCAAGAAAACCACTAGGGGCTAAAAGTTATCCCTTTGGCACATTTCTAGACTAAGCCTACTTTACCATGGAGTGAACAATATGTTACAGACTTTTGAGGTGAAGTTTTTTCCTATTTTTTTTTTACCGTAATTTCTTTCTTTACCATACTTTTCCTTATATAAAAGCCTATTACTATTATAAAAGATGGGGAAGGGGTTAGAGGGAGTAGAAGCATTTGGAACTGAAAATAAAATTTGTACATAAACACATACAAAAATTATTCAGTGAAGTGTGCTGGTGAATTGTTGTGGGCTATATTCTTAGAAAGATAATGCCATCTTTTCAGGGCTAGTAGAATTCTGAAGGGAAAAGAGACAGTTTGATCTAGAGCCCCAACTCTGCCTGTGGGAACAGGAAAAGGGAGATTAAATTCAGAGCATACCCCACATTTATACAAATAGGTAGCAGTGTAGTTAAAGACACAAGAGAACCAAACCTTGAAAATTCTTTTAAAAACACAGAAGAGCTTTTAAATTAGTGTCCTGGGGTGCAGGATATTTCTGAAACAGTTAAAGCAGTATCTTGATCCTGGCACACAGTCAGCTGAAACTTGGTTGGGCAGACCTAACAGCCTCAACCACCTACAGAGCATCAAATAAATAAAACTTGCATATTGGTTGTGAAAAACAACTCTTTCTGATTAAAAATAAATAATTAAAGGAGTCACTATGACCAAGGGAAAACCTACCTATACAAAAACGGTATTAGGGTTTGGATTTTCTTCCAGTTCTTATACCTGTTTTTACTAGAAAACTAGTGCATCAACTTAGAGGTTTGCTTTTTTCTTTCTTTCTCTCTCTCTGTCTTTCTTTCTTTCTTTCCTTCTTTCCTTCTTTCTTTCTTGTCATTTGGTTTGATTTGTTTTGGTTTGGTTTTTGCTGTTATTCTTTTTCTTCCAAAGCCTATATCAGCACCTCTGAATTCTGTTCATCCAAGTCCATTCTCCGTGTCTTCCTTTTCATCCTTCTTCTTCCTCTTTCCCTTTTCTTTCCCTTCCCTTCTTTTTCCTCTTCCTCTTTCCCTATACCATTGCCCTCATCATCACTATTGCCATTATGATATAGCTTTTGACAAATACCCACAAAGGGGCCATATCATCAACCTCTGTTCTAACTTCCTATTTCTTCCCATTGATACAAATCCTGATTATGGACAAGTTTCTTGGTTATCTGTGTATCCTCAGTATTTATCACAATTCTTGACAAATAGCAGGTCTTTAGTAAATGCCTGTTGATTTTCTGATTGATCAGAAAATGTCAGAAAAATAGAAGACTGGTATTAGAATGCAGAACTTGACACAGGTTTTTTTCTCCTTAAGAGGTTAGGTTTCATCAATAAGTATTTCCCTAAGTACATATGCATTGTTCATAGTGACATTTTCTTTTGTTCCAAGTTTCCTCATCTGTTAACAAAGGGGTTAAACTGGATTGCAAAGGTCCCACCCAGCTCTGACTCTTGTAGCCTATGATGATGTTGTCTCAAACAATTTGGGTCCTTGGTGGCCAACATGCCAAACTACCAAAACCTGGAATCTTGAATAGACCTTCTAGAGTTCCTATCCTATGGCTCCAAGCTCCCTTCCCAGATCTCCATTTCCTGATATGTGTTGTATCCCCTTAGTAGAATGTAAGCTACTTGAGAGCAGGCATTCTCTCAAGCACTTGGCCCATGGTAGGTCCTTAAAAATGCTAAAATACAATTGAAAACAGAGCCACACCCTGATGGGGTACAGACTTAGGGAACCTCCCTGAGTTCTTCTTGAATCTTCCCTCTTAATCAGGTTTTTCATAGCCAAATCTATTATCCTTAACCTAGCCTGACCATCCATTGACTACTGCTTCCAGATTGCCTGACTACCAAGCCAAAGGTCTACACAGCTGTTGTGCTGACCTCATTGCTGAATGCCTGTGAAACACGGACAGTCCACCAGCACCGTGCCAGGAAACTGAATCACTTCCATTTGAACAGTCTTAGGAAGATTCTGAGGATCACCTGGCAGGATAAGGTACCAGACACTGAAGTCTTTACTCAAACTAAACTGCCAAGCATTCAAACTATGCTTCAGAGAGTGCAACTCCAATGGGCTCACTCCATTGTTTGAATACAAAACTTATGCTTGCCAAAAATACTATTTTATGGAGAACTCACATGGCACAGACGTTCATATGATGGTCAGAAGAAGTGATACAAGGACACTCTCAAGGTCTCTTTCAAGAACTTTGGAATTGGTTGTGTGACATGGGAGACATTGGCACAGCATGGCGTGCCCACATCAGAAAAGGTGCTGTGCTCTATGAACAAAGCAAAATTGAAGTAGCTCAGAGGAAATACAGGATGCACATATTTAGGGTATTCACCCCAAATGTTCACCTGGACTATCTGTGCCCAACCTATGGCTGAGCATTCCTGAGCTCTTATTGGTCTGATCAGCCACAGTGGGACACAATGAAACTTGACTTTATCATAGTGATGTCACTTTGGTCCCCTTCCGTAATGAAGGACAACAATTACCATTATCTATCTCCTGAATGCCTCCTGCAGTTTCCCACTCTTGATCACATCAAAATCCCACTCTCTGGGTTCTGACCTTTAGTCACCCCAGTTCTATAAAGATCTTCCTTAGATTCCTCCTCAAGATTCTCCCTAAACCCCTCCTCCCATCACCCCAGACTACTTTGCCACCCTAGATCCCTCCCACAGCCTTTCTGTATGTAAGTTCCATCTTGCTTCCATGAAGATGCTCTTTAGCTCAGATTCTATCTGGTCTGCTTGTCAATACAAGTGTTACAAATGATGAGGCTTCTTAAGAGTCAACCCAATATGGTGAATCTTTAATAAACTTGGTTTTACTTTGGTGGAAAAAAGGCTTGGATTGAATTCATTCGGGAAGAAACTGGGGTATTGGTATTTTGGGGTCCCAAGAACATCAAGCTTCAAGTATGATTCCCTGACCTTAACACCCCACCCAGAGTTTTCTCTTAATCATCTAATAAGCTTGTTTTTTGGGTATCTTGCAAGATGTTCTTTTTTACTCCAATTCAATAAATATTTAAATTGTCTAGGTGCTAGAACAAAGATAAATGGTAACAAAAACCTGGCCCCCATGGAGTTTCCAATCTAAAGGAGGGAAGTAAAGATATATACAAGCAAATATGATGCAAGGTGGAATGTGATACAGATAAATTAGGAAAGGTCTTGAAGTACAATAAGGAATTTGGAGAGGGATGTTTCATTTTCACCTGGGAGAAAGGGATGACATAATAATTGATGTGGGTGTGAAGGGGGAGTACATTTTAGATATAAGGCACAGCCTGTGGGAGTGCATGAGGGTAGAAGCCAAAATAACACTGAGTAAACACAAGTAATCCAGTTTAGCTCAAACGTTAACTGCATAGTGAGGAATACAAAGAATCAAGGCTGCAAAAGTAGGTTGAAGTCAGATTGAGTAGATCAGTAATTCTCAAACTTTCCAGCCTCAGGAACCCTCCATACCCTTAAAAATTATTAATATACTCTCAAGAGCCTTAAAAGTTATAGAAGACCTCACAAAGAATTTTTGTTTATGTGGGTTATAGCTGTCAAAGCTTATTGTATAAAAATTAAAATGTCTTAATACCATTTTGAAAATAGTTTTGACCTGTTGTGTTTGTTTAGTCATTTCCAATTGTCACTCCATTTAGAGATTTTCTTTGCAGAGACACTGGCATGGTTTGCCATTTTCTTCTCCAGTTCATTATATAGTTGAGGAATAAGGTTAAGTGCCTTGCCCAGGGGTACACAACTCTAAAGTGTCTGAGGTCAGATTTGAACTCATGAGGATGATGAGGAGCCTTCCTGTTCCCAAGCCCAGTGTTCTATCCACTGCAACTATCTAGCTATCCCAACGCTCCCCCGCCCCAACTCCCCTCACCTTGAAAAGATTTCAGGGACTGTCTAGTCCTCACTTTTTAAAAACTTCTGGTATAGAGTCTTAATTGACAATTTAGAAAGCATGTAATTTATTTTGTAAGCAGCAGAAGATTTTTTTTTAAGCAAGCAATTCATGCTCAGACTTATGCATTAAGAAGAATGATGACTTAGAGGCAGTGCCTCTTGAGAGGGAAAAAGCTATGAATATTTAAAGGACTATATCTCAGTGAATATGCAATGTCGTAGTTCTGTTCTATAACATAGAGGAAGCATTTTTCCCAAACACCAGAGTTCCTGAACAGTCTAAAAGGGTCAGACACAGGACTTTCATGGAAAACAAAAAAGTAGAATAATCTTTCTATTTGCTACACAAATATAACATAACAACCAGTGTGAGTCAAATGGTCGTCAAAGTTGAGTGAGAGACTATATTAAGCTTATTTGAAGTCCTTTTGTTATGAATTAGAAGAATTACCTTTCCTAATTGGAATATACTTGAGCTACAGGAGAATCATTAAGGATGACCTTAAACTTAACATATGCAAGAGGTGTCCCATTATGAATGAATAAATGAATGAGTAAATGAATTAATGTAAAAACCATTTTTAATAATAGCTAATATTTATATAACATTTATTATGTATTAGGCACTGTGGTCAGGGCTTTAGAAGTATTATTTCATTTGATTTACACAACTCTGGGAGGTAGGTGCTATATTTATCCGCATTTTACAATTGAAGAAACTGAGGCAAACAGTTAAAGGTCACATGGCTAATAAATGTGTGAGGCTGGATTTGAACAGCATTTGGGGCAGCTGCAGTGGATAGAGTACCTGGCCTGAAGTCATGAAGATTCAACTTTCTAAGTTCAAATCTGACCTCAGACACTTCCTAGCTGTGTGACCCTGGGTGAGTCCTTCACCCTATTTGCCTCAGTTTCCTCATCTGTAAAATAAACTGGAGAAGGAAATGGCAAATGACTCCAGCATCTCTGCTAAGAAAACTTAGAGTCAGGAAGAGGGCCTGAAAAATATCTGAACAACCACATTAAGCACTAGCTGTATGCTACGTGTGGACAATTCAGATTTAAAAGTGAAAAGAGTCCCTGTCCTCAAAAGGCATAGACATTCTGATAGGGTAAGACAATGCAGATTGTGGAGTGTGGACCAGAGGAATATTTTGGTTTGTAAAGTAACTAGGTCCTCAGATGTTTAGGAGAGTAGATTAACACACCTTAACCAGGAGCAGTGAAAAATTTAATTTGATTATTGTTTCAGATCTGGAAAGGTGGGAGGAGGGGGAAGAGATGAGAGTGGGGAGTGAAGACCTCAATGTAGTAGGCAGTTAGAAGAGCAGGGTCCCAGTGTAGGCAGTCCTTTCCTCTTGTAGCCTGGAGGAGACCTGAATTGGTTGACTTCTTTTTCCTCAGATATTTTTATTTGGAGATGGATATAGTCTGAGAGTAGAATTCATATAGGAAATGCTCATCAATTTAGGAAACTTCCTGTGAATACTTCCCACATAAGAAAAAATAAAAAGTCTCCCTTTGCTTAATCAAAGTTGGAGCTGAAGAAAGGGAAAAAAGAAGGTGTCTATATAACTACCAGGAGAAGAAACTCTGACAAGCAGTTTTCATTATATATGAGCAGTGAAGCATGCAGTCCCCAAAAGAATAACGCTATCAACTTAGAGCAGCCTGTTAAACTCTTTCTCCCCACTGTGCATTCTTTTAAGTTGACTCAACAATTCAAAAACCTATCTGTGCATTGAAAAAGTAAATTGCGAATAAACATGTTAAGAATGAAAGTTGACCAGGCTGCCTAATCACATTCTGAGCTCACACTTATTAAATCAAATACCCGGTGCTAAGGTGAATGACTTTTGATCTCCAGGGTTGTCACATTTTCCCACTGCTGTTCATTTATTCAGTGGATTTCATCTGGGACCCATCTGATTAATCAGCTTAAACAGAACAGCTAGAATGAACAACATGTTTTTATTATTATTTTTTCCCACACTTGCCATGGGAGAATTATCTTGCCTCTAACTAAGAGACATTGTTGTTAGCCAGAAGCCATTTGTCTTTGTGTGGAATAATTAACCGGATTTTCATGGTAATGAGAATAAGAGCATCTTTTGGTTAAGGAATCCTGAACCTGGGGTTTCGCAAGGAAATGACAACTCCCCAGAGCACTTACTGAGTCTTACTGAGGATGGGAGATGCCTAATCTACTTCCTAGGAAACAAACCAGTTGCCTACATTTTCTATGAAAAATCTACAACCAATCCTCTATCTTAGGTTGTGAAAATCAAGGGTTTAGTTGTCCTTTGGCCATCATTCCCATTGCCTAAATCCTGGGATTTAGATACCTCTTTCTTAAGGACTATAATTTTAGAAATGCCAGCCCTCACATTGTATATACAGTCAGGACTGGTGTTAGTTAGTTTCCCAAAACGAGTTTCATCTTTTTCCCCTTGTCATGGCAATCCAAATAGGATCTTCTGCTGTTTTTGTTTTAGAATAATCAAGTACCTGATTGAACCTTGCCTTTATCAATCAAGATTCTTTGTAAGGAGTACAGAAACAAGAGTTTGTAGAAACAGTATATATCTAGAAACAATATAGATAAATAGATAGATAGATAGATAGAAATAGTACATGTATTTGTATTGTTAATGTGACAAAAGATCTTCCCATCCATTAATGAGCCTGCCCATTAGGGGAGTTTGATTAGGGAAGATTTGTAGGAACATCCTCAGCTTTTGTTAATGAGGCACTGGTTCTCAAGAGTTGGAACGTCTTCTGACTCTAAAAAAGTATAAATACTCTGAGGGTGAGGTTTTACTTTAGGGCTTAGTTTTTGCAAGAAATTTTGAGTGTCAGCTGAGGACTCTGGGAATCCACTAATTAGCCCCCTGGTTTTGAGAACCTAGATGTCATACTTCCCTTTCTGGTATGGTCAGGCAATTGTACCTTTCTGTTGAAGTATGGTCAAACAGAGGAAGCCATGTCTGTTGATTACTATGGGGATTACTGACTGCAAGTGCTTGTTTGGCCAGATGAGGACTTTGGGAAGCTGCTAAGGAACCCCTCAGCTTTGAAAACCCAGATGTCATGCTTCCCTCTCTGGTAACTATGGTCAGGAAATTGAGGCCCAATTATCTGTTAAATTCAGACAAAGGAATCCATGTCTGTTGATCTTTTGATTTCTCTGTATTTTCTTTGAAATTCAGGGTGCTAACTACCTGAACTAACTGAATCATATATATACCTGGTTAAAGGAATGATACATGTGCTTCATTAAAGTGATTGTTAACCCCTCAAAAGTTGCCTTTCTTTTATGAATGCAGATCTAAGAATTTGTGGTAGCAGCCCCTTCCCCCCATGTATGTTGGGGTGCTTACTGCTACACTCCTATTCTTTCTGATTCAGAGGAAAATAGAAGTCTTTGCAGGTACTCATAAAAAGATTGAAAAATAAAAAATAATGATACAGAAAAACTAGAGAAAGATGGATATGTATGTGTAAAGGAAGGTGATATAAAGACAAAAGATAACAATTTTTTAAAAAGAGAAATGGTTTTCTTTTTGTCTCTCCCCTATCAATTCTTCCCTTTTCATCAGTGAAGCATTCACAATTCAATCTTCCTGAGTACACGAAAGCTATTATGTCGGAGGTGTGACAATTTCTAAAGATGAAAACTATATCTAGCTGCCTCATCTCAGAAGGGCTATCCATTTGCTTTGCTGGGAGAGTTTTCTATAAGCTGTAGACAGGACAGCCATTATAGGTAAAAAAAAAATGCTATAGAATTCAGTCTAAGGTATTCCTTATGTGTTGATTGCCCCATAAAAGCCAATCTCCTTCACATTGACCCCTTGTCTTTCTCAGTAATTAATCCACTTTGACCTTTCATAGAATCATAGAGTTAGAGCTGGGACCTCATAGGCTACCCAGCCTAACCCCCTCAGTTTACAGATGAGGAAACTGAGACATGAGAAAATTAAATGATTTACCAAGAAGTACACTGATAGTAAGATGAGTTCTGCTTGGTACAAACTGAGCTCAAGATGTCAGGACATCTAGTTCAACATCAGGTCAGCAAAGAGGTTAGGGCTAGGTAAGTGGTTTGAGAACCATCCGTGTAAAGATGATAATTGAATCCATGGGAGCTGATGAGATCTTCAAGTAAAATTATACAGAAGGAGAAGAGAAGGTGGATGTGACCTTGGATGAAGAGGAAGCAATGGAGACTAAGAAAGAGTGGTCAAGTGGAGGGAGGTAGAGGACAAGAACAGAGGAGTGATATGGGAATCTAGAGAGAGGAAGAAATCTAGGAGAAGAGGATGATCTAGTGAGAGGTCAAGAAGGAAGAGGATTGAAAGAGGCCATTCAGTTTGACAATTAAGAGCTCAGTAATTTTGGAGAGAGCAGTTTGGTTTGGATAATGTGGACAGCAAATAGACTAGAGAAAGTTAAGAAGAGTGAGAAGAAAGGAGGTGGGTGTATGAATTATAGACAATCATTTCAAGTTTAACCATGAAAGGGAGAAGAGAAGGGATTACAGCTAGTGGGAAAGGATAGATCAAGTGGGGTTTTTGGAGGTGGGGGATAAATGAGCATATTTGGAGCAATAGGGAAGCAGCCAATAGACAGAAAGAAATTGAATATAAGTGAAAGAGTGAAGATGACAGAGTGGGTAATCGGCTGGAAAAGACAGAATGAAAAGGAATCATTTGTGCACATAGAGAGATGTCTTCACAAAGATGAGAGTTGCCTCATTATATAAGACAGATGTGAAAATGGAGAGAGTGGCAGAAGGCATCTGGAAGATGTAAGTTGAGGAAAAGGGGAGAAGAGGAAGGTCTCAGCAAAAGGCCCATGTTTTTCCCCAGCCAAATATGAGGCAATGTTCTCAGCAGAGAATGTAGCAAGAGGGGAAGATATGGAAAATCTGAGGAGGGATAAAAATGTTTAGAAAAACTACTGTGGTGAGTTAATTAGGGAGGTGCAAAATTACTATCTTGCTACAGTGAATACCCAATTGAGATAGCCTAACAAAAATTTGTAGTGGATCCAGTAAACAAGATTTTGTTACTTTTTTTTTCTAGCTTCAATCAGTCACATCTGAGTAGGAACAAAGGTAGTGAATGGAGGGAGTAATTCAGAGATGAAACTTAGCAGGGCAAAAACACAATAGGATAAGAGGGCAAGAGAATAAAGAGAAGACAAGAGTATAGAGTTGAACTGCATCACTAAGATGTCAAAATGGAGAAGGGAGTCTCCTCCCCATAAGCACTGTAGTCATTGAAAGGGTGATGTCTAGGGAAAGAATTAAGGAACAGAGGTATTGGAGGTCACAGTGAAGCTGAAGAATAGGGTCTAGGGTTCCATGGAAAGGAAGATTATGCAATGACACTAGATTGTGATTAGATAAGAGAATTTCAGAAACTATAACCATGAAAACTGAGCATTTGCTGGTGATAAGACCATTTCTTGTGTAGGTAAGATGGGTTGGTGGAGGAAGTCATAGGAAATGAACAAGTTGAGGGTATTTGAAGGACTATTACTATGTATGTTGAAGTTCCTCAGTATGAGGATTAGAGATGAGGAGGAAAGACTGCTAGCCAGGCCACTGAACTCATTAAGGAAAGAAAGGGAGTATGATAAAGGCTGATAAACAACAGCTACCAGAATTTTGATTGAAAGGTAGATATGAATTTAATGAGTCTTAAAGAAGAAGAGGTTTAATGAGGGATGGAGCAAGAGGAAAATCAGAAATGGCAAGGGAGAAGGGGAAAAACGCTCCCTCCTCAATCAGCAAGTTGGGAAAAATGAGTGAAAGTATAGCAGTGATTGAAGAGTGTTCAGGAAGGGTGTATTATAATGAATCAAGACTCAGTGAGAGACAGTAGATAAGCATATAGGGGAACTGAGTCAGAGCATTTGTTCTGGGTTGTATCCAAAATTCCAACTCTACCAATAAGCTAAGAGCTAAAGGAATTCTAAAAACAGGGGAAGAATTACTGATGGGGCTAAGTACTATCCCATCCTGGGAGGTCAGACTCCTGAAGAATGATCATGGTGGTCTAGATTTCATGGCCGTTAACCATATAATCTCCAGAACAGATGGGGACAAGATGCCAGTCTAGGACAACACATGGAAAAATCAAATTCCACTGAAGGGTAGAGCTAGCCATAACCAGCAGTTGGGAATTCTCCAGTTAAACCTACTTACATTGACAGAATGGGTAAAAGGCAAGGAAAATCTTTCAGGGGCTGAAGGCTCTGAGACCTCCAGGAAGATGAAACAAGCAATGGTAGTATCAATGTCCTGGCACTTAAATGATATTCAAAACCAATCCCTAGGTGTAATAGTTCACTATATGACCCATCCAGGGAGGATTCATTGATAGGGTCAGAGAAGACTCTCATCTGCAAACATGGGGGCTTCTTCTCCTAGGGTTAGTTTTGGGAAAAAGAGCATTAAAAAACTGACAAATACAGAAGACATACAAAGTAAATTAAAGATATTGGGGGCAGCAGTGCAGAGAAGTCAAGGAATCCAATTTGAGAGGAGGGATGGTGGTAGCAAGAAACCACTAGATGTCTTTAGGTCACTTTTAAAAAATATATTTTATTTTCCCCAGTTACATGTAAAAACAATTTTTTAATATTCATTTAAAAAAATTGAGTTCCAAATGTTCTCTCTCCTTCCCTCATCTTCCCCTCCCTAAGAGAAAAAGCAATTTATACAGGTTATGCATGTTCAATTATGCAAAATATATTGCCATATTAGTTACTCAGCACTTTAGAAAATGCTTGGAGATTGATTAATCTTATTCCTTTCTCCATGCCGTCTTTTAGTTATATCCTCTTCTTCCCCCTAGCATAATCCCTACCTTAGTTTGAACCCTCATTTTGTCTCAAATATTGTAATGGATTTCCAGTTGTTCTCTCCATCTCAAGTCCTATCCCATTCCAATACACCCTCCACACAGCTTCCAAAATGATTTCCTAAAATGAAGGCATGACCACATTACCCTAGTATTTAACAAATTTCCATGGTTCCCTATTATTGCCTTTAGGATCCAATGTAAACTCCTCTATTGGAAGTTCTTCATAGTCTGACCTCTACCTACTTTTCCTCTCCTTAAAACTGATTTTATTTCCAAGTTGTGAAACAAAGCAAGTATTTCCATAATACAACATGATAAAAAAAAGGATGGTTGCACATGAAACTGAAAAGCTACCATGTATAACTTGCAATTCCTTCCAAATATACATGTTCCTATGTAAATTTCTTTTTTTTCCTTTCCTTCTCCTTCCCACCGTTTAAGTCATTTTAAAGATGGATGGATGGTGACAGAAAAGTAGGAGTCAGAATCACAGAACTTGAGAGCTGTAAAGGAACCCCGGCAGCCATCTGATCCAATTCAGACAAAAGTAAATCTACAACTTTATAGATTACATATCACTGTAACACACCCAACAAGTGGTCATTTGGTCTCTGCTTCAAGAGGGAGGCTGAATCCACCAGCACTTTAAGGTCATCCACCTCACTTTTTGACACCTCTAATAATTAATGTTTTTCTCTGACATTGTCCACCCCATTGCTTCCAGTTCAGTTGTCTAGGGTCAGAGTAAGTCTCATTTTCCCTCCACAAGACAATCCTTAGAGAGATGGACATAGCTATGATGACTCCCTCATCTAGCATTAGATGCTAAATAAATACGATGTCTCTCTTTCCACTGACCTTCTTGTCAATCCAAGATTTAGTTTACATAGACTGGGGAAGTTGATATTTTATCGACAGCAGCAGTTTCCAGACTTCTAGGGGTCCCTAAGACCTTTGAATGGCTTTCTATGGAGTCAAAGCTATTTCAATAGTAAAACCAGGTGTTTTAATCTCTAATATAGTAAATATATGGATAGATATGACCTACTTAAACAAAAGCTATTTGGGAGAGGGAGTCTTCAATAATTTTTAAGAACATAAAAAGGTCTTGAGATCAAAACGTTTGAGCACCACTAGTCTGCAAACAAAAGGATGTTCGAGAATCCAACTATAACATGAAAGTTATCGATGGAGCCCAAGATATTATAGTTGTCTGGAGCAGATGTGTCAGACATCTAGACGGGGTATGACACTCCTAAGTGGACCTGGATCAGATGAAAACATGATTGGGAAATATTTGACAAAATACATAAAAATACAATAAAATATAGGTAACATTACACTTAAAAACTAAGTCTACTGACTGCCTGACAGTATCCTTTTATATGCTTTAACAGTCTCCTTCCACTTGAGTTTGACCCCACTGGCCTAATGGTCTCCAAAGTCATGCACACATATCCCAAAAGAAAAGAGAAAATGTTATAATTGTGGCAAGGAGAACAGCTGTTCGCTGACTGCCTGACTACTCACATGGCCCAGTTTGCACCCAATATCAGCTGCCAAGGGAAGTTAGCAGCCCCATGCTTCTCCTGGCCTCAGGTACTGGCAGGTTTCTCATATCATTAATGAGTAAAATAAGATGAAATAAAATTTCTTATGCTTTTTAAACTTTATCTCATCCTTCTAAAATTTATTTTCGGTATATGTTCTGAACTATAAATAATATATTACACACATATAATTAATAAATAAATATAGAAATACTAGAAGCATATGCTGAAAAAAATTTTCCCTAATTAAAAAAAGTTAGAACATAGATTTAGAAAGCTTTGTCATAATGGGCTTCTGTGACTTGTGAAGTACCTTTGTAAAAGGCTTTGTTGTTCCGGCATGTTTCCATTTGGAGTTTTCTTAACAAAGATACTATAGTGCTTTGCCGTTTCCTTCTCCAGCTCATTTTACAGATGAGGAAACTGAGGTAAGTAGTGTTAAATGACTTGCCCAGTGTCATACAACTGATAATTGTCTAAGGCCAGATTTTAACTCATGAACGTGTCTTCCTGACTTCAGGCCCAGTTCTCTATCCACTAAGCGACCTAGTTGGTCAAGGCTACCTCTGTTTCATAATTTAACATTTTCATGTAACTGTTCTTTTCTTATCCTTGGTTCTCATCTGGTCCAGATAAGACCTCTACCCAAGGTTCATGATGTTTATTCTAATGTCTGTCTCCTTAAATATGAGGGGCTATAATTCTGTAATCTGACTAAATTATAACTTCATACTCTGGCTTGCTTGTTTATGACATAACTCTAAGAGCATGTTGTCCTTTGAGAGATCCCATTAGAGAACACTCTTGTAATGCTTTTCTTTACTTTTTAATGCTGAAGTCTGGCTAGTTCAGGGCTGTAGCATTTACTTACTCAGTCGACCAGAAATTGTACAAATCCTGTACATTCACATAAACCATTATAATACCTGAGTTTAGATAGAGGGATGCTGAACTGGGTCAAGTCCAGCTCAAAGGCAGTGGGCTTCAGACTGGGCTCTAACACTAAGCCTGAACTCTTACCGACAGATATCTAACCTATTGCCCATACCTATGGTGGAAGCTCACTGCATTTTGTTAAGTCAAATCATCAGCACCATTTATTAAATGCCTTCTATGAGCCTATGGATGAAGAGCAAAGGCTGGAGTCAGAAGGAATCATCTTCCTGAGTTCAAATCTGGCCTCAGACACTGAGTGTGTGAATCTGGGGTCACTTAACCCTGCTTGCCTCAGTTTCTCATCTGTTAAATGAAACAGAGAAGGAAGTGGAAAACCACTTCAGTATCTCTGCCAAGAAAAGCCCAAATGGAGTCAGAGAGAATTGGACACACTTGAATAAGGCCTTAACACCAACATAAACAAGGTTAAATGTGCACTGATAACTGTAAAATACCAAGGAAGGAAAAGAAAATATACCTTCCCTTGAGCTTACAGTTTAATGGGGGAGGCAATATGCGAAGAACTGTGTACAAATGAGATTTTTAAAACTGGAGATAATCTTAGAGGAAGGGGTTGGGGTTAGGGGGACTAGAGGAGACTTTTTGTAGTAGATAAGATTTTAGATGAGACTTGATGAGCACTAAGAAATAGAACTGAGGAGGGACAGAATTCCAGGCATAGAGTATAGCCAGTGAAAATGCCTGCAGTTGAGAGATGGAGTGTCTTATGCAAGGACTAGCAAGGAGGTCTTCAGATCACAAAATAGGTGGAGGAAAATTTGGTGAGAAAAGATGAGAAAGGAAGGAAAAGTACCAGATTTTAGAAGACATTTAGGTTTTATCTTGAGATAATTTGAAGCCACTGATATTCATTGAGTAGAGTGATTACATGGTTAGACACGTGCTTTAGGAAGATTACTTTGCTAAGTGGAAGATGGATTGGGGTGGGAAGAGACTTGAGGAAGGGAGATCAACCAGTAAGCTATTGTGATAAGCTATACGTGAGGTGATGAAGGTGAAGACAATGTCCAACGAGGGGAGGGGTCATATTGAAGAGAAGATATGAAGTTAGAATTCCAAGACTTGATCCCTGATTGGTTATGGAAGTTGTGAAAGGGAAATCAAGGATTGTGTATAATTTGCAAGCCTTTATAGTCTTGGTCTTTATAGGTGAAAAGAGTCTTTGCCGTTAAACAGAAACCATATAGTGAGTGTGGACAAACCATATGGTGAGTGTAGACACCTTTCTTGGCTTCAACAGTTAACACTTCACTAAACCAGTCAGGTTAGCCTTAGACCATTGCTCGTGGGACCCAATTACTGTGTGACGCGCCTAAACGGTTACTGTGTGATAAGCCTTGTAATCAAAAGTAGAGCCTCCTAAAGTTTTTTATAAACTCAGGAGTGGTTTGGGGTGGGGGCAGCAAGGCAGCAGAGAGGGAGGAAGGGACTGGAATAGAGTAGAACAAGGAAAGAATGAAATGAGAAATTTTTCAAGAGTAGAATGACCCTCCTTGATGCTGCTGCTACCACTATTATGGCTAATATCTGGCATTCATATAGTACTTTATTAGTAGAAATACTATCAGTAACGTCATAATTGCCAATAATAAATTATTGTATATGCCAGTTATTAGTAATTATTAGTAATAGCATTAATAATAAGTGGTCAACATGCATCACACAAAGAAATGATAGAAACCATGTGACATGTCGCTGTAGGTGTTAACAAGGTAGTACCTTCCAAGCACCTGGCCAGACAAAATCTGGTGGCTAGAATTACGCACCATAACATTTTGATTTTTCATGGACAGACAGACAACAAATCCCTGCAGGACAAACACAGATCTGAAAATACCCTGGAGAATTCAACAAATGAGCTTTATTAGCATTAAATCATTGCCACAAATGGAACTGTTGGACACAATTTCCTGGACATAGCCTTCATTCATAGAAACCAAAGAATGTTATTAATGGACGCTACCATAGGAAGCACTCATAACCACCAAAATAGGGTTAGGAATTGGTCTCATGATTTCATTGATATAAGGAATTACTGGTTGAGAAAAGGATCTACCTTAGGAGATCATCACATTCTCTGCAATTTATCGCCTTACGGAGCTGAGTAGAGAACTGAGAGATTATGACTTACCCAAGATTATACTCTCTGTATGTATCAAAGGGGAGACTAGAACCCAGGTTTTCCTAGGATTGAGACTGACTATTCACTCTCCCGCAGCACAGAGTTTCAAAATATAGAGGCTTAGCAGAGATCAAAATAGGGCATGTGCCTGGTGGAAACTAGGCAGCACAGTAGAGAAAGCAGGGAACTTGGAGTCAGGAAGCCCTCAGTTCTAATCTGAATTCACAAACAGATAACTAACTATGCACTGGGGAAGTCACTTAACATATGCCTGTCTCGTTTTCTTTATCTATAAAGTGATGATGGTGAAGATTAGCGGACCTACCTCCTAGGTTTGTTGTGGAGATGAAATGAAATAATATTTGTAAAGCTCTTTGCAAACCTTCAAGTGTTATATAAATGCTACTATTTATTATTATATTATATTGTATTATATCATGCATGCCATGTCATTATATTGTATTGTGCCATATATTATGTTATATTATTTTTATTGTGATATTATATTATTTCATATTATATTATAATATGATATGATATATTATATGATATCATATCATATCATAACCAGAGGATGAGATCTATAATCGTCCTGTTTTCCTTTCCAGTGCTGATGTTGTAGCAAGGATGCTTTTAGGATAAGTTTAAAAGCTAATCCTCTTTATTCAACTACAAAAAAAGTAGTTATTTTTTCCAACTATGTAATAGTCCTTAGAACATTAAATATAAAGGATGGTGACTTGTCCCAGGATCATCTCTTACTGAACTCCTTCAAAAAAAATGATCATGATGAGATAAAACTCTGACATTTATGTAACACTTGGAGACCTACAAAGCACTTTACATCCATTATCTCATTGGAGCCTTGTAACAGTCTTTTGGAGGTCATACTACAAAGAGTCTTATCATTTTACAAATAAAGAAACACACTTAGAAAAGATAAATGACAGCTAGTAAGTGTCACATGAACCTAGACCTTGCTGACTCCCAATCCAGATGTGAAAACAGCTCTTATGTATATTTAGGGAGTATAAATATTATAAATTCCAATTGTAAGATAATTAAAGTTCATAGGAGTTAAATGACTTGCCAACAATTGCCCCTCTTTAAATGTCAGTATCCGGATTTGAATCCAGGTTATACAGCTAAATTGGATTTCTAGAAACTTGCTTCCCATTTTCATACAGTCATGCAGGTAGCTGGAGTGTCTGTCTCCTTAACCTCTGTTCTGCCTGCCCAGTTACAACCAGTTCATGGTCCAATTCAATTATTTCAATGATGGCGTTCTTCAGATCTCCTGTAGCACATTTTGCCTTTTTATGGCCCTTACTGCCTTGCATTAGAGTTATTTTTACACTTCTTTTCTTGCCTTTTATAGAGAGACATCACCTTGCTGGCATAGGTCCCTACAGTCAAAGCTATGACTTTTCCAGTTGCAATGCATGAGCGTTGAAACATCAGTGCTTTCAAACTGTGGCATTGGAGAAGACTTTGGAGAGTCCCTCGGACAGTAGGAAGATCAAATCAGTCAATACTTAAAGAGATTAATTCAGGCTATTCCCTGGAAAGTCAAAGCTGAAGTTTAATTACTTTGGCTACATAATGAGAAGATGAGATTCATTGGCAAAGACAGTGATGTTGGGCAAGATTGGAGGCATAAGGAGGAGGGAATGTCAGAGGATGAGATAGAGAGATAGCATCATGAAAACATGGAACGTGAGCTTGGATAGACTTTGATAGGTAGTGGAGGATAGAAAGGCCTGGCATGGTATGGTCCATGGAGTCATGAAGAGTCAGACCTGACTGAAAGACTAAACAGCAGCAACAGATTACAAGCCCCATATGGGTTGTTATATCTTCAGTCATGCCTTTTGAACATAGGTGAACTCAAGGAATACTTGTTGAATGAACAGTAATTAATATCAGATTATCATTGCACATAAATGCTAAGCCAAAAGGACTATTCAATATCTTGGATCAAACGATGACCAAATGGATGGAGATTTATGAATACATTAGGTAAAAGACAATTTTCACTCAACAGATTTCATACTTTTCACATTCAGAACATGAAGTTAGTGTGAGGGATTGGATGGAGCACAGAAATAGCCTGGATAGGGTAACGGCGTTTGATCCAACAGGGTTCAACATATACTGCCCGCTGCAGAGCTGTGGTCACTGAAATAGTTACTAGCTGCATTGTGGCCATGATGATGATGATGATGATGATGACATAGAAGCAGGCATGTAAACATTTCAGTTTAAGTGGAGAAGAGCTGTTGTGCTGTTGGATTTTCTTATTCAGGAAACATAAGCTTTAAAAGGAACAAAATTATCGTACAATCGAGGTTAACATAGTTACATTATTTTTTTTTTGGCAGAAATCTCCCCAAAAAATCTGTTTGCTATTCCAAAATGATATGGATAGCTTCCCAGAACTGATTTCAGACAAGAGAATTGAAAATATTCTCAGATGAGGGACCGGTCATTTTCTCCAGTTCATCACAACCAGATTTTGAGGATGGGGTTATAAAAGTCTGAAGGGGGAAAAAAATCCTTCTCTGAGAAATCTCAGTTTTAAATGACCTCATCTAAAAGAAATCCAAGTGCCATATGTTTATCTGGCCTGAATTCCATTCAATAAGGGTTTTCACATGGACATACTTTGGTACAAAACAAAATTAGGAGTGAAGTGGGTGCTAGAAATCAACTGCCTGCCGCTTGTGTTAATTTTTTAATCAGATTTGCCTAGTGACATTTATTGGGTCCTGACACTGTAACAGTTTAAAAATGAAGACAGAGCTGCATGATTTAAATTTATAAATGCAGAAATGACAATGTCTTTGTCCACCAATTTAGGGGGGAAACACTGCAGCAGACCCCTACCCCTTTCCTTCCTCAGACTGCCATTCATTCTTCCCTTTATGTGAATAGCAGCCTGATGCATTCCAAATGCTTCAACAAGGCACTACTCAGAGGTGAATAGTCTAGGGATAGGGCAAGGTATTGAATCTGGATATGAACAGCAGGATATTGCCTTCAGGAATGTGGCACAAACTTACTTTTCATTTACCCTTGGCCTTTGATGAATGATGGATGTCCTCTCCTAGCTAAATACTTATCTTCACATACTCTATTCTAGGCAAATAGAGACTCCCTGATTCCTCAGTCTTGTCCTGTCATCTACCAAAATTCCTTTGCACCCATACAGTTAGGGACATAATAGTCAGTCAGTCAATCAATAAACATTTATTAATCGCCTATGTTCCAGGCACTGTACGAAGTGATGGATATAAAGGTGAGTAGTACCTCTTTTCAAAGACTTCTGAGTCTAATGTTGGAGATAACAGATGAGCAACTAACTACCACCAAGTTAAGTGCCAGGTAAATTGGGAACAAACAATGTTTAGGTGCTAGAATTAATGGGAATTGGGAAAGGTTTTCTGTTGAAGGTGGGATTTTCAGTCGGACCTGAAGGAAGCAAGGGGAGCTAGAGATGAAGAAAGAATTTCAGGCATGTGGAACAATCAGATAAAATTAGTAAAATCCAGAGGTGGAGGGTCTTTCAGGAGGAGACCTCTGTCACCGGATCCATATAACGTGAGAGAAGAAATGTGAATAACAAAAAGGACCAAGGTGGCCTAAACTAAGGAAATCCCCACCACGTGCCAGGGCTCAAAGCAGTATCTCTTCTGGTAGATATGAATCATTGTGCTGAAAATTAAAAACAAAACAAAATAAATAAATCACAACCACAACTAATACCCTGGATGTGGAGTTGAATCTAAACTTTGGCAATGCAAGTATAAATTTCAACTCTTCTACTTTTGTGACCTTGTCAAGTGACTCTCCTTTGAGTCCTGAGTTCCTCATTTTTGATGAGGGGCTAGATTATCTAATTATTTCAATTATCTAATCATTTTAAAATGAGAGACTCTTTTCAACTCTAGAATCTATGACTCTTCTAACTCCCCAATATATGACTTTTGAAATTCATCCTTTCATTTAAAGATTGGTTGAGATGCTGCCCTAAAGCCTTCCCTGATTTTTCCAAAGTGAAGCAATCTTTGCATATTCAAATTTCTCCCAATATTTTGTTGGTGCAAGATTCATGTACTAATAGTCTAATTTGAATGATAGTTATGTGTATTCATGCCTCATTTGTTCTGTCATTATCATGACCCCATTTGGGGGGATTTTCTTGGCAAATATCAGTATGGTTTGCTATTTTCTTCACTAGCTCATTTTACAGATGAGGAACTGGGGCAAAGCCAGGTTAAGTGACTTGCCCAAGGTCATGCATCTTGGAAGTATCTGAGGCTGGATTTGTACTCAGAGAGATGCATCTCCCTGATCTCAAGCCTAGTGCTCTATCCACTGTGCCACCTAGCTGCCCCTAGCTGCCTTGTTTTCTCTACCAGATTGTAAACTCTGTGGGAAGGGAGTATGTCTTAGTTCATCTTTGTATCAGAATCACAGACTTTTGGAATTGGAAGAGATTTCAGTGGTGATCCAGTGTGAAGAAATCTCTGCCTATGATATGACTAACCAGTGTTCTTTTCATCCTCTTTCTAAAGACCCCAAAGGTGGGGGAATTGTCACCTTGAGACAAAACATTCTACTTTTGGACACCTCTACTAATTCATAATTTTATCCTGAAATAACATAGATTAGCCTCTCTTGTAACTTTGCTTGTTGTTTCTGGTTCTGTCCTATAAAGCAAAACAGAAAAAATCAGATCCCTGCCCATATGATAGCCCTTAAGCTAGTTCAACTTTGCTGTTGTCCTCTTTTCTCCATTCTCAATATGTCCAGTTCCTTCAGCCATTTCTACACCATTCTGGTTGCTCTCTTCAGAACATTCTCCACTTGAGTATCTATCCATCTTAAACCATTGTGCCTATAACTGAATTAAATATGGTAGATGAGACTTGAAAAGGACAGAGTATTTAATTTTAAATGAAAGTATTAGATATTTATTTCTGGAAGTAATGCCCTTCCTAATTCAGGCAAAGGAAGGAGAGAAGGAAAGAAGGAAGGAAGGAAGGAAGGAAGGAAGGAAGGAAGGAAGAAAGGAAGGAAGGAAAGAAATATTTGTTAAACCCCCTACTATATATCAGGCACTATGCTAAGTGAATTACAAAGAAACTTATTTGATTCTTACAATAACCCTGGGAGGGAGGTGCTATTATTAACCCTATTCTTCAATGAGGCAGACAGTGGTAAAATGATTTGCCCAGGATAACAAAATCAGTACATATCTTTAGTCATATTCAAATTCAGATCTTCCTGAGTCCAGGCCCAGCACTCTATCCACTGAGTGACTCAACTGCCTAGATAAAGATTGTATTAGCTTTTTTGGAAGTCACATCACATTGCTGACCCATTTGGGACTTTCCATCTACCAATATCCCCAGATCCTTCTCAGAAAAGCTGTTATGTCTATTATATAATATTCTACCTCTATTGTCAAAAAGCTAATTTCTTTATTCAAGCTCAAGACTTTATATTTATCCCTAATTAGTTTCATCTTATTAGATTCAGCCAAATACTCTAGTCTCCAAAGATCCATTTGGATCCTGATGCTTTCATCCAATGTGTTAGCCATCACCCCCAACTTGGTGTTGTCTGCAAATTTGATGGGCATACCATCCATGCCTTTATCCAAGTGATTATAAAAATAGTAACAGCACAGGGTCAAGTACACATTCCTGGGATATTCCGCTGAAGACCTCCTGCCATACTGCAACTGAACCATTACCAATCACTCTTTTGAGTGCAGCCATTCAATGAGTTCTGAATTAATCCATTCATACTAGCTTCTATTCCACACCTCTCCATCTTAAGAAAGGTATGAGATATTTTTTCAAAAGTTTTGTTAAAGTGAAAGCTTTTACTTTGGTGGAGAAGATAAGTGATGTTAGAGCAGGGTGAAGCATGTAAACCTTAGCCTCATTGGAGCTGACTTAAAGAGGCAGTAACATAGACACCTAGTTGGTTTCAGAAAACCATCTCACCCAACAGGAAAGTAGGAGAAAAAGAGGGGAGGGAGGGGGCTGATAAAAGGGAAGGTGAATGAGAGGATGTGAAAGTCAGATACAAAAGACTTTTCAGAATGGACTGGGAAAAAGGAAAGTATAGGATAAATAGGAGGAAATAGAATGGAGGGAAATACATAGTAATCAGTTATGAAAACTATTTTATAGCAAGTTTCTCTGTTAAAGATTTCATTTCCCAAATATAGAGAACTGAGTCAAATTTATAGAAATAAGAGACATTTCTTATTTGATAAATGGCCTGTGGATATGAACAGGCAGTTTTTAGACAAAGTAATCAAAGCTATCTATACCCATATAAAAATGTTCTAAATCACTTATTGATTAGGGAAATGCAAATTAAAACAATTGTGAGCTATCACCACACACCTAGGAGATGAGCTAATATGATAGAAAAGTAAAATGATACATGTTAGAGGGGATGAGGACAAGTTGATACACTGGTGAAGATTATATAGCCCTAACACAGATCCCATCCTCTTGCTGACCTTTTACTCCCATTGACTGAGAGGCAGGCTCACAATTTAAACTCAACTGTCTGCCCTGTGAATAGGGGACAAGGTAGTGGAGGAATAACCACTAGGCATTATGTTGATGTAGATGTCGATGTGGCAACTCAAGGAGGGTTGTGTTGCGACAACTCAAGGTGGGGTTAAGTTTCATATTCCCAAAAGTGACATGATTTCTGGGAAACTGAAACTTAAGCCTAACCATCTACTAAATACCTTTTGTTAAGCACTGAGAAGTCTTCACTAACTTCATTCCATTCAATTGTAATGAAATACTATTGTGTTATAAGAAATGACAGCATTTGATTTCAGGAAAACCTGGAAAGACTTACATGAATTGATGCATAGTGAAGTGAGCAGAACCAGGAGAATATTGTACATAGTTACAGCAATATCGTCTGATGAAGAACTGTGAATGACTTGGCTATTCTCAATAATATAAAGATCCAAATCAATTCTGAAGGACTTATGAATATGCTATCCATCTTCAGAGAAAGAACTAATGAAATCTGAGTGCATATTGAAGCATACATTTTCTTTACTTTACTTCTCTTGGGGGTTTTTGTGTTTTCTTTCACAATATGGTTAATGTGGAAATGAGTTTTGCATGACTACATATGTATAACCTATATCAAATTGCTTGCCTTTTCAATGAGAGGGAGGAAGGGGAGAGATGGAAGGAGAAAGTTTGGAAACCAAAAAAAATTTTAAATGGCAAAATAGTTTTTATATATAATTTGGAAAAAATATAAATTGTTAAATTAAACAAAGAGGTTTGTTAAATCCAGGTAAATTATATCTGTAACAGTCCTTTCACTTACTAATTTGATATTCCTATAAAAAGAAAGAAAAGGGAAGAAGGAAGGGAGGAAGAAAGGAAAGAAGGGAGGGAGAGAGAGAGGAAGGAAGGGAGGAAGGAAGGAAGGAAAGAAGGAAGGAAGGAAGGAAAGAAAATGGAGGTAATCTGATATACTTGTTCTTAATGAAACCATGCTGGCTCTTTGTAAAAGCTGCTTCCCTTTCTAAATGTTGTCCAATCATCCCTTTAATAATCCTTTCAAGAATTTTACTGTGAATTTAAAGCAAGCTTGTTGTCCTATAGTTTGTAGGCTTTTCCTGTCCTTTTTTTAAAAATCAGAACATTTTCTTATCTTCAATCTTGTGGTACCTCTCCTGTCTTTCACTATCTTTCAGATATCATTGACAGTGGCTCAGCAAAGATACTTGTTAGCTTTTCCAGAACTTGAAGATGTAATTCTTCTGGGGCAAATGAATTCTAATAGGTGAATGAATTCTAGGTGACTAGAATTCATGGACAGCAACTAAGCCCCTCTTACTATCTCTTCACTTATCTTGGGCATCAACTTCCTGATAAATATTTCTCTTTTGCCTTTGCATTGTTAAGACCTTCTCCCTTGACTGAAAACAGAAAAAAAATACCAAGCATAGTAAAGTGTTCTCAAGATAATAAGTACTTAAATATTTGTGAAATTAAATCAAGGTAGTAGGAAATCAGGTGATAATGGATCAATACAAATTCATCAGCATCACCACTCCTGGAAATTCAGCTCAGAGGGAATGCATTAGAGATAGAGCACAAGTATGGAGTTCTTTAGGAAGTGGTGCTGAAGGTTTTGTAATAGCTCACATTTATACAGTTTTGTAAGATCTCCAAAGCACTTAACTTATATTATCTCTTTTGAAACTCACAACACATTTGTGAGGCTGCTACTTCTGTCACTTCCATTTTACAGATGTGGAAACTAAATTCTAGAGAGGTGAATGGATTTTTCCCAGGGTCACAATGGTGAGATTTGAACACAGATTTTCCTGATTTAAAATTCAATACACAATTCACTATCCTTTGTTATCTCTTTACCTCTAATGAGTAGCTGTTGATTGGGCATTGGTCACTATGTAGCTGCAGAAAATAGCCTAAACCAAAATTAATAAACACTTCTATTCTCAAATCTATTTTTAAAGCTTTTCTCAGGTACCTTAATTGAAAACTTGAAGAATGTTGAAATTGACTTAAAATTCATTTACAAGGGTCTATCAGGATTACTACTGATCTGAGGGATAGAAATCAAGCACAATAAATAATTGAAAAGGAGACAGAGGAGTAGTGACTAAAAATTTTTGACTTGTACACCATCTAATCTTACAAGGTTAGATCTAGATATGATCTTAGAGATGATTTAACACCGCCCCCCCCCACATTATATAGGTGATTAAACATGACTCATACACAGTCAATGTCAGAACTAGAACTGAAATTCAGGTTTGCAGGTTCCTGATTCACTTCTCTCTATTCTAAAACATAGTCACTAGACAAGTACCATTGCAACTCTTTTCTCGTGGACCCTAAAAGAGTCCCTGAGAGTTTCTTAGGCTTAATGAAAAATTAAAGCCAGTCATGTCTTCCCTCCTATCTCCGTTCCACTCCTCTAAGTCCCTGGACTTTCTCTGCCTTGCCACAACAGCGTCCTCACCCTGGAAGTTCCTTCTTCCCCTGGATTTCTCTCTTTGGGAATATACTCTGCTCCTTTGGTCCTTTCTTCTGGTTGCCTGGCTCCTCTCAGAACCTCCATTTTAAGAAAAGAACCATATCCAACAATGTCTTCCTTCCCATCTGGGCTCCATTCTTGACTCTATCATCTCCACATCCCCATTGCAGGTAGGTACCTTCTTTCCATCTTGCCTCCTGCACTTTCCCCTAGAATATAAACTCTCTGAGAGCAGAGAATGTTTTTCTATCTGCTTATACTTGTATTTCAGCATATAGCACAGTATACAGCACATAGTAAGCCCTGGAATAAATACTTATGGACTTGAAAGTTTAAATAACATTTTATCAATGGTAGGCAGTGAACATAATAGAGAGATGCCCTCAAAGACTGGAAGTTCAAGTTCTATCTATGACACATATACTATGTTAACCTAAGCCAGGGGAACAAAAGATGCTCTGTGTAGTTTGGATTCAGGCAAAGGACTGCACTTGAGCACCTAAAGGGCCATATGTGGCTTCAAGGTCACAGGTTCCTCACCTCTGCAGCAGTTAACCTAACCTTCAGTGCCTTATGCAATTCCAAGACAATATATGGCAGAGAAGATGCTAGCCTGAATGGGCAGAGTAAGTTTCCTTCTCTAGGACTTCCTTATATTAATAAAATTAAAGACCCAGTCCCTATCCTATTTAATCAACACTGGTACAATTTCTACCAGCTCTATCCTGAATTCTTCTGATGCCATAACATCTAAAACTTACTGGGGGGTTCTTTTCCTGGGCTCAGTTCCCATCTTAGGCTTAGTTAAAAGTCATCTTTGCATGCTTTCTTAGCAAACACCAAATGCAAAGAAACCAGTTATTGCCTATTATTCTCAAAGGAATTCTTTCTAATTGTGCCATTTAGAATGAACTGCTAATGAAACTAGGAACTGTGTGCAAAGCCACAGAACCAGAAGGAAAAGCACAAAGGCAGAGTTCCCCAATGTGGGACTTCAAATGGAAAGGGTGAAGCAAAGAAGGGCGACTTGAACCAATAAAACGACGGATATGGATAATACGAAATGGGTATCTCTGCAGACTTATAGTAAATGGAATTTAGTCCACAAGGGGGAAGGAAAAACACTTCAGCAACTAATTTAACCTTCCTCTTTCACGATTTGTGCAGTTATAAAATGGCAAAAGAACAATCACTTTGTGTACTCTAAGACCGTTAAATCTGATGGCCCTGTGCTCTATCCATTGTGATGCCAATTTTGTCCCATCTGTAAAATGGGGTTAATATTCATAGCCCTTACATCTCAGAGTTTTGAGGTAATTAAATGAGATAATGCATAAAAATCCTTTGCAAATCTTAAAATGCTATGTAAATATTAACAGTTTTCATTATTATGCCATGGGTTCCAAGTGTGTATGAGTATGTGTGTGTGTGTGTGTGTGTGTGTGTGTGTGTGTGTGTGTGTGTAATGATGAAGGAAGGAAGGAGCCCATTGAGACGTATGAAGGTAGCCCTTGAGAAAGGAGTTTTATTGCAGCAAAATAATGACAGATAAAGGACTTTTTAGAGCAATCTTTCAATGGATCTGGGAACTTCAGAGGTCTTCTGAGATGTCACTATCCCATCCAATAATACATTTCACAATCCATTTAGAACTCCTCATTCTATGTGATTCTTATTAGTGCCATCCAATAAATGTTTCATAAAGGATATATCTGACACATGGCATACTTCTATTTAGGTCTAGAAGTCACCTCCCACTGGAAGTGACTTCTAGAGGCAACATGGCATAATGCATGGAGTGTTGGACCCAGAGCTGGAAATGCTGCCTCAGACACACCAGTGAAATTATGGGAGAATCACTTGACTGCTTCTAGACTGTTTCCTCATCTGTAACTGCTACTGTCCAGTCATTTCAGTAGAGTCTGATTCTTCCTGACTCCTTTTGTGATTTTCATGTCAAAGACACTGAAGTGGCTCATTTTACAGATGAGGAAATGGAGACAAACAGGATTAAATGACTTGCCCAGAGTCACATAACTAGTTAGTGTCTGAGGCAAGATTTGAACTCAGGAACATTAATCTTCCTGACTCCAGGACCTATGCTCCATCCACTGTGCCACCTAGCTGCCCATTCTACCTCAATGGGGTTAATAATCATAAACCTTATATCTCAGAGAAGCTCACATCTGCATTATTTTAATATCTTTCTGGTTGGTCTCCCTATCTCCAATCTTTCCTCTCTCCAGTCTACCCTCTACTTCATTATTTAAGGAGCAAGTCAGACCATGTTCCCTTCAGTCACCTGCTCCTAGTTAATCAATTCCAGTGATTCCGTATTTCCTACAGAATCAAATATAAAATCCTCTAGTTAGCTTCCAAAGCCCTACATATTTTGTTCCTCTCCTACCTTTTCAGTCTTCTTAAACCTTAGTCCAACTGACAATAGAAGTGATTTCCTTGATGTTCCTCCCACAAGACATTGCATTTCCAACGCCACACTTTTTATAGGCTGTTCTCCATGCCTGTAATTCTCTCCCTCTTCTGCACTTCTGAAAGGTGGGATTCCCCCTTAATGCTTGTTTCTATTATTATTTTTTGTCCTTCATTCTCAAAGAGGACCATGACATCAGGGAGGTGATGCTATGACATGCAAGTGAATTGGATTTAAGTGAGGAAGGGCTGGGCCTCTAGTCAAGTCACCAGCCTCCCTTTCTCTTCCAGACTCATTTGGGTCCAGGAGCAAAATATGAGTCAATCAGGACAACTAGAGATGGCCCCCAATGCTAATGCTTTTTCTATGCGTCTATATCCAATGAATTCTGTGTATATCTTATTTGTACATAGCTAGTTGCATATTATCTATCTCATTGAAAAGAGGGGAGGGAAGAAGCATTTTTGAAATATGTGTCCAACATTATGCTAATCTCTTTTTGTAATGTCAGTATTATCTCACTTGATCCTCACAAGAAGCTGGGAAGGTAGGTACTATTATTTTTCCCATTTTACTTTTGAGGAAACTGAGGCAAACCAGTGTTAAGTGACTTGCTCAGAACCACATAGCCTGATTTTGAACTTCTAGGCATCTGTAAGCAAATGAAATTTTTGTTTCTTTTGTGTTTATTCTTTTCCAATATTGGGTGAATGAGAAGGGAATATCCAGACAACCTTATGAGTTTGGTAGAGACATAAGTCACATCCAGAATGTTGAGATTGATGGTAGAGGTCACTGGAGTGGGAGTGAACAGGGATGGAAGAAAGTGTCTACAGATGGATGTGAAGAGACAATCACTGGAGAACAAACAGATTGTGACCCTGTGATGGAGAGAAGTGTTAACTGTGAACTGATCTTTAGAATCTAGTAGAGAGCTATAACTAAGGGAAACTCCACATAAATGCTGTAAAGGAAGGAAAGGACTTCTGCAGTCAAGAGTTGCGAGGTACACTTTGCTGCATGACTCCTTACCAGTCATTACCACTATACTTTATATTTGAGCCCACTCTCCTCAGGGTACTTTGGTGGCAGAAGGAAATTGTGGCTCCAATAATATGAATAACTGTGTTTTTGTAACTACTATTTTAGTTATATGTTTTCATAAAAGCTAATTGAGAAGAACAGGTTGCTAAATACTGGGGATCCATCAGTAGGGCTGAGTGGCAGGGTTAGAAAACTCAACTTTTCAGGATTACGCCCCACCCCAGAACTCTGAGAAGAGGAATAGTGAGCCAGCCTCTGAGAACCTGGCCTGCTAGTGACAGTACAAATTGGAAGTATCTCCCCTCCGCATGAGGGGCTACACGTATAAATCTCAGTGCATCTAGGTGCATTTAACTGATGCCTTCCTGTATATGCTTGTTCTGTCACTGCTGATCACAATTTTTCTGAACAGAATACTTTCTTGTTTTATGTTAATAATGAAAGATATTCATGATATTTATTTAAAAATATATTGATTCCCCCCCCCCTTATTTTACATGATGAGATTGCAGTCCTTTAATTTTATCACCAATAAAAAGAATGGGTAGGAGACTAAAGTGGGAGTGAAAACCTCACAAATACTTTGTATAGTACTCAACAATAACTATTTGTTGATTTGAATTTTATTCTTTTTTCTAGGATGATCTCAAGTAAAAAGTAAAATGACCACCTAGACCATGGTATTTTTCAGAATAAACCAGTGAAAAATAAATTTGTGTAAGGGAATTTTTCTCTCTTTTTGTTTTTTCATGATTTCTTAAAGCTCAGTGATGCAATGGATAGAGTGTCAGACCTGGAGTTGGGAAGACCAGCCTCAGCTACTTAGTATGACCTTGGTCAAGGCACTTAACCTTTTGCCTCAGTTTCCTGAATTGTAAGATAAGGATAACCATAACGTCTACCTCTCAAGGTGACTGTGGGGATCAAACAAGATATGTGGAAAGCACTAATCATAGCGCTTGGCACATAAATCACTCCGTAAATGCTGGCCATTTTTAATAATATTACCCTTAATTTTATTATTATATTATGCATAATTTTTAAGAAAAGAATTAAAATTTCAGATTACATCCAATAAAATATAAACTCCTTATGAGAAAAGACTTCTTATTTTTTCTTTATATCTCTAGCACGGAGCATAGCAGAGTATTAATAAATGTTTGCTGACTTATTTGTAGTCAAAGTCACATTGCTTTTAGCTGAAAGTGGCATGAAATATGCAGAGTAAACTATAGCTATAAGGTAATCTATAAAACAAAGATTAAAATGGAGGTGAGGGTGGGGAGGAAGTGGGACTAAATTTTTGAGTTGAAAAATAGGTGTGGAGCTTTTTTTATTATTAATTTTTACTTGGATGAAATTGTTAGTCACTTTTAAAATTTGACCACCAGGTTGTGCTGGTAGCCAATATCTTGACACTATTGAACAGAAAGATGCTGAATCTGGGAGGTCCCATTTTCCCTCTGGCAGTCATGTGCACCCAGCCCCCTAATCCTGAGAAGGAGGAGGCAGGGACAATTTTCTACACTACAGTCCTCAGAGGTTCAGTAATATTCTATCCTCCAGCTCATTAATCTCTTTGCAAGGTAATATCCTCTCAATATACATACATATATATACACACATATACATATATATATACACATATATACATATATACGTGTGTGTATCTATGTATACATGTATATGGTATGCATTACTATCAATTTACCCAACAAGCAATCAGATTTCTCAAGGCCATACCTCTGGTAAACACTTCTTCTTCCTTGAATTTCTTATGTTACACTTGACCTTGGCAGCATGGAGTCAAATTCCCACTGACAGAGATAAACGTTCTTCACTGTGTAGAGTTTCTCTCACACTCAGCAGGGTATTAATAAACAAATGATTCCCAATAATGAGAAAACAATGTATAATAAAACATCTATCAAATACCTATTCATTTACTGCTCTCCTAAACACTAAAAGTCCTTAGGTAGTACTGCTAAAGTTGCTTTTGGCCCATTAATTCACAGTTCAATCCTTTGAGTGGGCAAAGGAGTGTAGAACACCATGGTTCCATACCCAATGTTTGAATCACACATCTAGCACAACCAAGAATTCTAGTGCCATGATCTCTTATGTCCTCCTTAATGATGGAGAGTTGGAGTCAAGAAAAGACAGATGTTTTTATAGCCAAGGCTTGCCTCAATCTGGTCATGCTGTGGCAGGAAGGAATTTCTAAATGCTTTTCTCCTCAGCTAACTTAGACTTAAGTTAGAGAGAAAGAGTGAATGCTCCTGCCTAGTGTCAGCATGCATGCTGCCCTGTCTTTCCCTCCTCTGTACCAGAGTTGGCTCATATCACTTCCTCTTTTGCTCCCCAAACGGCAAACAAACTTTACCAGTCACTCTTCTTCTCCTGCCAACATAGCTAGGGAGAGAGTTTATTGCTACATAAAGTTAATTACTGTTTTGAGACCATCACTTTAGGCGTCCTGTGATTCCTTATCACATGTGCTGGGAAGTTCTATCAATACACAAAATCTTCAAGTACAATTGAAATTAAAGACTGTGTGTGTGGTCTAAGAACCAATATAGAGACTGATTCATCAGCAGAGGGATGGTCACTGAATTATTTGGTCACAACAACTCATAAAACATGGACAAATAAAATAAAATATCTCAGTCTTATATGGTTCCCTGTTGTTTCTTTAGTTAAGATGAAAAAATATCAGAAAAGAACACAAGGTTACCAAGAATCATATAATTTTAGACCACTTACTAACATTAATTTAACTACAAAAGAAAAAAAAACTGATGAAGTGGTTTTCAATTTGCCTTAACATTTGTGCACATACTGCTTACCCTGGAGATACCTCCATCCTGCAACACACTCCTCTAATGGCTGAATTCCTCCTGGAACATATATTTGGATGATGTTCCCAGGACAACCATGCATATGCTTTCATTCATGTCCTGGTTCTATTCATGAATCTTTGTACTAACTCCATTCCTGAGGTCCTAAGTCCTAGGTTCTAGGTCCTTTGATTAAGTAGATTTGTTCTGGGAAGCTTGGATTCAGTCAAAGGGCTATACTTGAGAACCTAGAGGACGACATGTGGTCTTGAAGTTACAGGTTCCCCACTCCTAACCTAAGAGCTTCTGTCCATATGGCCTTCTTAACATGAAAGAGCCTTCCTCCCCTGGTTTCTCTTTCTCCTACAATTTCCATGTCAAGGAAGCACCTAGGCCATTCATGCTCATTTCCTCTCTCCTCTCTCAGCTTTACTCATTACACTTTGGGTTTCTCCTTTGTATGGCAACCCAGGTACCTCCCCACTCTCCCATACACTACTTCTCACTTCCCTTTATAAATTGTCTTCCCTTCAAAACTCCTTGAGGACAGGAACTATTGATTTTTGTGCTTATATTTATATTCTCCATGCTTAGAGCAATTCCTGGCATATAGACAATACTTAATATTTTTTGACTGACAAGTATTTTAATTTCTTGAGATATTTGGTTATCTTGCCTTGAGATGAACGTAAGTGATATGACCACTATGAATCTAATTATAAATTATACATAAACAGCTGTAGCACTGAGGGGTGGAGCAATTTAAATAAGAGCTCTGTAAGATATTTTAAAACATATCCATCAATATTTTGTGACTTTAAGGACAGAAGAGAAGAAAACAAAAAAGAATAGGAAAATATGGATTAAGATAAAGAAAGAAAAGAATCCTGAAACTTACGGAAGCCTTATACCTATACCTTGTATCTATACAAAGAAAATATACTTTCTTTAAGAAGAGTCAAAGGCACTGGCTAATGTGAGAACTCAACCACATCACAAAAAAATGAAATTAATATGAGAGTCATATTATAATCAACTGTGTTTCATATCATCAAACCATTGGATTAAAGGTGAAAATCAGCAGGAATTCAGGAGGCAAGTATAAGAAAATGTAGGGCACAATTATAGAAGCTCCAGCCCGACTTATACAAATGAGCTATTGATACTTTATAAATGGTAAACAGATTAAGGACAAGACCAGTAAAAATCACCATTCAATCCAACAGGCTGAGAGATGTAAAGCAATCATCACAGTGAGAATGCCAAAATAACCCCCAAAAATTCATTGGCAAGAAAAACACTATTTTTACCACATGGAGAAAGAAACATTGCAAGTCAAGGCAATGCCAGTTGAGACTCATTTGCAAACTTTATGGAGGAGGAAGATGGAAGTTTATGATCAGCCCCGCCTTATAATATAGTCAAGAGAATCAGAAGAGAAATAAGTCTGAGGAAAGCCTGGAATGAGATTCAACTAAACCAAATCACTGTAATGGCATCTATAGAAGAAACTAGGAGAAACACACACACACACACACACACACACACACACACACAGAAATACATCAGTAGTACTCTATTTTCTTCAATGATAAAAAATATCAGATTTAAAATTTTACAACTGTATTCCTGATTTGCTATTCAAAAAAGTGGTGATGGTACTAAGAAAAATGAAAAAGGGAAATATGATTCAGTCACCAAAAAAAAATTAAACACAGAGGAAATCAGTCCTGGAGGTAAAAATATTTTGAAAGAACTGAAGGATTGATTTTTCAGAATATTTGAAAGAAAGGAGGATACTCAATAATTGTAAAAAAGCACAGAAATTGTTTTTTATACCAAAAAAAGGCATTTGAGTAGACATCAGTAAGTGCCAACCCATATATTTGCACAAATTTCCCCTCTGTATAAAATCTTTGGAGAATGATGTACCCAAGAATATTTTGCATCAAATGTATCTTGATAGATATACATGTAAAAAATGAGTTAGCAGTTCTTCATAAATGATTTCCTTTAACAAAATATCTTCATATTCAGCAATTCACTGAAGGGCATGGAGAATAGAAGTCTCTGCTGGATTTATTGTTTATTGATTATATGTTTAAAAAATGCCTTCTGGGTGGAGCCAAGATGGCCGAGTAGAAAGACTCACATCTGCTAGCTCCGAACCCACAGCCCATGGATTTCCTCTAAAAAGAGCTCCTGACAAATTCTGGAACAGTGGAAACTGCGCAGAAACACAGTGAAGGAGATTTCCGTTGCAGAGAGCCCTGAAAAACCAACCCCAGGGGCCCACCGCACCCCAGACGGGAGCAGAGCCCTCCCCTCCCCCTGCCCTGGCCACACCGCACTGAGAGGATCCAGCAGACCCAAGCAGGCTTCCGGGACTGCAATCTCCGGCGGCCATGAAGGTCCCTCCACCCACAGACTCACAGGTCAGTGAGAGAGACGAGCTGAGAGGGGATTGGGTATCTCCGGGACTCGGACCCCCTCAGGAGGTGGTGGCCGGGGCAGAGGCAGAGGCAGCTGAGACCAGAGACTCCCAGAGCAGGCAGGAGCTCCATTACAAAAGATCTCTGCATAAACCCCCTGAGGGAACTGAGCCTGAGAGGCGGCCCTGCCCCCCACCTGAGAACCAGCAGATAAGCTCCCATTGAAGAGCAGTCAGGCCTGCCGCCAAAAGCCCTGAGGCTGGGGAGCAGCATTTGAATCTCAGACCCCAAGCACTAGCTGGGCAAATCTAGGCCAGGGGGTGGAGAGGACTCTCAGAAATCAAGTAAC
>CM053774.1:84592560-84615399 GCA_028658325.1 Potorous gilbertii
CAAATGGGGAGAAAATTTTGGAACCCAAAATTTTGTGAAAATGAATGTAAAAAGTTAAATAAAAATAAAAATAAGACAATAAAAATAATATTGTTACAATCATAAAAGAAAATAAAAAATGCCTTCATGGAATAAAGTGCAACCTTAAGAACCTCCTCAGTAAGAAATCCCTCATTTATATGTTTTGTTCATTGAAAATTCCTTGGTAGATACAGCAAATAAAGTGGTTTTATTCAGCAATTCTTTGATTAATAATATCAATCAACTGATTTTAGAAAAACCTGGGAAGACTTGTATGAACTGGTAGAAAATCAAGAGAGCAGAACCCGGAGAACACAGTAACATCAATAATGTACAGATAATCCACTGTGAAAAATTTGGTAACTGATCAATACAGTGACACACCACAACACCAAAGGTCTCATGAAGTAAAATATTATTTACCTCAAGATAGAAGTGAAGAACTCAGAATGCAAACTGAAACACTTTTCCTTTGTTTTTCTAGCTTTGTGTTCCCCTTCAGAACATGACTAAGGCAGAAATGTTTTATGTGACTTAATATGCCTGATAGTCATTGTACTTATTGCCTCTCAATAGATGAGAGAGGGGGTGAGGGGATGAAGAGAATTTGGAGCTGAAATTAAAAATATTTTTTAAAAAATACACATCAACCAAGGCATAAAAGTCAAGTCAACCAGCATTTTTAAGCACGTATTATATGCCAGACACTGCTAAAAGCCAGGCATCCAAATAAAAGGGCAAAAACAGTCCTCACTCTCAAGAAGTTCAGAAAAAAATAAGCAAATATTATATATCAACAACATATATACAAGATAAATTGGAGATAATCTCAGATGGAAGGCAGTAAGATTAAGGGAGATCTGGAAAAGTTTCTTAGATTTTAGCTGACACTGGAAGGAAGCCAAGAGGCAGACATGAGGAGAGAGAATTCTGGAGGTGGGCTACACTGCCAGTGAAAATGCATGGAGTTGGGAGACATATCTTATGTGAGGAATATCAGGTGTCACTGAATGGCTGAGTACATAGGAATGGGAAGTGTAAGGTGTCAGAAAACTAGAGAGGTAAGAAAGGTGGTAAATTATGGAAAGATTTGAATGCCAAATGGGAAATTTGTTTTTATGTGATTTTCACAGGAAATGGCAAATCATGGGAGCTTATTGAATAGAAAGTTGACATGGTCAGACATACTCTTCAGGAAGATTACTTTTATAGTTCAATAGAGGAGAGACTGAAGAGAAGAGATACGGAGGGCAGGGAGAGTGGACAGAAGGCTACTGTCTTGGTCAGGCATCAAAGACACCAAGGTCATCCACTTCATCCTGGGACATCAACAGTCATCTTGACTTTATCTTGCCACTTGACTTAGGTGACTCTGGAAGAGAGAGTGAGGCTGAAGATTCTATGCAACTTTGCCTCACTTACATCTAATTCACTCATGGGTCAAGACATCACCTAAGATGTCAGTACTCCTCTTTGAAAATAAAGGATGAGCAACAGCTATGACAATAAGGTAAGGAGGGTCTGAGGGCATGTTGAAGACGTTCACCACTGTCATGAATATTCTGCACAGAATCCAAATGGAAGAGAGATTGATTCTCTTGATCCTGTAAGTTGATCCCTGCAACATAAAACACATTTTTTCCAACTTTTTAATTGAAGGTGCTCTTTGACTGCAAATCATGGAATACCATAATTCAGAAATATGAGTAACCTGAAGAGAGCTGTGTAGAACAAGTAGTCTGTAGCATATTTTCAATAATCACACACAGATACACATATGTTCACATATATATACACACATATATATGTGTAGCACAAAATTAGAGAATTCATGAGCTGAAAAGGAGATGAATCAAGATCTGTCTCTAGGAATTTTTACACCTGAGAGCAAAATCATCCTGTTGAATGGGAATCTAAGGAAGGGGGACACAATAATACAGAAAGGCATGCACAATGCAGAAGGCATCCCTTTTCAGGTGTAATCATATTAAGATAAAGAAAGCATTCCCAGAGCATACAACTTGAACCCTTGAGGATATGGTAAAGAAGTAGGACTGTGTTGGTTACAGATCATGCTTATCATTCCATGGCAGGGTGAGGGGATGCCCAAGAGTCAAAATGGATGTTTATTTTTTACCCTGGAGTTTGTTATTGAATAAGATATTATTAATAAGGAAACCGGTCACTTGTATAGTTAAGTTGAGAATGAATTGGAGGAGAGAGACCTGAGGTAAGGACACCAACCAGAGTGCTATAACTCTAGTCTTGGAAAATGATAAGGGACTGAACCAAAGTGGTGACAGTATCAGAAGACAGAGGGAGCACATACTAGGGATGTTGCAAAGGAGAAGTGACAGGATTTGGCAAGATTAGATATGGTGAGAAATAATGAGTAGTCAAGAATGCTACATTTGTGGATCATAGAGAAGTAGGCAGTAGATAGGGAAAAAATGAAGATAACAGAAAATGGAGTATATATTTAAAGGAGGGGGTTTTGCGGAGAAAGGTGTTATTGACTTTTGGGGAGTTCCCTCACTGGGAGTTTTCTCCCTCCAATGAAATCAGATGTTCAGTCCCTAACCTTATCATTTTCCTGCAGTATTTTTTTCTATGGATACATGTTTGGGTTTTTTTGTGTGTTTTACATTGATGCAGTTATATTGGTCAAGGGGAACATAGGCATAAAAGGCCTTAAAACAAAGACTGAGAAAATTTTAAAACAAAGATAGAAAAGAAAATTTAAAGTTCCAGAAGTGTATTTGCTTTTCTCTCTGCCATTTGTCTAACAATGAATTCTGAAGCTCATGTCTTTGAATCATACTCAAGAATTAGGAAAAGAAAAATGCTGTACCTTTCCTTAATTTATAGACCCTAGGAAAATACTTCCAGAAGGAGTTGATGATGATTGGGAAATTTTAGTCAGAATCATAAATTGATTAGATTTAGAAGTAGAAGAGACCTTAAAGGTCATCAAATTCTACTGTCATTTTACAAATTTGGAAACTGAGACCTTGAAATATTAAGTCAATTACCCAATGCCACACAAGTAAGTGGTATTGGGGACCAAACTTTTTAATTCCAGATCTTGAGGGTTTCCATGTGCTATGCTGCCTCTCATCCACTTCATTATAGCAAAAATCTAGGAAAAAAGAGTAGGCAGAAAACAGGGGTTTGCTTTTCCTGTCTGGACCTCAGTTTCCCTCTGTTTCGCGTTCTTTTTGTGTCTATGAACACCATTTTTCCTAATCTTCTTATTGTTTCCTATCTTTCCCATGTGCAAGAAGTAGGAAAACAGAACAAAATTAGAAACACAAATAGGCAAAGTTAATGTTCCAATATTTTCATTTAAAATAGTGAATATTTCAATGTATTTGATTTTTGTGGGAAAACTATTAGGGTTGTCAGAGGGTCATTAGCATCACCTTTAAACTCCATAGAATCTATCTATAAAATGAAAACTGACTTTAACAGTTTTAAGGACTTTGATTCTGATGGTATGTTACATAATCCCCACATCTGAGCTTTTTGTATGACATGAAAGACCTGAATGCATTTGGGAAAAAATTTCTCACATCTCCAGCTCATTTCCCCTACCGAGGATATTTTAAGAACTTCACTGGATAATACCATTCAAAGTTTTGTTATCATCTCCCCTTGAAAATATTTTCACAAGTCTCAAAGAAGGAAAGGTGTATTTGATGGTCAATGAATATATAGAGTCCTAACACTAAGAAGCCTTTCTGAAGTGATGTATTCCTGGGTCCAGGCAGGTCAATGAGAGCACCAAATGTGATGGTCAACAGTAAAAGAGGTTTGGGGTAGAGTGGTGGGGATGCTTTGAGTGGTCTATGGTGCGGCATGTCCCCTGAGGACAAGCTGTTAGGGGCTTGCCTGGGTGTCTTCCATCTGTGCAAGGAGTCTACAACTTTCTACTGCCAACCACAGCCAATCTCCTCCCATGAGAAGCCATGACTATAATAATTCTCTGAGCTTTCCTTCTGCTTGGCAAGGGATGTTCCCTGAGGAAAGGATGCTAAGGGCCAAGTCAGGCATATTCTTTCTACCCCAAAGCAACCACCTTCATCTGTACCAACACAAGGCACCTTCCATTTCCTGCTGCCAGCCCAAGCTCCCGACCAGAATGTGGAGAGAGCATCCAGTGTAAAGACAAACAACCCTCCCCTCCCCTTCAGGCCTTTTGTCTCCTGTTGCACCTATCCTTTAAGAGTAGAGTAGTGGTGTCCCTTACTTGTTGATAAACAGTGACACATTTGGTCACCCTTTTATATCCCAGTGACTTTGAACTCCTATAGATCATCATCCAAACCCCATTCAACACCTCTCGCCATCCAATTCTCCATTCCCATCTCCCCTTAACCCTTCCAATCCCAAGTTTCATCCTAACTCTACCCAGCCCTTCCACTGTGTCTTCTGGAATGCCCATTCATTGGGTAATAAACTTCCCTTCAGTTTAAATCTTTTCCTCTCCTACTCTTTCCTTCGACTAGCTCTTGCTGAAATCTGACCCCCCCACACACTTTATTCAAGAACTCTGAAAATATGTCCAAAACAGAACTTAATATCTTTCTTCTAAATACTCCCTGCTCATACCTTTCCTATTATGGGAATGGGGTCCCTGGGGCTTTTCCCCAGAGTGCTAACATGGGAATTAGGTGAACTACTTCCTTCCTTTAAGCTCTGTGATAGTTGAGGGGTGACAAATGGGCAGGCAATGAGCACTGGCAACACTGAAAGAGAAGTAGGAAATTATTTCCCCATCATGTCAGACACTGGAGTGGGGGTGAGTGGAAGAGAAAGGAGTGAGGAGAAATCAAGTCCTGTCACCCATTCCCCACTCCTGCCAGCTCCAGGCACCTACTAGCCTAGACATCTACTTGCACTAGCTAGTTAACATGAAAATATCTTACTAGTATGGATCGATTTGGACACTCATCCCATATGGGATATCCAGTATCAAGTTATGCTCTAGCCTCAGAGTCTCCTGGGATTTGTATCTCCTATACCCAAAATCCAAACAAATTTGCCCCATTTCCCAGAATTTTCAATTAGAATTCCAAAAAGGTTCTCAAATTCTGAGAGATTTTTTTTTGGTTCTTCCCCATCAGTTAAAGTGATGATGCTAAAGATTCTCCACCTACCTAGAGATAGGAGAGAATTAAAATATCTAGCATTTATAATGTACTTTAAGGTTTTCAAAGTGCTTTTCATATATTAGCTCATCCTCTGTTAACTGAGTTTCTGCTCAGATGTGAAAAAGAAAATATTATACTAATAACAATGCTAACAAAAATGTGTATTTTTTAAAAAGGTCACCCTGAGAGTTCATGTTGCTAAAGCTGGGTAAGAATTTGGTCACTGAATAATCCAACCTGTTATTTTAGAGATTGCTGGGAGAAAGAGGAAAGTTAAATATTTCATGATCTTTAGATCGTTCTTTCCTCAATGTGTGTGTGTGTGTGTGTGTGTGTGTGTGTGTGCTCATCCTTTGTTTCCGAAGAAGACCATGCCATCAGAGAAATGATGACATGACTGGCACTTACTTTGTTTTGAGTGAGGGAGGGCTGTGCAGGTCACCAGCCTTACTTCTCCTCCAGAGCCATCTGAATGCAGTGACCAGAAATTCATCAGCATGACTGGAGATGACCCAGGATGAGGCAATTGGGGTTAAATGACTTGCCCAAGGTCACACAGCTAGTGAGTGTCAAGTGTCTGAGGTGAAATTTGAACTCAGCTCCTTCTGACACCTGCACTGGTGCTCTATCCACTGCACCACCTAGTTGCCCTCCTTCCTCAATATCCCATTGAGTAAATAAGAACCAGAACATTGTTGCTGGCATGTTAAAGATATGGGTGCCAAGAAGATGTATGTGTGTGGGTTTCTTATACTGAAGGAGGCAAGGTTGGTTTCAAGTTCTTCTAAATGAAATTCCAGTTCTTTTTCCAATAGACAACAATAGTTCTCTAATATAAAAGCTAACACTTGATATTTGTGATAACCCTCAGGGAGTCATCTGTGAAATTGGACTTGAACTCTTAAGGTCATTTATAGCCATATAATTTTCCATTGCAGAAAAATAAATATATTATTTCTCTGTTTGGTTTCAACCCAAAGATGCAGTTTTGTTCAGAGCTGCTGTTTTTTATTACCAAAAAGTGTATTTCTTTATTAAATGGAGAGAATATTGAATTTTTTTAACTTTAAGGAAACTAACAAATAATCCCACCCTTTCTATTCTTTCACAATGGAAAATAACCAACTCAACTCTGATGGTGACCTACCTGTATAAGCCAATGTTTAACCTATAGGAAAGGGAAGTAGGCATGTGGAAAAAAGAAAGCACTACATATGAGTGATGTACAGAGAAGCCAAACTGGAAAAAGATGTTGAAAATCTGTAGCAACAAGGAATGACAGATTTGTTTTTATGAGGATGACCCAAAAACGAGTGAATGGGTCCAAAGGCAGGAGAAGAGGAAGGAATATTCAAGACAGACGTAGAGGGAGACAATACACGTGCAACTTTTGGGTGGGACAAAGATCTAGGTCCAAGTACAGAAATATGAACAGAACTGAAGCCAAGATACAAAGGGTGGAGCAGAAAGCTGTAGCCAAAACATAAGAGAAAATAACATATTATTTATATCATAATTCCATAGATTTTAGAGGTTGGAAAAAACCTAAGAACTCTTCGATTCCATACTCTAATACAGGGAGAAAACCAGAAGAACTAGAGAGGGTAAGTATCTCTCTTAGGATCACATAGGTAATGAACAGCGGATCTAGAAATGCAAGTATTCATTTGGAAGAGGAACCAAATATTATCAGATGAAACTATAATTATTTGACCCCAAGATTCAACAACTGTAAGAATAGTTTATAAAATATTTTAGTAGATTAATCCAAAGTCCCTTTTATGTTACAGCATGATTCCATGGAAATCTTTAGGATTGAAAAATGTGGGTTCAGATCTTTGTTCTGTTATTTTCTATGTGTGTGACTCGGAGTAAATTTATTCAACTTCATTGGGTCAGTTTCCTCATATGTGAAGTGAGAGTATGGATTCTAAGCCTTAGATCTCCAAACTTATGATTATTATTTTATTGTAGATAAAAGAGTACCAATAAACTTGTTTTAAGTGAGGATGAGGTTTGAAAGAATATTTATCTTTGACATTAAAACTCCACGTTGTAAACATACATGTCTCACTGAATAAGATAATTCACATCGGCAAACATACTGGATTCCCAACAGTATGCTAAATGTCAGAGATGCAAAGAGAAAAATGAAATCATTCTTGACTTCAGATGACTTACCTTCTAGTGGGAGAAACAACACATGCACGTATAACTAAATGGGAAAGACTCAGGAAAGGTCTCAGGTTGGAAGTAGGACTTGAGCTGAGCTTGAAAGGGAAAATATTGCAAGTAGGAGATGCTGCCTGCTCAAATGTTCAAAGAAAGGAGATGGGATGTCCTGTACAGGAACAGAAAAAAGACCTATTCAGTTTGAACATAGGATTCATGAATGGAGGTAGATAGGAAATATGTCTGGAAATAGAGACTGCAACCAGATTTTGAAGGATTTTGAATGCCAGAAAGAGGTTTTTAATTTATTTTTCTTTTTTTATCCTAGACACAATAAAGAGACACATGAATTTCTTGCAAGGAGGAGAGCAACATGGTCTGATCTATGCCATATCAATCTGGAAGCTATGTGCATGATGGATTGGGAAGGGAAGGGACAAGAGGCAATGAACTTTGCAAATTATAGAACTTTTAAAGTTATAGACAATAAAGCAAGACACTCAGAGTTAGGCATTTTTCTTGAAGAGTAATTCTCTAATCTGAACATATACTGAGATTTAGCTATGAAAAAGTTCCATGAAACAATTAGAGCACTGATATAAAGTGTATATGTACATACGTGTGATAGGTGGCACAAAAGTAGAGTGCCAGTCTGGATTCAGAAAGACTTATCTTCTGAGTTCAAATCTGGTCTCAGACACTTATTTGCTGAGTGACATTAGGCAAGTTGTTCAATCCTGTTTACTTCAGTTTCATCAACCTCTAAAATGATCCAGAGAAGGGAATGGAAAAGCACTGTATTACCTTTTTGAACAAAACTCTTCAAAGGAGTCATAAGACTCCAACATGGCTGAAAAACAACTTAACAACAATACATATTTTGCATATTCATATAACCCCTCCTGGATCAACAAATAGTTTAATGAACTATGAGCTAAGTTGTGTAGGGTTACCCAAGATAAGCTATAGAAGAAAGTTCTGACAAAAGGTGATCTATGGGAGAAGGAAATGGCAAACCAGCCACTCCAGTGTCTTTGCCAAGAAAGCCCCATAGAGAGTGTTGGCATGATAAGGTCCACAGAGTCATAAAGAGTCGGACATGACTCAACAATTGCACAAAAATGATATGTTCATAGATATATATTCATAAATGCTGGCAGCATAATTTTACCACAGACTGGCAAGTTTACAACTGGCTAAGAATCTGTTTTAAATAAGGGTTCTATTGGATATGAAATGCTAAACATGAACATAGTTTAAAGACTGAAAGTCTTACAACAACTTAACTGTTGCACAAAATTATAATTGGTATTTCTGCACAAATTCCAACTTCCTCCATAGAAGTTCTGAAACTTCTCTTATTCTCTGAATTGAATACATATTTTTATATTACTACTAAGACTAGTAAATATGTTTGCCATAAATTGTCTTCCTGATGACTTTCTCAAGAATTTCAAGATGAGCACTCCATAAACACTTATGCTTTTTGTATAATAGGCTGTCACTAAAGATAAAGTAGAGATCTATTCTTCAATCCATGGACATGATTAAAATGGAAAAATAATTTCTTGGCAACCAAAGTATCTTATGCTTATTTAATATAAATTAATCAACAAGGTTTAAAGACTTGCTAGCTGGCAGACACTGTGTTCAGGAGACAAAAAGACAAAAAGAAAATTTCCCTTGCCTTCAGGGTACTTAAATTCTATTGGGGGCAAACAATAGATATGTAATATACAAGATAATATACAAGATAAATTGGGAAGTGTGGCCACTAGTAGCCAAGGGATGAAGATATGTCTCATGTGAAAGGTGACATTGCAGGTGAATTTTGAAGGAAACTAGAGATTGTAGAAAGTGGAATGGACAAAGGAGTATCTTAGTGGCATGGACCACACAGAAACAAACAAAATTATATGAAATGTCTTAGGTGAGAAATGACAAGTAGCCTAATTTGGCCTAAAGGAAAAGATGTGAAATAAGTTTCAAATGGCAGGGTAGGGTTAGACTGTAAGGGGCTTTAAATGTGAAATGGAAGAGTTTGCATTTTAAAATAGAGTCAGAGCTTGGGAGTATCACATCAGTAATTGCTTGGAGGAGACTGGAAGCTGGAGAACCAAGGAAGAATGTGTGTATGTGTGTGTGTGTGTGTGTGTGTGTGTGTGTGTGTGTAATACACACACGTGTATACATAGACATGTGTATGTATATACATGTGTATATATATATATATATATATATATATATATATATATATATATATTCAGTTAAAATGAACAAAATTGTATAATTCTACTGAATATGTCCCTGCTTTGAGAACTCACTGACACAGGAGAGAATTCCTTTCTACAGGACACCTCTAAATCCACAAGTAAAACATTGCTCCTTAGAAAAGGCAGTAGTATCAAAAACTTTAAGTACTGCCCCTAACTCATACTGGGTGTACGACCCTGGACCAATCACTTAATCTCACTGCCTCAGACTTTTGAGGCATGGTAATGGAATGAAGTCCTGGGATCTGTCACTTCCTGTGCATGTCATTTTGGACAAGTGATTTCACCTTTCAGTTTCCTCATCTGTAAAAAATTACAGTTTTGGACTAAATGTTCCTTCTATAGTTTTAGACTAAATGTCCCTTCTACAGTTTTGGACTACATGTCTTCTCTAGGTCTAAATCTAAGAATCCATGTTCTTACAATCTTATAAAATCATTTCTTGATAAATACAGGGAAAGGGTCACTATCAATGGGTTAATTACCAGCTAAAATATTTCTTTATAGAGTAAAACTATTTAGGAAAATTATAACACATTTCTGCACAAATTCCAACTTTTACCCCTGATGTCCTGAAGTCTTTATACAGTTTATGTATGGAGTTCCTGGGGGCAGTCAGATGGTACAGTGGATAGCATCAGGCCTGAAATCCAGAAGAACTGAGTATAAATAAGGCCTCAGATATTTACAAGCTATACGACCCTGGGTAAGTCACTCAACCCTGTCTACCTCAGTTTCTTGATCTGTAAAATGGATTGGAGAAGGAAATGTCAAACCACTCCAGTATCTTTGACCCAAAATGCTCCAAATGGAATCATGAAGAGTCAGATATGACTGAACAGCTTCAAGTTCCTATAATCGGTGCTATATATCTCAAATTTATAACCATTTTTCAAATGTTCTAGACAGATATTTCCATTTAGTAAACTATCTCTGAAAAATCAGCTGAGTTTAGATATAAGCTTTTACTGAGCGTCTAGCATTTTCTTTGGGGACATAGCCTTCTCATCATAATCCTGATAACGGGACCCCAATATAAATGACTAACTCACTTGATAGAAGAGAATTAGAGAGTCAGGAGACCTGGGGTAAAGTCCTAGTTTCATCGAATGTAAGCTCTGTGATCTTGGGCAAGTGAGATAATGTCTCTTAGTCTTAGTTTTGTCGGCTGTGAAGTAGGAAAGACAACACTTGTACTAGTTACCACAGAGATATTTGGAAAGCATTTAACACATAAGAAGGCATTATATAAATATGAGCTATTATGCTATTATTATTGTAAATTATTAGAAAATGCTCCTTTATGGATGCATAATACTGGAACTGTAACAACAACAAAAATGTCTATTCCTCAAAAAGGCTCTGTTGGTCACTTTAAAAATCCTTAATGACCAACTGACTAATGCTTTACATGCTCAACAGTTGTTGCCGATTTTCACAAGCATTAGTGATAGGAAGACCTGAATTTGGTTTTTATTTAATTAAATATTTTAATAAACAAAAATTCATCTTCTTCTTTTGCCCCCATCACAACTGAAAAAGAAATATAAACAAAGTCTTGTAACAAATATGCATAGTCAAGCAAAACATGTTTCCATGTGGGTCATATCTAAAAATACACACCTTTCTATCAGGAGGTGGGTGGTATGTTTCATCATCAGTTGTCTGAAATCACAGTTGGTAATTGTATCAATCAAAGTTATTAAATATTTCAAAGATGTTTCTCTTTATACGCTGTAATTGCATAAAATGTTCTTGTTCTCTGTTCATGTCTCTCCCAATTTCTCTGAAAATGTCCGCTTCATCATTTATAAAGTGCCATAGTATTCCATGACATGCATGTACTATAGTTTGTTCAACCATTCCCCAATTTACGGGCACTCTATTAATTTCCTCTCCTCTGACACCACTCAAAGAACTGTTATTAATATTTTTGTATCTCTATATCCTTTTTTTCTTCTTTGATCTCTTTGCAGTATAGACCTACTGGTGGTACTACTGGGTCAAAGAATATGCACAAGTTGGTGGCTTTGTAGCATAATTCCAAGTTGTTTTCTAGAATGGCAGGACCACCACTGTACTAAGAGTGTATTAAAGTACCGGTTGTCCCACAGCCCCTGCAATATTTGCCATTTCATTTTTTTGTCACCTTTGCTGATGTGATAGACAAGAGATTAAATGATACACATGCTTTAATTTGCCTTGCACTAATTATTAGTGTTTTGGGACTATTTGTTGATACCTTGGGTTTCTTCCTCTAAAAACTACCTGAGATAGTCTTTGCTTATTTTTTATTTGTATAATAGCTCTTAGTCTTATAAATTTGAATCCATTATCTGTATATATATTGGAAATGAAACTTTTATGACAGAAAATTATTGCAAAGATTCTCCCCCAGTTACCTGCTTTCCTTCTAATTTCAGATACATTGGTTTTGTCTGTGCAAAAAAAAAGTTTTACTGTTGTACGATCAAAATTGCCCATTTTATCTTGCCCATTTATCTATTGTCTGATTATAAACTCTTCCTAGTCCCTCTAATTTATTATGTCAAACTTTATATCTAAACTTATTTTGTTATTTGACATGAGATGTTGATCTATGTCTATTTTCTGATGGACAGCCATCAAGGTTTCCAGATAATTTTTGTCAAAGAGTGAATTCTTACCCCAATGACTTGTATCTTTGGATTTATGGAACAATAGGATACAGTGCTCATTTGCTTCTAGATATCAAGTAGCTAATTATTCCACTGATTTGCCTATGTCTTAACCAGTATTGTCACTTTGATGATGACTTAATTACTTATGCAACTTACATTATATATTACTTATATAACTTATTACTGTAATATAATTTGAGATATGCTATTACTAGTTTTCCCTTCCCACTTTTTTCATTGTTTTCTTTAAGATTCTCAATCTTTTGTTGCTCTAAATACATTTTGTTATTATTTTTGACTAACTCTAGTAATTCCCTGGTAATTTTATTGGCATGGTCTTGAAAGAGTAACTTAATTTAATAACACAGTTATCTCTTCCACATCATAACTTTCCCCTTCATGACTCAGTTCACATAAGAAATTAAATTGGAATTCTGGTGGAGATGGTTGTGGAAACCTCAGATGACATGCAAAACCCAGCAGATAATGCAGAATAAAGTTTAGAAACTGAAATTCATAAAATATGTGGAGAGTATTATATAATGTCAACATATTTTATATTTTAATACCATAAATATATCCACATTTTACAATAAGGCACTGTAAACACCCCATAAAAGAAAAAGAAAAATTCAGACTTCTTCTCTGGCATGAAGGGAAGGTAAAAAATTTTACCTAGATTTTCCAGATCTTGGGGTCACCATGTCTCCACAGTGGAGGATAACTGTAACATCATTCTTATTAGGTTGGCTTGACCTACTTATGATCAATTAATGTCCCTCCAATGATTTAGACATTTCTTGACTCAAATAAAGAGTGTTTTATAGTCATATTCATATAGTTCCTTTCCATACTGGTTAGTGGACTCCGAAGAATTTTATACATTCTGTGAAGTCCTAGGCTAAGATCCTGACTCAGATATTTATAGATCCTTCTGACTCTGAACAAGCATTAAAAGTTCCCTCAATCTAAATTTCTTTGTCCATAAAATCAACATGAAAAGCACCATGGATAGTGGACAGTCAGTCTCAAAGTCATGAAGACCTATATTCAAGGTCTGTCTTTGGCCCATACTGGCTATATATGACCCCTTAATCTCTCAGTACTTCAAACTTTCTAATATGTTGATAAATAAATTTCACATAAAGAATAGATCTGTATTGGCAGAAGGCATTTTCTCCCCAGAAGTTTCCTCTACCAATGAAATCACAAGCCTGTTTTTAAAAATAAGAAGAATAATGCCTGTAGCACCCCCATCACAGAAATATTGTGAGCATCCAATGAAGTCTTTCATGCAAAACACTCTATAAATGTCAACTCTTTTTCATACTTGCTTCTCCAATTTCCTGTTTCTTGACTTTTATAGTATTCCACTCAGCATCTAAGAAAGTACAAAAGGGGACTTTCCAATATTCATAGGAATTTCTATAGGCAAATTGGTTCAGAGAAAGCTAAGCTCTGAGCAGTAGAGATTGATGAAAGCCAGAATATGTACAACTGTACTGGCTAGAGTGCCCTTAGAATTTAAATCAACACATTCCATTTCATTGTAAATGGTCTTTTGCCTGAGAGGGAGAAGCCTATCCTTGATGATGCAAAGTGTCACAATGGGTAGGGAAGGAGTATGCTCTTCCATCATCATCAGTTAAAAAAAAAGACAATAGCATCATGCTGGGAGCTGTCAGACATCACCAGACTTACCAGGGTCCTCTGGGAGTTTATAATCTAAAACAGAAAGAGGATGATTATAAACCAATAAAAGGAGAGGCAGACATCTGCGCAGATGTTGACCAGATACCCAAAACAGATCAAATATTTACATTATTCTCCAGCATGGCTGCTGGGACTTTTTGTTTCCTTTAGAGAAGAAAAGGTAAAGAACAGCTGCTTAGAAGGTGTCCTATTGTTTCTGAATAATTTCAAGTCTGTCCTCAAGGATTCTGTATTTTCAAGTTTTGTTGCCCCATAATTCTTATATGGTACTTAAGATACAGGTAACACATCTTGTTCTTTTTTTTAAAGCCAAATACCAAAAGATAGCATATGATACAGTAGAGAAGTTGGTATGGTTTCAGTTCTAGAAAGACTGAAATATGAACTCAGAAACATAAAATTAAAGAATAAACTCAGAAACTCACAAAGACATTATCTTTGATAACTGAGAAACTCAAGGGAAGAGAAGAATCACCACTCCCATGGATGTGGGTGATTTGGGAAGATAAAGCACTATGGATGTTGGTTCCTGCAAACAGCCTTGCCTAATTGACAGTTCAAGGGGTAAACCTTAATTTGGGGGGGTCATTTTCAGTCATCCTGATACAGCATGTCACTGGACTCAGATGGGTCTAGAGGAGAAAGTGAGGCTGGTGTCTTTGCACAGACCTCCCTCATTTAAATCTAATTCACTTACAAGTCATGGCATCACCTGCCAACAGTCATTGACCTTTTCAAGAAGGAAGGATAGACAATAACAACAGAGGAGAAAACTGAGGGATAGTGAAATTGGGTCACTTAATATTGTAGATTTAGAATTGGAAGGTCATGTAATAGTCCCTCACTTTACAAATGAGGAAACTGAGACTTGCCCATAGAGTCAGGACTTGAATCCAAAGCCCTCTGACTCCAAGTCTAATGCACTTTGTCCTGTGAAATTTTCCCTCTTGGGATACAGTAAATGAAAGGAGTAAGACTCTCATTTCTCTAACTCCAAGGTTAATGTTCTTTCTGCTACTTCCCACTGCCCATCCTATGTTGAATATGTTTTGTACAATGCCTTACACATGTTGTGTGTTTTGTCCCCTTTTCTATGCCACTGTGACCATCATCCTAGTTCAATCTCTCATTACCTATTTAAAGGTCTGGTACTAAGTTCTGTTATATTATATAGTGTTCGGTTTTAATTGGCTATCATAAATGGAATGGGAAAGATTTACAAATTATAACTACAAAATCCACAAAATACCATTTTTTTTTTAGGCAATAGGGTGATTGGTAGGTGAAAAGGTTTTGGTTTACTCTTCATTTTATTGCACATAGAACTTTTCTTCCTTAACCTTGAATGTCCTTAGTTCCTACAAATGCTTGCTCTTTCAAGAGACTTTTCTTGGTCTCTAGTTTTTAGCACTCCATCCTCCCTGCCTCCACTTCTTTGCATGAATTTCATATTTACTTTCCTACATAGTAGTGGTTTCTTTCCCCTAGAGTGCCATCTCCTTGAATATGAGCACTGTTCTGCTTCTATCTTTGTACCCATAATTCTTGGCATAGTGCTAAGTTGAACCAAATATATGTACATATATGTGTATATTCATATTAACATATACATTTCTAATAATTTCCTTAATAGTATAGTAAAAAAGATGATTGTACATGAAACCACAAATCTACTATGTAAAATCTGCTATCCATTTCAAATATACCATAGAATTACTATATCAGTTTCTTTCCTTTCTTCTCTTGTTCCTCCTGCCCTAGAGTTGGCTACCATTAGACACAAATAAGCATAGACATGCAAAATTATTCTATGTATACTTTTATTTTTCAGTTATTTCCCTAGACTCTTGAAGATTAGGTTCCCTATGTCCTAGCTTTTCATTCCTCACACTTTTTTAGACAATTTAAAAAATACTCTCTCTTACTGTTCTGTAGATAACAAGACAATCTCTCACTGATGTCATGTTGACTCCGTGACTATAACTCTATATATATGAGCCCTGTGGGGCTCTGATACTTCAACTAGAGTGAGAAATCTATTGTATGGTTCCATATCCAGAAACCACAATACTCAGTTGGAGGCCAAGGGTAATGGGGCCCACAAATATAAACTGTTCCCTCTTGGCATCTGTTCTAATCCTCCCCTTGTGGGTAGTAATAAAGTTTCATTAACTACTCTCCCTGTATATTACAACTGCTCTGCCTCTGAACTCTCTTGTACCACATTACTGTTTCAGTTCAGTAAGAATTTTGACCATTCCATTATGGCTCCCTACCTTCCTCAAAATAACACTTCAATTCCCATCAAGAACACAAGTCAGTCACAATTTTCAACCACTTTAAATTTCCTCCCTGATACGAAAACTACTCGATTCATAGTAGGCAAAGGCAACTAAACAGGCAAAGTTCAGTAGACTAGTGGAGGAAGAAAAAGGAAGTGAAGTAAGAAAAAGCCTTAGTGACCAAGTGGAAGATGGAATCAGGCAAAACAAGAACCTGAAGGGCAGAAGAAGATCATCAGTGTTCAATTGACTGACTTTGTTAGAGTATTCCAGTTCATATTCAGAATTTTTACTAGCATTGCCTTCTCCTCACAAGTGATATTCGACTCTTAATCTCTTAGTCTGGTCCCACCAAACACTGGCCAGGTCACTTCTGCAAAATCAACTCTTTAACCCTTGAATACTAAAGAAGTTTCAATGGGATGGAGGATAACAAGACAGGAGAAAGAGCAAAGAAATAACTCTCATTTGACCTGTTTTCTGAGAATGTTCAGTTCAGTTAATTAGTAAGAAATAATAATGTATTACATTCCACTGTTTCCAGTGTTTGCAGCTGCTGAGAAAGACTGAGTGAGAACAACAGTGTCAACTTTATATGAATTAGCAAAATTTAATGTCTCTTATTTTTAGGGAAAACTAAATGCAAATAGAAAATGATTTTTTCTTGGATCCCTATAGATACTCCTGGACCTCCTGGGATGTACATACCCATTCTGTAGACCACTGGAGTAAAGATTAGGAGAGATATAGGAGTAGAGAGGTGTGAATGTTATTCTGATTTTCATTGAAAGGTGAGATAATTTAGTCTGACAGTTTGCTAAACTTAACATCAGTTTCTGGCAAAATTCTCAAATACATCGTTAAAAGTATTAGCAAACATATAAAAAAGGAAGCAGTACTTGATCACACAAAGCCAGCATTGCCTCATCAAGAACCAGTCATGACAAACTAGCCATATTTTCTTTTCTTTTTTTGATCAAGTTGCCAAACTGGTACATCAAAGGAATGAGTTGGTTCTAGTTATAGAGATCTTAGTAAAGCAAAGTTTCCCATTCCATTCTTGTGGGGAAAAAAAAGATGAAGAAATGCAACCTAAATAGTAGAATTAGGTAGATTCAGAAGAGGTTGAATGCCTGAATTTAAAGAGTTGACATTAACTGTACAATATTAACTTAGAAGGAACCAAACGTAACTAACCCCCAGCCATTCGTAATAACTTAATGAAGTCATGGAGGGCATACTTACATTTTGTAGATGACACAAGGCTTGGGGGCACAGCTAACACACTTGATGATACTAGAATACCTCTAAGGTCCCTTCCAAATATAAATCTATATTCTTGTGATCCTTCAAATCGTCTCAAAATATCTTCTTTGATAGATTACAACACTGAGCCAAATTAAATTAGATGAAATGTAATAGAGATAAGTATAATTCTTGGGGCAGGTATGTCTAGATATGTGAATCTGAAAAAAGATTATGGGCAAATGTTCTTAATCTGATATCCATAAACTTTTTTAAATTGATACTTCAACAGATTTGAAATACAATTGTTATTTCAATATATTGAATTATAAAAAATAAAAAAACATTGAATTATATTGTTATTTTGAGAGATTTGAAATGCAGTTAATATTTCAAGAGATTTGAAATACAATGGATATTTCAAACGACTTGAAATAAAATTGCTATTTCAAGAGATCTGAAATATAATTGCTTCCATTTATAATCTTTCATATTTACTTTGTACAATTAAAAATGTTATTCTGAGGGGGCAGAGTCAAGATAGCAGAGTGAAAGCAAGGACTCATCTGAACTCTCCCACAAACCTCTTCAAATATCTCTAAAAAGTGAATCTGAACAAATTCTAGAGCAGGGGAATCCATAAAGAGACAGAGTGTGGCGGATTTCCAGCCCAAGACACATTGGGGCATTGACAGGAAGAGAGAACACAGCACATGCTACACTAGCATAGACTCAGCCACAGCAGAGCCAAAGTAGAAGTCAGCTGACTGAATCACCAGGATGGTGGGTCAGTTGGAATTTGGTTACAGAGAAGTGCAGTCCTGATGAGGTTCTGTGGTGATAGCAGCAGCTATTCCTGAAGCTATCAGCTCACAGACCGAATGTTTGAAAATCACCTATTTAAACTTCCAGAAGCCAAGATGAGGGAGTGAGCAATAAGTCACTCTCACCTTCCCTTATTGAAGGGAAAAACTCAGAGAATATTGCCCCACGTAAAAAATTATTCTGAGAAGGGGATTGTTGAATTCACCAGACTGCCAAAGGAATCCATGATGCACACAAAGTTAAGAACGCCTGCCCTAGGGATTTTAGAGGACTCAAAACTCAACTTGACTTAATAGCGAAATATGGCAACCAAGATAGCAAATGCTATTTTAGTCTTCATTAAGACAGGCATAATTTTTAGGACTAAGGAGATAAGGGTTTCAATCTATTTCAGCAGAATCAGACTACAAATCATATATTCTATATACGTCTGGAAGGCACACTTCAGGAAAATAGAGGTCATCCAGAGATGAGCATGAGGGATGGTTGGGGGAAGAAGGGTGCTCTCATTTAAAATCAACTGAAGGAACTTTGAATGTTAAGCTTGAAAAAGAGAAATAAGGCAGTCTATGATAACTGTCTTTGGGAATTTTAAGGGCTTTCCTCTACAAGAGGGATTAAACTTGTTTTGCCTAGTCACAGTTACAAAGAGAAATTTGAGTTTGATGAAAGGAAAAACTTCTTTAACCATTACAGGTATTTAACAAAAGAATGTGCTGCTTTATTATTTCCTGGGTTCTCCTTTACTGAATATCTTTCATTGAGACAACCACTCATTAGGTATGTTGTAGTGATATTCTTGTTCATACATGGGTTAGAAAAGATGGCTTCTGTCGTCCTTTGCAGCAACGAAATTCTGTGATTAACAGGAATATGGGCTTGGCAGATAGAGGGAGATGCACACTTTTTTCTCATTAAAGAAGAGAAGCTGGGATAGTGTTAGTGGTCTCCTAGAGAATCAAAAGGTAATGTGATAATCAAGGTTTGATCATTTGGAGGTGGAAAGAATTGAAGTTGTCTTCCTTTTAACGACTGATAGCAATTATGAACAATACACACTAAACCCACATTGAGACTTTTTGTCTGGATACACCAGTAAATCAATTCAGCGGCTGATCAGCCAATGGCTCTTACAATACTACCTTCACCTTTATCCTTATGATTCCTATGACTAGGGTTTGGAGTAGACATAAATACATCAATAGTATATAAAAATAATAAATCGGAGCAATCTTAGTAAGTGAAAAACATTTGACATAGAGAACAGGGAATTTTGGAGGTGGCAGAGATGTCGTCATCTATGAAAATACTACAGTAACTTCATTGATTTATTTGTTTAAGAGATATTTATTAAGCATTGGTTATGTGCTAAGTACTAGAGAGTGGTGCATATGTTGATGCATAAGAAATGATCTCTGCCCTCCATCTAAGTGATTTGAGTCAAACAAGAGGAAATTTTAATTGAAATGAGTTTTCATTTGTTTCTGAAAATATATGGGTTATTTTGCATTTATTTACTACTACTTATAGCTATGTGATACAAATTCAGCTAAAGAGAAGCCACAAGAGTGAAGATGTTCTTCAGTAAGTCCATCATGGTTATTATGAAAAGAACACTGGACTTGGAGTTAAAGAACCTGAGTTAAGATTCTGGGGACCCTGGGAAAGTTATGTCCTCACTCTACACCTCATTCATAGTAAAAACTGGGGATTTGAACCAAATGATGTTTACATTCTATTGCCAGGTCTAAATCTACCTTTTTTGAAGTGATATACTGATTTAGCAGTCTTTGCATCTAGTTTGGCTAATTTAAAAAATCAAAATTTATACATATTTAAACTTACCTGAAAGCAAACATCACATAGGTCTCCTCCTGCAAATGAATTCTCTCTGAAAACTTAACCATGTAATGTTTTGTTTTATCTATAATCTTCCCTTTTTTCTTGTGCTCTAGGCATTTCTTTTCATTAACATGAATTTGGGATCAAGGTTCTCATAGGTTGGAGGGATTCTTATTCCAAAAGGAACCGCCAGACATAAACAGGTGGCCATAAAACTATGTGCCCTGAAAACTGTTTCCAATGGAAGCTGACTCCACCTTTCCCTTTTAATAGAATGATATAGTTCCAGCTGTGAAACATGTGTTAGGGTTAGAATTCAAACTGAATTTTAAATTCTAAATTACTGAATGCGAATAAGAAAATCATTCTGCTTCATATCCATTATATACATATATATATATATATATATATATATATATATATATATATATATTTAAGTACCTAAAATAGTGATGTCCTGACTTCCTGATGTGCAGTTTCCATGGTAACATTCCTATGTTTCCTACTAGCAAAAAGAAACCCGGTTGTTACTGTGATAATTCACTGTCTCCTTCACCTTTAATTTCTTTACTCCCCAGTAACAGCAAAAAAACATTTTTTTCAAATGATTGAGAAATTACTTAGTACTGTCTAGTTCATATATGGGTATATCTGTACAGTGTATGCAATGTACTCTGTCTTAATTATTTGCATGCATATTTGTTGAATGGGGAGGGGCAGTAGGTAAAGGTGGAAAAGAGAGAGTGAACAAGAGGGAGAGAAGGAGGGAGAAAGCAGAGAGAAGGAAGACTAGGACATAGATGAGAGAGAGAGAGAGAGAGAGAGAGAGAGAGAGAGAGAGAGGGAGAGAGAGAGAGAGAGAAGAGGAGAGGATTGAGAGGCAAGGAAAGGAGAGAAAAGAAGAGACAAGATAAAGAAAGGAAGAGAAGAGAAAAGATGTTGAAGGTTTAAGTGAGAAAGCTAGAGAGGAGTAAAGAAAAAGAGAGAAGAGACAGAGAGAAAGAAAAGCATGAATACACAAAAGTTCATGCTTTTGCCACTGGATTATTACTGTGTTTAAAAATTAATCAAGTCTAGAGTAAAATGAAGTAATTAGTCCCCAGGAAATAGTATTCTATTACTTTAGCCTATTAATATCATTGTCATCAATAATACCATACCAATGACATAATTGCCAACAGCTATGAGTAAGAATGAAGATTAGCCCTAAAGATAATATTAAATTCTTCCAAATCTGTCAGTAAAATGTACTTACTTCTTTAAAAAAAGGTGACTAACATTTTTATATTTCAATGAATCTGTTGTCTCTTGGCTTGATGGGTGTTTGAACTGATCTTTCCAGGAACCAGACTTCTTGACCACTTTCTATACTGCCCTCCTCCACTTCTAGTTCTGCTTTATGAGATGTAAAGCTATGGAAGGCAGGATCTGTTTTGTGTGCTTTGGACAGTTCTTAGCATATAGTGAGTCAATAATAAATGCTCTGTCTCCCTCTCTGTCAATCTTCTCCTTTCTCTCTCTCCTGCCTCCCTCTCTCTCCCCCTTCTCTTCATGTCTCTGTCTCTTTTTCCTTCTCCCTCTGTATTTTCTGGCTCCCTTACTTTGCCTCTCTGTGTATCTTTTCTCTGTTGTCTTGCCTCTCGGCCTGTCCATCTCTCTCATGAACACATACACACACACACACACACACACATACACACTCCTTAACTTGTGCAGAGTATATTCTCATCCTCTGCTATTTTTGTCTATGTCTTTATAAAAGTCTTCCACAGAGGATCTTTCTGAAGCACTAGGGGCTTTTCTCTGTTTCCTTTAATATTTCATGGGTACCACTGCTGTCTATCATGTTATAACTCATTCGCACTGAATGACCTGCCAGCCTCCTTTTCTCATTATACATCCCTTTAATGGCATCTTTTACAACATTCGTGTCCTCCTTGCCAGGATGTTATGGCCTACTTATAACCACTATACATCTTTTCATTGCCCTTTAGGTCATCTGCAACTCTGATTCCTCTGAGTTTATGGTGTGATAGGATTTTCAGTTATATAGCATCCTTAGAAGAATTTTTTTTTTTTAAATCCAAGATACTGTGGCAAGAAACTGAAAGAGGTCATTGAAACTGCTGCACAATTTCCCAGAAGTAATTCAAGTTGCTTTCCTTCTACTATTCAATTCTGGATCCAGGTCATCATCCATCCTCACCATATGGCTGATATATGTGTGCTGATAGACTAACTTGGGAGACCACCCATCAACTGCACATCATAATTCCAGCAATATGTATTTTTTATTGACTGGCTTGTTGTTTCTCTACAGAATGCTCATGCATTCTATTTTGAGGGGATGCCATGAAGTCTTATATGGTCATGTTCAAGGGCTTGAATATTTTTACTATTAAAAAAATCAGTTGATTTTCCGTACTAAGTGGTAGTTTCATACCCAGTAGCCTGAAAAAATAGCTCACTTTTATACTACTCTTTATTGTTTACAAACTTAATAATGACTAGTTACATGATCCTGTTTCAATTTCATCGTAATGTTAGTGTCTTCCCTCTAAGATTAGCTCCAGTTTATCCATATGCATGTGTGTGTGTATATGTATATATATATAATATGTGTGTATGTATACATATATATATATAATATGTG
>CM053774.1:84615899-84655824 GCA_028658325.1 Potorous gilbertii
TATGTGTGTATGTATACATATATATATATAATATGTGTGTACGTATACATATATATATATATATATATATATATATACATATATTTTCTTGTACTTTATCTCTCTAATTATATTGTGAGCTTCTTGAGGAATGGAGTTTTGTCTTTCTTGTTTTGCCCTAGCACTTAGTACATACAGTATCTGGCACAAAGTATGCACTTAAAAAATATTTGTTGACCTGACTGGAAAAGTCATTTTTTTCCTTTTAATCAGATAGGCATATGACTTGGTAGTTCTGTCTTTTTAATTACTTTTTGGGAGGAGTAATGTCAGCTGTAACATTCCAAAAATTATTTTGGTATCAATTCTTCCCTGAGATCTATTAAACAGTCATTATTCAGTGTTTTCATGATTATATCACCTTTCTCAGAGTTCTTCCTCCTACTTTTTATAAATGCCTCATCTAGCATATAAGGAATCAAACAGGGTGGTTCTATTGACATTGATGATTAAAATAGATCACTATAGAAATATTGAGGCAGATGTTCCATTTTCACCCCTGCGTTGTCTTCCTGTCTGTTTTATCTATGAATATTTTTGGAATGATATGGTTGAGTTGGGTGTCATGCCAAGCTTTCTGCAGATATTTTTCTCTCAACTTTTTCACTGTTTTATGAGACAGTACTAGTCCTGATATCCCCCTCCATAATTGTATTTTTTTTTAGTTTTCTTATTATTATTTTAATTTTTAGTTTTTAACATTCACTTCCACAAGATTTTGAGTTCCAAATTTCTCCCCATGTCTCCCCTCCCCCATTCTAAGACTGCATGCATTCTGATTACCCATTTTCCCAATCTGTCCTCCCTTCTACCATCCCCCACACCCCACTTCTCTTATCCCTTTCCCCTTCTATTTTCCTATAGGGCAAGATAGATTTCTATACACCGTTGCCTGTATATCCTATTTCCCAGTTGAATGTAAAAACAATTTTTAACATTTGTTTTTAAAACTTCGAATTCCACATTCTCTCCCTACCTCCCCACCCACCCACCCTCACTGAGAAGGCAAGCAATTCAATATAGGTTATACATGTGTGGTTATGCAAAACACTTCCATAACAGTCATATTGTGAAAGACTAACTATATTTCCCTCTATCCTATCCCACCCTCTGTTTATTCTGTTCTCTCCTTTGACCCTGTCCCTCCTTCTGATTACTCCTTTCCCCAATCTGTCCTTTTTTCTATATCATCTCTCCACTCTTATTCCCTTACCCCCTACTTTCCTGTAGGGTAAGAGTTTCATGTACAATTGAGGGTGTATGTTCTTCCCTCCTTAAGCCAAATTCAATAACAATAAGGTTCACTCATTCTCTCTAACCTTCCTCCTTTTCCCCTTCACTATAAAATTTTTTCTTGCCTCATTTATGTGAGATAATTTGCCCCATTCTACTTCTCTCTTTCTCCTTCTCCCAATACATTCCTCTTTCTCACCCTTTAATTTTGTTTTTAGAGACCATCCTTTCATACTCAACTCAGCTTGTGCCCTCTATCTATATATATTTTTATGGATTGAGTAGTCTGGAAACTGCCACAGCTACCAGTGATTCAGTCCCCTGAGATCTGCTCCAGGTTTGCTGGGTCTGGGTCTGTGCTGGTGCATTTTGCACTGGACTGTGCTCCTTTCCCAGCCTGGTACAATAGACCTTTCATGTTGATCAGGTTGTCTTGGGCTGGAAATTTGTATCACTCTGTCATTTTGTGGGTTCTGCTGCTCTAGAATTTGTTTTGAGTCATTTTTTTACAGGTATTTGGAGGGAGTTGGCAGAGGGTTCAAGCAAGTCCCTGCTTTTACTCTTCCATTTTGGCTCCAACCCCCCCACCCTCATAATGTTTTCATTTATTTTTATTTTATTTATATTTATTTTTTATGTATTTATTTTATTTTTATTTATATCTATTTTATTTATTATATTATAAATTATATATAATTTATTTATTATTAATAAAAGAGTTTGTACTACACTCAGTTATTATCGTTGAATTCCACTTCTCTCTGTTACCAGAGATCAAGAGGTTGCTGTCCAAGGTCATTTCTGGGCTCTTTTGGACTTCTTTTGTCGACTTTTAGGTTACCTAAACTTCAGTCAGAACTGAGAATCATTTGGGGTAATAACTTTGCCATTTTCCATTTCCAATTTTTTAGAATTAACAACTCATTTGAATAAATCAAGTTAAAACCATTTCAATTAGGTAATCCTCTCATCTTCATTCACAATTGTAATTTGATTTTGATTTCTACCTTTCTTATTAATCAATATTATAACTGCCCCAAGAGAGTTGATTCTAATATAGAATAATACAGAAACCCCTCTTTCTATTAAGAAATAGCCAATTTCATCTCTTTGTGGGTAAAATTAGTGCTTGTCTTATGACTTTCTCTGAAGGGAAGATTCATATTATATAGATTTAAGTCTTCTAAGTAGTCTCTGGACTCTTGAGTCTGAACTGTATTTTCCAACATATTGTTTAACTTTCCTTCCTTTTACCATTGTCACAATGAAGTCACTGAGATTACAAAATATGTGTTGACTTGTCAGAATCTTCTGGATTTGTGTATACATACATACATGCATACATATATTCATACATGCATGTTTATATGTGTTTGTGTGTATGTGCACAATATGACTATATATGTGTATACATACATAGAGATATGTATTACACCCACCGTATGATTTTTTATGTGTTTATTGTGCTTGTATCCAAAAAGAAAACCATGCCTGCTGGTTTGCCTCAGTATCTAACCACTCCTTTTTGGTCTCCTCCACACATGAGCATATTTCTGCTATAACTTCTTAGTCTCCTCACCTAGTCTCTATCTTACTTATCTATCTAACTTACAACTGCCAAAGTAATTTTCCTTAAGTGCCAATTTGACCATGTGACTCCTCTATTTAACCAACTGCAGTGGTTTCCTATTACCTCTAGAACAATATTTGAACTCTGTGTTTAGTTTTTAAAGCCCTAAACAGCTTGGCTCCCACCTACTCTCCCAGCCTCATAGGTCATCACACCCTTGCCCACACCATGATCCAGTTACACTGGCTTTCTCTCTCTCCCTCACTCATGACACTCCATCTTCTACCTCTGTGATTTTTTGCTGACTATCCTCTATGCCTGAAAAGCATACTATTCTTGTTTCTACCACAGAGTTCCTCTTTTCCTTTGAGATGCAGCTTAAGTTTCATTTTCTGAAACCTTTTCTTATTTCTTCAATTCACTATCTGGTCCCTTCCCTCTGAAACTGTCTTGTTTTCATCAATGTGTGTGTGTGTGTGTGTGTGGGTGTGTTTATGTGGTAGGGGGAAATCTTGTTGCCTTCCACGTTAGCATACCTTGTTAGTGGGGACTATTTCATTCTTTGTACTTATATAACCAGTACCTAGCGTAATGCCTGGCCTATAGAAGGTACTTAAATACTTATTGGTTAACATGTACTTATGAGTGTTTACATACACACACACAAACACACTCATGAGTAAAATGCATTCGTATATATCCTCTCTGCTACAGAATGTGTTCAGATATTTAAAAAAACATTCTAGCAAACAATTTACATAAAATTCCCCTTTAATGTGGCAACTTCACAAAATAAACTACTTCAAGAATAACTTTGGTCAAGAATGGAATGAGATTGCCAATCAAGAAAACATCACTGTTGATTTTTCAAAACCAACACATTCACTAATTGTCTTACAACAAACTAAAACAAACTATTTGCAAACTGTATTTTCAGTGCTTAATTGTGGTTAGGTTTTATTTTTCACCTTCATAGAAGTGCTGGAGCTATTTCAATCAATTAATCAATATATATATATTGCACCTACCAAGAGCCAGGACTTGTGCTAAACACTAAACTTAATTCAGTCATGTAGCTTGATACATTATGTACCAAAATTCAGCATCATATGCTGCATAGGCACTGGACAGAAAACCTTAACATCTTGAATCCCCTTATCATCATTTCTCCATCAATGCCTCTTGTCCAAGATTTGCGGTAGCCTTGCTCATCCACCTCATTAAAAGGCACTTGGCTGATCTAGTAGCACAGTAGTTTCCTAATACAGTTTCCTTAACCTTTATAGGACTTCTTCCCACACACAATGCCCATACATCTTCCTTTTTGCCCTAGTTTCTTTAGCTGTTTCCCTAGTAAAACCACCTCCTTTCATGAAATCTGATTTACTTCTCTGATGCAGCTCCTGATCTAGGAACAATAGCCCAAGCCCAAGCCATGTGGGCTCTGTGTCTCTCATCCTTGGTGTGCATTCAAGGCATGGAAGTCACTATACAGTGACCAGGCATGTTTGCAGATGGAAGTGAGGATGGAGGCATTCAGAGAAGCTCAGTGCTACTGTACATGTGTCACATATCCTTATTGTGTCAAGGTAGAGACAATTTTTTTTCCTTTTTTAGGTGTTCAGTGATTCTCAAATGCCTTAATTCATCCCAATATCAAACTTGAACTAAGAAAGTGCTAGTTTTAAAATTGCTTCTACCACAGTTGATATACTTAGTGTAATGTGTTCAGAGAAGTGTTGCAATCTTCAGTCATAACCTTTTATCCATATTCAGAAATAATCCAATGATACTAGATTTTTCTGTTTTGTATTATCTCATTTGGAGAAAGAGCCACAAATATCATGATACCACATTGGACAACAGTCAGAACAAGAAGCCAACATGCTAACTTTAACCCATGAGATCATCATTTTTTTATAGGCATCAGCTGCTAATACAATAGCTGACCCAAGACAAGTGGTTCCCACTTGCAAAGAAATAACCCCCTTGACTCAATTATCATTTCCGTTGACATCAAACTGTGACATCTGTTGACCAAAAGGCAACTTGGCACTCCATGGAGTACTGACTGACCTTTCATCCATTTCTTTAATGTAAGCAAGAAATATTGCACATTTAAAGTCACAGTATTCAACAGCCAAGAAGACTTGGGTTGAGGTAATAGTTCAACCTAAGGGCATTAGAACAAATTAGTTCTTTCTATGTGTTTGCTCACCCAATAGTTATTTTCAGACTCAAAGTAGCACACAGAAATTAGTTGAGCTCCAGTACGCACAGCAATTTCTTCTCTAGGGGAGACCATTTGAAAGGGTAGAGTCACAATTAATTTTGAGGATCACAAGTATTGGTTTCCTGCTGCCATCCTTCTTACTCCAGGCATTGGGCATTATAGTTTGTACTACAAGGTAAAATATACTTGCTTTTGGAAACCTCGTCAATATTTGTGATGTTTCCATTATCTGCCTTTTAGTTCATGGGCTTCTATCTACTTGTTCCCATTAATCTTGTAAATATGTTCTTCATGTTTATTAGGACAAGGGGCAATCTGTTCAAAGCATGGAAAGTGATTGGTTGTAATAAAAACTGGTGTAGAGATATCTTCTTAGAGTTTTCAAAAGGGGGAAAAAGTTGGTAAGGAGAGGTTATAGAGAGGCCCAAGAGCAAAAGATTCACAGACTCCATTCAGCCACGGGAAGATAGATATCAAGAGAAAACAGCTTACAGATAGATATAGATATGGATACACATATACATATATACATGTGTGTCCCAAAAGTTTTAGTGCAATTTGAAGCTTTAATAGACTTAATACCTTAAAACTGAAATAAGACTTTGGGGATACCTTATATCAAGATAGACATATATATGTATACACACAATTAGTTTATTAGTTCAAAGGAGATAAAACCATCTTTCTTTGTTGGCTTAGATACTGTAATTATGGGTGATCATGCCAAAAAAGAAATGTAGTAGAACAATATGAATGAACCATGCAATAATCTTTCCTCTAGCCTGAACATCAATGAAGCTTTCATTCAAATTCTAAGTCAAAGGATTTGGGGAAAATTCAGTTAACAAATAAAAAAAAGGTTTTTTTCAAAGGTTTTATAAATGAGTCCTAAGGAAAGAAAAGTAAAGACGGTGGTTTATTATTTCAAAAGGCAAATGTAAGCTGAAAGCATGACTCATAATACTTTTTGAACATGTTGATGCTTGAGAATATTGTAGTGACAGAGAAAAGTTTAAGAGATTTTGCTGAGGGAAAGAGCTTTAAGTTGCAATGAGGTAGATTTATATCACAGATATTTGGAGTAAGAAATATTCTGCTCACAAGGACTGTTAAAATATTATAGTGCTATGCCAGGAGAGTTGTAAGGTATTGGAAGAGAACTATTTTCCTGGCAAACCTTATCCTAGGCAAAACTGTTCATTAGGTAAGCTCTGACAGTGTCTCTCTCCTCTCCCTTCAGCTGCCTTTAACAGTTTTCTCCATGTTCCATTGCTTCCCAGTTTGACTCACTATGCTGTTAACTTAAATATGTCTGTCTCAGATAAACTTGTCCTTGCTCTAAACTTTTATTTCCCTATTAAAAACTTACCTGCCTTTTAGTCAGATCCCTCATAGTCCTGATCAGACAGTATTTGGTTCATTGTAAAAGTGTAGTAACTGGAGCTCACGCCTCCCACACATAGTGTCCAAAGAATCACTCCCCTAGTTTTAGGATACTGATGAATCCACATCCACTTAATATGGTAGTCCAAGATGCCCCAATCATCTGTTTACCTTTTCTTTGGTCACCCAGGGATTTACAATTATTTCAAAGCAAAGGAATTTAATGTATTGGGATAGAAAGCTTTGTTGTAGTACTTTCTCTTCCTAAACCTGGGACATACTACTTCAACAAATATATACATCAGTGAGTAACCATGGAGATTTTAAATGAGGGGATGAGAAAAAGGAAATTTATCCATGGTGATGGTGAATATGTGTGTCACACAGAGTCATTAACTTCTACTCGACCAATTCTAACTGTTAAGGAATTATTTTCTCCCTGGAAGTTTTCTGTGTCCTTACTATTGGACCAATTCTGGGTTTTAAGGAGTTATTTTCTTAAGCATTTTTATACCCCCTTTACCTAATTGTTAATTCTCTTTTCATAATTGTCTTACATTGCTTTCATTTTAATTTTTTTAAGTTGTTGAAGGGGAATGTTGCGAGGGGTCAGCTAGAATGCTCTCTTTATACTGCCATCTTGGCTCCTTGAGGAATATGTATGAAGGACAACTCCTACTTCTACAGTACAAGACCTTAGGGGCCATCTCTAGTCATCCTGATCTATCTGCCACTAGATCCAGATGGCTCCAGAAGAGAGACTGAGGCTGGTAATTTTGCATCTCTCTACCTCACTTAAATTTAATTCACTTGCAAGTCATGACATCACCTTCCTGATGTCCTTTTCAAGAATGAATGACAAATAAAAATAACAACAACTACAAGAGCCTTAATGTAGTCTGGTGATATTGTTATCTCATTCTTTACTTGCCATAATGTCTCTGTTAGGTAAATAGTGCCCTTGTTTTTTGGAAGCTGCTCCTTTCTGGTGGCAGCTAGTGGCTCAGTGGATAGAACACTGGGTCTGGAGTCATTAAGACTCATCTTCCTGAATTCAAATCTAGTCTCAGACACTTATTACTTGTGTGACCTTGGATGAGTCACTTATCCCTGTTTGCCTCAGTTTCGTCATCGGTAAAATGAGCTGGAGAACGAAATGGTGCAACAGCAAAGACCTTGGCTTACACAGGAGAACTTTCTGTACAAGATCTTAGATCTGTTTTCCTAAAAGGAAAGTAACTTTTGAGGGGTCAACAATCACTTTAATCAAGCACATATGTCATTCACTTAGATCAGGGGAAAAAGTTAGCATCCTGAATTTCAGAGAAAATACAAACAGAGAAATAAAAATCAACAGACATGGCTTACAACTGTCTGACCATAAGCAATACATACATCACAGATCTAGAGACAGATCCAGCTGTCTGACCATTACATACATACATAGTTACCAGAGAAAGAAGCACCAACATCAGGGTTTTCAAATCCAGAGGGCTCCTTAGCTGCTTCTCAGTGTCTTATCTGGCACACAAACCTTCTTCCAAAAACTATGCCGAAAAGTAAATCCTCATATCAGAGTATTTATACACTTTTCAGAGCCAGAGGGCATCAGGACCCTTGAAAACCGGTGATTAGAAATTAACAAAAGGTATGGGCCTCCCCTAATCAAGTTTCCCTCAATGGGCAGGTCCATCAATGGGTAGGGAAGATCTTTAACTCTCTAATTAACATTACAAATGGCAAACCACTATGGGATTTTTGCCAAGAGAACTCCAAAATAGGATCACAAAGAGTCAGGCATGACTGAAGGGTCTCATCAACAACTTTTCTAAGTTAACCATCTGCAGTGTTCTGTTGGTGCCTCCCCCTACCGTCCACAATAACTGCCAACCACATACTCCCTAAAGGCTAATCATTCCAAGAGCTCTAGGAATAGCAGTTTTCCACCTCACCCCATCCTCAAACTATTAGCCCTGTACAGAAGGGGCCTCCCATTCCCACCAGCCAGTACCACCATCAGCTACCAATCAACTACTACTAATGGTGCAAGAAATATATAAAGTGCTTTGCAAACCTTACAGTATCATCTAAATGATAGCTGTGATTATTAGCTATTTTAATGTAGACAGTTGTTTTACATAAATGTACATATTATTAGAGGTTTTGTTTTTCTTTACCTACTGGGGGGTGGGTGGGGAGTAGGAAAGAGAGAATTCCAAACAGGAAATAAAATTGAATTTAAAAAAGTTTAGTAAATGTCATCTGAAGCCAGTCTTTGGAACTATCAAATAGCTCAAGATCAGAAACAAATATAGTTTTATCAGTGAAAATGCCTCTAAAGAAGATGCATTAGCACCTACTTTGACACTATATTCTAGGACCACTGGGCCTTTCCATTTGCTCTGCAGCAGAATAGTACTATGTGTATCATCTTCCCATATTAGAATGTAACGTCCTTGAGTGCAAGTATTATCTTCTTTTTATTTTCTTTCTATAGCACCAGACATCACAGTGCATTATATTAGTAAGCACTTACTAAATGTTTCATTTTGTTTCCCATTCATTCATTTTCTTCATTCATTACCAAGCCCAGTGCCTCCTGGCTTTCTTTTTTAACCTCTATTTCTGGACCAGAAATTAAAGCTTTCTGTTATAGATAACCACTCACCTTTTGGTTAGCCACTCAAATTCCCTTGAGACTCTCTCTAACTTAGCTGTTAATAAACCTTATTCAAGACAAAACATCCTCAAGAGACAAGATCAGTGCTGTCTTCATCTTTCAGTCAAAGAGCTACACTTGAGGACCTAGAGGCCACATGTATCCTTGTGGCTACAGATTCCCTACCTGATAGCCACATGGGGTGTAGGATATTCAGGGAGGATTAGCACATCTCCTGTGAGGGCTTGCGCAGATCTTCTCAGGGCTGCTCATCCACTTTTGATGTCCACCTGCTCTCTACCCTTATCTGTGACTCCCAGAAGCTGGAGCATGTGCAGTGACCGTACTCTGGTAAAAGCAGCTTGGCAGACAGGCTAAAGCAGACTGAAGGTAACTGACAAATGTTGAACTCTTCAGTAAGTAAAGGACATATGCCTACCTCAGGTGTGTGAAGACTCTCCCCTTCAGAATGATAAGATAAGAACAATTTGTTCTCACAGTCATGGAGGTGGCCGAAGCAGGCATTGTGGAGCCCTTAGAGGTAAAAGATCAAGGTTATTCACTGAATCCTGGATCGTTGCCTGCCATTTTGTCCTGCCACTGGATTCTGATGACTTAGTAAGAAATATGAGGCTGATGATTTTGTGCAAATCTCCCTCACTTAAATCCAATTCATACTCAAGTCAAGACATCACCCATGACATTGAAAATGAACAACACTGTAACCGTCAGAAGCTTTTGGCCAATGAGAGGAAAAATAAAACTTATTCTCCCTGTGTGATTTGGTGAGGGGGAAAGGAAAAAAAAACAATCAAATAAGTCAGCACTGTTGCAGTTGATAATATTGTCTTAATGTGCTATGTCTTCTCATAATATCTGCACTGATTTTTGGTTGTTATTTTATTTTGTTTATCATCACTGATATTTTAGGAATAATATATGATCACTTAAAAAAAACCTAGAGGGAAAAGTTGCAAAAGAGAATTTGCCATAATTGGGCCTTTTAGTTCATGATCTCATTTTATTCTTCAAAGAAAATTAGAGGATACACTTTCAGGACTTGTGACCCTGACCTGATTGGGATTCTGCTTGAGTTCATGTAAAAGCCTAACAAATCTTAGTGTTCAGAAAGACAAATGAATGGGGGCAGGGGGAGAGGAATAATGTTTATTCTAGTCTCATTACATTAGACTGATGCAGAACCACTTGATAAAGTCAAACTTTTCAACAAGAAGGACCATTTCATAACCTCTCCTCCCAATTTCCTCACCTCCAATCACTAATGTTTATCCCACTCTCAGAAAAAAAGACAGAAGAAAATCTTCCTTCTCACAATTCCTTCTAATGCCCCCTCACCAGAGATGTGATGTGAGTAGTCCAAATAATGGAACTTCTTGTCACTTACTTTCTGTATAACCTTAGGCAAGTTATTTTACCTCCTGAAGCTCATTTTCATCATTTCTAAAAAGAAGGTGCAGTGGGGTTTTCCCTTCCTTGACACAGGTATTGCCATTTTCAAATAAGCCTCTATTTCACCAGGAAGTCACATCTAAAGCTGGGAACATTCTTGTTTAAGGTTAATCAAAGAATCATTGGTTTTTATGTACCTCCCTAATACATACTGGGCACTGTGTTGTTCTTTGTTCATATAATGAAATAATCTCTGCTCATAAGGAACTTTTATTCTACTGAAAGAAACAAGATCATATACAATAATTGATAGCATGAATATAAAGTTTATAAAATACAAATACAGACAGGTAAATATAGCATCCAGGTAGTGCAGTGGATAGAGCACTGAGTCTAGAGTCAGGAAGATCTAGGTTCAAATTCAGCCTGAGACACTTACTATCTGTGTGATCCTGCGCAAGTTACTTAACCCCTTTTTGCATCAGTTTCTCATATGTAAAATGGGAATGCTAGAGAAAGAAATGGCAGACTACTCCATTAACTTTGCCAAGAAAACCTTATGGACAAGTTCATCTGGGCATGAAGACTAAGACAGCCCAGAGCAACAAAGTTGAATACAAGGAAATTAGGCAAAGGAAAACAGGTAGTTTTGGATGCCTCCAGTCCAACATTAGACTAGTAAATGTGAAAGTTACTGAAGGATTCCCTGAAACAAAACCTAACTGCCCCAAGTACAGTGACTGACCAGTAGTAAGAGAAACATGATGATGTGTTTTCTATATTCTATAAGTATACTGTATTCTATATTGTAAACAAAGGCTCCTACTTAGGGGCTTATTTCCCCTAAAGAGAGAAATTTCTCTATGTGTCAACCACTCCTACCTGCAATAGCTTTTAACAATGAATATGGGGGAGAAGATACATGATAGGTAGATAGATAGATAGATGACATAGATACACATATATGTATATATTATATGTACATATTTATACACATATATTTACATACATGTGAATGTGTGCATATATAACATAAGTATATAACTTATGGGTTTTCTTTTTGTAATAAAGTGAGTTTTCTTGCCATAATCAGGGGTTGGACTTAGGTACTTCAGGGTGTTTTATAGCTCTGTGATCTTATCATCATCTTATGCTTTAGTCATTATCTCATTTAGAAAAGTGCATCTATTCATAATAATTTCAAATATTAACACCCTTCCCTTCTCTACTTTACCATGCAAAATGTGTGTTTGGCCACCCATGGTACAAGCATTTGCTCTCCCTGTGGTAGGCCTTTCTAGAACAGTTGAGTCTCTCTTATTTCATTTCTGCCCTGACCTTGCCCACACTTCTTTCCTGCCTATTTTCTTCTTGACAAAAGTTCTAAGTTTGTGCAGGCCTTTTCTTTCATCCTTGGTTTTGATGGTTGGTGCTTTCAAGGCACCATTTGCCAATAAATCCATTCTGCAAACAGCTCCCTTTCTACTGGGGCTTGAAACATCCTCTCAAAGTGTTTGAACAAGTTAATTGAGTGACAAACAACTTTGCCCTGTTGCTTGGATTCCCAAACAACTACTCCCTTCTGGAAACTAAATGTTATGAACATTCACAATTGATAGAGTTAAAGACTACTAAGTTACATATGGGAAGCTGGCTCCTTTATGGAGCTCTGTTAAAACACAATGAACCATCAAAACCCATCCAGATGTTCACGGTGGGTGATCTTATTCTTTTCTAACATCCAAATCCACAGAAAGAAAATGGTTTCCCTACTCTAATGTATGTTTTAACCTCAAACCTTCATTTAACTATTAAATTTTACTCTCAATGAATGAATGAAAAGAATTTATTAAGATCTTTCTAGGTGCCAAGCACTTTGTTAAATACAAAGGAAGCAAACATAAAAGAAAGACACACCCTGGCCTTAAGAAGCTTATATTTTAATAGGAGAGACAACATAGCCTCCACTCAGCTGCCCAAGTGGACTTCCTAAAGCTTAGGTCTGAGCATGTTCTTACAATGGGTTAACTGTTACCTCCACAATCAAACATAAAATCCTCTGCTTGGTTTTTAAAGTCCTTCATAACCTGATCCCTTCCTTCCTACCTTTTCTTCTTCATAGCCTATGGTCGAATGAAATTAGCCTCAATGTTTGACATAAGATTCTGCCTGGCTACCTCCATGTTCTTCTTCCTTGTTTCTGCTTCCTGCCATCGTTCAAATCACAGCCAAACCCCTACCTTTTATAAAAAGCCATTCCAAGACCCCTTCATATTAATACCTTCCCTCTGAAATTCCCTCTAATTTATGTTTGTTGCATTTATCTTGTTTTTTACTAACAAGTATTTTTTTTCTTTTCTCTTTTTCAGCATGTTTTCTCCTTCATTAGATTGTTAGCTCTTTCAGGACAGGAACTGTTTAACCTTGCTTTGTATCCTAGTGCTTACCATAGTGCCTAGTACAGTGTAAACTTGACATAGAGTCAGTCAGTAAAAAAATTTTAACTGCTTACCATGTGCTGGGCACAGTGCTTATATACAATTTATGTACAAATTATCTTAGTGCAGAATAAATTGGAAATAATCATCAAAGGGAAGACATGAGAATTAACAAAGCTTGAGAAAGTCTTCCTGGAGAAGGTATGATTTTAGCTGGGACATGAAGTGTGTCAGGGAAACCAGTAGGCAACTATAAGTAAAGAGAGTATTACAGGGACTGGGGACAGCTGGTGAAAATATTCAGAGTAGGAAAACAGAGTATCTTGCTCAAGCAAGGAAGTATCACCAGAGCAGAGTGGGGATAGGAGGTGTATGATCTAAGAAAAATGTAAAAAGTCAGGGAGAGAGGTTATAAAATATTTTGAACATCAATCAAAAGACTTGATCTTGGATCTTAGAGCTATGTAATAGGGAGTCATTAGAGTTGATTGAGTGGGGATGCGACATTGTCAGATGTGTGCCTTAAGAATATCTCTTTGACAGTTTAATGGAGGATAGACTGGAGTGGGGAGAGTCTTATAGCAGCTGGATCAACCAATAAGCCACCACAGTAATCCAGGCATGATAGGGGTCTGAATCCCAGGTAGCCTGGGATGGGAAGTATAGAAGTCACAAAGGAGATAAGTGGGACAACAAGCCACCAAAACATTCTTTCCAGAGGAAGTGGTCATCATGATTTGATTATAATTCTTAGGACAAATGGTGGAAGGAGGAGAGCAGGTGAAGCTAGAGGAGAAGACAGAATATTAACAAGGTAGAAGGGTAGAAAATGACCAGAATGAAGGTAAAGATGTAAAGTCCCCAAAACGGGAGAACCAAGTAGCTTAGCTCTTCCTAAACATAGTCTCTTGTAGTTTCAGGGTAGGAGGGGAGTACAGCAATAGCAAAAGCTAGGATGGGAGAGAGAATATCAAGATAGAAAAGCATGGAGAGAGAGAGACAGAGACAGAGAGAGACTGAGACAGAGACAGAGATGTGTGGATGTGAAGTATGCACTTGAGGTTATTCCCCTAATTTGTACTTGTCTTTCCAGGAGGGATTCCCAGACTTCCAGTTCTAAGTAAGTGTAAGTGTTCACTTCTAACACTGAAACTCAACAGCCACCACCAGCACTGGACTTCCCAGTTATAGTCATGCTAGTAGACACAATTAGCTCTTAATGAAATGATATACTAAGACAATATAGTGAGAACAGCTACTACAACAAAACGTTCCTTCGTTAAATCTGGAGAGCATTCTTGCACAAATATACATATTGTCTATAGAAGAATGGTCACAATGTAACAATGGTTACATTCCTGTGCCAACAAAGCACATGTTGTACACATTTATCAAAGGCAACACAAGACTCTTAAAAATAGAATTCTTTCCTTATGTAAGTTTTCCCTCAGGTGTAGAAACTCTATTGAGGAGGCCAAGGTGGGATCCCAAGGTCTTGAGTCTAAAACCAACTCCTTTCTCATGGGTTCCCATGCCAAAAATCATGCTTCTAGATTTGGCTTCCTTCCTGATGACTGTCTCTATTTGTTTGTGTCTGGAATATGTATCACCGTTCCCTGATAGATGCAATGTAGTCAGGTAAGACTAATTCAAAGTATTACAGCTAGTTGGGGGAGGAGATGAAAAAGGGGGAGATCCTATAACCTCAATTGTTGCTCTATCATATACTAGGGCTTAGTTCCACAATTGCCTTTAATTTTTAACTCCAAAGTTCAGAATTTCTCTATTTAAAGCCCTCAGAGGTACAGATGATTTGTTTGCACAGCCAATCATGTTCCCCTCACACCTCACAAAGGAATCAGGGCTTAGATGCAAACTTAAATATATCACTTCAGTTAACATATTAACTCACTAACACTTTGTGTTGGGATTTCTATGATCATATCAACTAAGGTCCAAGTAACCGCTTCCCTTGCTTAGGTAAGATAGTTAGAAGATATGGCAGAAAGAGTGCTAGATCCAAAGTGTAGTTCAAATCTAGCCTCAGACAGTTATTAGCTGTGTGACCTTGGACAAGTCACCTAACCACTATCTGCCTCAGCTTCCTCATCTGTGAAGCTAGGATAATAGTGTCTACCTCCCAGAGCTATTGTGAGAATAAATTGAATCAATATTTGTAAAGTGCTTTGCAAGCCTTAACATACCATTTAAGTTCTAGATATTGTTCTGCACATATAAACATATGTGTATATAAATATACTCACTTATATAAGTGAATGCTATGCAGGGTATCCCATAAATCTTAGTGGAATTTTAAGTGGTTGAAAGCTTATATTTGTGTGGATATGTGTGTGGGGGGGTATATGTGCATGTAAGTATATATAATGTTTATCTATTATATAAATATATGTAAATACATAAATTATATACCTATAATAATTCTATGTTAATAATATTAATATATAATATATGTGCATGTATATCTATGTATCCATTTATTCTAGAATAATCACTATCTTACAATGTATCACAAATATATATTGCCAATATGTCTTACAATATATTTGAAGACATAGATACAAGTAACTTATAAAAGGGTAATCATGGCATAGGTGAGACAATAGATAGAGTTCTGCTCCTGGAATCAGGAAAACTTCATTTCAAATCCTATTTTAAATATTTAGTAGCCATGTGACCCTAAGCAAATCATTTAACTTTCATCTGCCTCAGTTTGGGGACAATACTCACACTACCTACCAGAGTTTCTGTGAAAATTAAGTGAGATTATGCTTGTAAAGTGGTATTACTGGTCAACCCTCATTTTTGCAGAGGACTAAGGACCTCAATGAAGACAACTTCTGAGTGAATTAAGTGAGACAGAGCCTTCATGGCATCATCAGACTCATATACTCGTCTAGAGCCATCGAAGTCCAGTGGTGAAACGAAAGTCAGGACAACCAGTGATGGCCCAGGATATAGTGGATTACCTTGATGTCTTTGTCTGACCAATCTCTAAAGCCCACCCTCCCCCAGCACCTGCTTCAGCTTCTTTCATGGCTGTTGGAACAAATTGTTCTTATCTATCTGTTCTAACAGAGGAACTCTTCACATACTGGGTAGACATCCCTTACCTCATTGATGAGTTTGAGGTCTGTTGGTTACCCCTAACCTGGTTTAGCCTGTCTGCCAAGATGGTTTCTAGGGTATAGCCCTTGCACATGTTATGGCTTTTTGCAGCTAGAGGGAGGAATTGAGAGATGGGCACCAAAGGTGGTTGAGCAGCCTTGAAATGGGCTCAGCATGCCCTCACACCATAAGTGTTAGTCTTCTCTTGAGTAACTACTTACAGAAGCCTATTCCTTGAATGAGTATAACTCACTCCAAGTGAGGATCTGATAAGACCTGAGTCTAAAATTGCCAAGGTCTCCCATTGCATCCTGGGCCATCTTCAGTTGTCCTGATGAATATCTACCACTGTACTCAAATAGTTCAGGAGAAGAAAGTGAAGCTGGTGACCTTGCACAGCCCTCCCTCACTCAAATCAAAGTCAACTGTAAGTCATGTCATCATTTCTCTGATGTCATGGCCTTCTTTGAAACCAAAGGACAAAAACAAACACAACAAAAAAGACTAGTCTTCCCTGAACATCCCTTACACCCCATTGCTATATAAATGTTAACTATTCTTAGGTCTATTTATGTATACCCATGTGTATATATAGACATGTCTATGGGTATATACATATACATATATACTGCATGTACATATGCACATACATGAAACACTTAAATACATACATGTGAACAGATATATCTATACCTATCTTCATTTATTCCAGAATAGCCACTGTCCTCTAAAACCTATTAAATGACAAACATTTAAATAATTAGCAGGTGTAATTTTTTTTAAATAAGAGAGTATAACGTGGTAGGTAGGAAGGAAACTCTAGAGTCAGGACAATCTGAGTTCAACATCTGTGACATATTCTAACTATGTGACACTAGACAAATCACTTAACTTCTCAATGCCCAATCAATTCTCTGAAAATATAGTAAAATATTTCTCAATCCACATGAGCAGAAGGAGTTTCAGTCACTAAGGACCTACCTCTGTACAAAATGAAATCATAGACCTAGACAACAACAACTAAAAATTAAAATTAGAAATGGCCATTTCTAGAGCTGTTGTCAAAATTATTTGAGACATTGCCTCCATTTGCTACTGGCAGCTTTTATTTGTGTTATGGAAGACAATACGAGATGGCCTTGTAGTGTCACACATCTTTTGGCTCAAGCACTAGACAAGGAGCTTAAAACATGTCTCTGCTGGACCACCCAGTAGTTTGGCTTCAGTTTTTCTGCTTGTGAACAGATTGGCCTCATTAAATCAGAGTTTTGTTAAAAGAACAGAAAACCGAGAAAGACAGTGATGCTCAGTCCACAAGTCTCCCATAAGAATTCTTCCTCAATGTCACTTAAAGACTCAAGGGAAATTAATTATCTTTTGTCTCTGAATTGTACTGACAGGGTGACAGCTGCTGTCCTGTGTCTTCTCTCTGGAGTCATTCAAAGCTCTCTATAGGATCAGGAGAGAGCCTGAGAGGTCCTCTCCTCATCTTGCCAGTGATTACAGCCTTTTGCATAGGGTACCTGTAGTTCTGCAAATATCATGTCATATCAGGGATTTTCTCTATTTGAGGTTTATCCCACTGGGGGATAGATAATTCATCTGGCTAGGCTGACAAAAATTCCTCCAGGAATTGGTTCTTTGTGTCTCCTCAATAGTGACATAACCACCTACCTTCTACTTCAACAAGGACTTTGTTCAAGAATAAGATGATGCAAACCTTATGCCAACCCTGGCATTCAAAGAGCATGGATCTATACCTGGAAGGCACCTCAGAGGCCATGACCAACATCTTCATTTTATAGGAGGAAAGTGAGGCTCCAGCAAAGTGAGACAAGTAGACATTGTGGACCTGAACCTGGAGTCAGGAAGACCCAGAGTTCAAATATTTCTTCAGACACAATATCTGTTTAACTCTAGACAAGTCAATGAAACTGTCAGCCTCAATTTCCTCATCTATAAAATTGGGGTTAACAAACACACCAATCCACCAAGGCTGTTGTGGGGAGACATTTAGATAACATGTGGAAACTGCTTTACAAACTTTAAAGCACTAGATAAATGTAATTTATCTTCATCATCATCATTATCGCCATCACCATCATTATTTATGACCCTATCGGGAGGAATCATCAAATGTAAGGTTGGAACCTAAATCCTCTGTTTCCAGAATCAATGTTCTTTTCACACCAATAGGTTATTTCTCTTTCCTTGGGGATTCCATTTTTTCCCCTTAATCTAAAGGATGAGGCACTTATTTTGACTAACTCACAATGATGCAATCACTGGCTATCTGGAAGCAGACCTACATATGATCTATGACCATCTGGAGCTGTTTAAGATCAGAGGCATTGTCAAAAATGGAGATGATGGCGACAGAGGGAAAGAGAGAATTAACACAATCCCCAAGCCCAGGGATTGTTTCTTTGCCCATCCTTCCAGATGTGTTCTGTGTCTAACTTCTCTGGATTTCACTTTTCTCATCTGTAAAAAGAGGGGGTTGGACTGAATCATCTCTAAAGCAGTTCCTAGTTCTAACATTCTGCAAAATGATAGATTCTTTAATGATACCCACAACCCTTCCAGCATTTTAACTTTTACATTTCTTTTTCTTTCCAGTTTCTTTGAGATTGAATCTATGACTTTATTGGTGGAGGGAACTCCCATTGCGGAAACTGCCATTTATGATGTAGATCAAAATTTTTCTGCAGTTTGTAGACTTGGATAATTGAGGGAGTGGATGCATGCTCTGAACTGTTAAGCAAGTCGCCCAGGGTCACACAGCCATTAAATGTCAGAAGCAGAAATTCTAGACTCTACTGTATAACACTGTTTCTCATCTCCCTTTTACAGATAAAAAATCTGAGGCTTAGAGGGGTTAAATAATTTCCCTAGATTCAAGCCCAGTTCTCCGTGTCTCCCAGTTCAACCTGTCTCCCTCCACTTTGTTAAAGAACTGAACAACTACCTAACCTTCATGTCATCAGACATGATATAGCAGCATCTACCCAGACACTAATTGCCAAGCAAACAATGTTTCTTGAGATGTTATCTTGAAAGTGGTTTTATATTTGCCCCCTGGAGAGTATTGAATTCATCTTTATTTTCTGGCCACAACTCAAATAATCAATAACCTAGTAAAGGAAATGAAAAAAAAAAAGTAAGAGATGCTTATAATGGCTCAGCAACATTAGAACATAAAACTTCTGCCCCTCGACCTGAGATGATTCACATTATTTCACAATGTTGTGAAACTTTTGACTTGGGTTGCCTGTTGATTAATATCTCAGCCGAGGAAAAGGAAGCCTTGCTCTCTCTGCAAGAATGACTGGTGGGGTTAGGAATCCCACCAAACTCCTGTGATAACATCAGGATGTTACTGTTCGTAGTCTAAAAGTCTCTATCTTGTTTAAGGACAGTATTAATAGCATGAAGCTAACACTGAAAGGTCTTCTCGAATCGTTCATCCTGAAGGAGGAAATGAGGAGATGTAACATTTTCAAATTAATTACTGCTTATCTCTAGCAGAGCAAACACAAGCTCACCCTGGGAATACAGTCGTATTTTATTACACAGCTATCTCCCTCTAAGGCTGTTCTCTGGAGAACGGGCTCATATGTAAATGATCAATATGAAATGCCCTTTGCCTACACATAGTTTTACAGAGAGATTGATAAAATGATATGTTCCTGGGTCACAGGTCATGGTAGCAGAATGCCATTGATGGGTGCCATGTTTGTTCTCATTGTATCAGGTCCTTCAGGCCAGCAATCTGTCAGGATTTTAACTATTTCCCTCTTCTCTAATGCCTCCCCCTTACAGAATATACACACATACCTACCTATACATATTTATATATGTATACACTTATACCCATATGTATAGACACATATACATCACACATAGGTATATGTATTTTGTATGTTATCCAATCTCATTGGATAACTTATGGAGATACTTCAGAACTCTTACCTTTAATTGAAAAAGACAGCTTTGATGTCACTTTAAAAATATTGTGTTAGACCTGATTGTAGAGGATACTCTGAGGAGGAAAGATAGGGAGATCTCACTAAGTGAGAATGAAAATTAAGATGTACTGACTTGAATAAGTAGGCAAAATTATTTCATAAGAAAGCCAAAGAGAATGAGAAAATAGATATTTAAGTAAGTGAAATAAAATAAATAGGTCTATAATTCATTGTAGGGACTCTACTCTGAAAATGTTTTAAATGAGCTATATGTTTAAATTTTTTTGTAGCAGCGTTATATGTAATTGTTTTTAAATGGAAATAAAAAATAGCAGGCATTTTAAGTGGTCATTCATTGTGCTAAGTGCCGGGGACATGGTTAAATAAATTTTAGCACATTTATACAATGAAATACTATGATGAAATTAAAGATCAGTACACATAAGGAATACAGGGAACTCTGCAAAGACTTTTATGAAGGAATGGAAAGTGAGGGAATGGAAAAGAAAGAATTCAAGGGCACACCAACCATGACCAGGTTAAAAAAAAAGTGAATATGAATGAATGGCAGGACAACTAGGTGGCACAGTGGGTAAAGCACTCCTAGAATCAGGAGGACTTGAATTCAATGCTAGTGAAATACTATGCATGTGGTGGTTCCTTAAGGAAACCCTTTCTGAATGGACAAATGAATGAGTAAACACTTTGTCAGCCTGGGTTCATGAAGGCTGTGAGCCCTCTATAATATCAAGAACCAATATAGCTAAGATGAATCAGGTGAAACATTGAGCTGTCTTTTTAAATTAAAAATGAGGGTCTGGAAGTATCTTCTCAGGTTACCTAATAGTGTATATTGGATGAATGAATGGAAATAGGAGAGAGGTAGGAAATAACTTCAGAGAGAAAACCTAAAAGAAGAACTAGAGCAAAGTATTATTTCACAAAGCACTTCATAAACCTAATAAACCAAATTCATTGACCCAATAGATGATATATACTGAAGACACAAATATATTAAAGCATTTATATAAATTCATGACTTATGAACCTATGAGTTATTTACATAAACTAAGAAGCTTAGGATAATAAATTTCTCTCCATTGATAGATATGGTATAGTCAAAAGAATGCTAAATATAGTCATAAACTTCACATGTAAAATTATTTTACACTCAATAGCTTAGAGTATGTCAGAATTGTTTTCTACCTACACAAAGTTATAAATAAATTATTAGTTTAGAGATAGAAAGGGAAGCTGGGTGGAAAGAGTGCTGGGCTTTTAGTCAAGAAGACTCATCTTTTTAAGTTTAAATATGAGCCTCAGACATTTCCTAGTTGTATGAACCTGGGTAAGTCACTTAATTCTATTTGCTTCAGTGTCCTCATTTGTAAAGTGAATTGGAAGAGGAAATGTCAAACCATTCCAATATCTTTGCCAAAAAACAAAAAACAAAACAAAAATCAAAAACAAGAAACAAAACCTCATATGAGATCACAAAGAAATGGATATGACTATAGTGACTGGGCAACCAGAGATAGGAAATATAGTACCATTAAAAAGCATGATGAGTATAGAGTCCTATGACCTAGGTTAGGTTCCAAATCTGCTGCTTAGAAAAATCATTAATTTCTTTGAATTTGGTCTCCTCATGTCTAGAATGATGGAGTTGGACTTTTGGGGACTCTTCTGGTTCTGGATTCATAATCCTATGCATCTGGGTTGCCTTCCATGTCCAAATCTATGAAACTATGAAAATTGTGTGTCAGACTAAAGAAAATCTACAAATCTTAAGCCCCCTAGTGAAGATTTTTATATTACTATGTCCAGAAAACCCACCATTTCTGAAGTTATGAAACATGCATCTGGTTTAAGGGGCAATTTTATACACCTTAAAAGTGCTTTGAACTCATACTGATTTTTTCCAAGAAATTTATTTAGAATAGAAAAGAAGGGCTTCCATGTTGCTTTCTGAATTATCTGGCTGCTAATGGACAAACCTGAAATGGCTTCCCTTGTTTAGGCATAAAATTAGCATCAATTGATGTGAATAAGTGGCACCAATACAGAAAGAAGAGAAAAGCAGACTTTTAGAGTGCTACTCCAAAGTTCCAAGTAAACAAATTGAAAAAATAAATGCTAAATAACAACAATTTAAATAATATTAAAATAACCTGAGATTTTCTCCCTCTTTACTTGAACATGTCAAAATCTTGTTCTTTGATTTTTAATGATGCCATTTGGGGACATGTTTTGGCCAATTGTAATAAGTAAATAAGGACAAGAATAGTGAAAGTAGATACGTGTTGGGAAAAGTAGCCAAAGTCCAAATAAGCAACTTACAGAGCAAACTTCATGTTTTTGAAGCTTAAATAAACTCATGATTGCATACTGTAAATTTAAGTTTCCTAGACATTATTAACTTGTGTGAACAACGCTTATATGGTTGAGTCATATGAAGAATTTTTTAAAAAATATTTGACACTACATAGAGATATTTCTTTGACTGGTTTCCCTCCTTCCTTACCCCAATCTCTAGCTTCCATTCAATTCTCACTTATGTGGGAATTGTTATTGTTAGTGGTGCACCATCTTTGATGGTTCCTAACAATCTGTAAGGTCTTCAAGAGTGAGTCCAGGAACATACTCACCCCTGAATATCTAAGGATGAGTCTAGCTAAATATTGAGAGAATCACCACCAGGTTGACTTCAAGAGGATGAATTTTTGGCCACCACAACTCTTGATGATGATTTACTGAGTGAGAAATGATTTACCATCTGCACTGGTAGAGAACCATAGGTTCTTGAAATACTGAACTGTAGCACATTGTTAGACTGGAATCTAAGTTTCAATAGTTCAAGAGAGGTTTGGCTTTTAAAAATATAGATATGTGACATGTTTGGGGGAAAAACATTTTCCCCCTCTACATTTCCAAGACATAATATATAATATCAGCTAGATGCCCACTGGACAGAACACTGGACCTGGATCCAGGGAGACCTTAGTTTAAATACAGCTTCCAAAGCTTAACAGTTGTGTGACCATGGACAAATCACTTCAACTCTATTCTACCACCACTACCACCACAACTACTACTATTACTACTACTTCTACTACTACTACTACTGCTACTTCTACTACTACTACTACAACTACTACTATGACTACCACTACCATTCATTGTCATTTTCATCTTCATTATCTGCCACTCCTATGAAGAGGTCTATATCCAATAGTCTGGATAGTTGTATATAGTGTCAGATTTTATTTATTTGTGGATCACACTGGGTAGCACTTAATCCCCAAATCCCAATAGTACTAGTACTGCTTTTTCTCACTTTTATACTGAGTCTCTCAAAGTGTCAAAGTACATGTTGATTTGGTTTGGAGGACATTCCTAGGATCTTTATAAAATCAGTCTATGTATTCATCATTTGCAACAGATGTTAATGCATAAGTTTCAATTATCTTCATGGTGGTCTCCTTGCTTATGCTCATTGTGAGTACTACAAGGTAAAATGTCCAAGTGTGAGATGAAATGATGTTTCTTCTGATCTTTGGGGATGCAGGATGAAACCAGTCCTACCAATTCCTGTTTGCTTCTCCAAGGAGATTGTATGAGTCATCCTTATATGCAGCTGCAACTTCCTTTTGCCTTAGAGTTTATAGTGACAGTATCTATATTGATGTGCTTCACTTCTTAGAATAATTTAACTCAGGGAGGTGAACATACAAAGACTGAAAATACTATAGATGATTAATAACAGAAAAGGCAACTAAGAGAGCAGTAATCACTCCCTTCCCCCAGATGCCTATTTTCTCACTTTTATTAAGATGAATAGTATACTATAAAGGATGGAGAATTGGCTTCATAGCCATCAAGAGCCAAGTTCAAGACCCATGTTTTAAACACATTGGCTATGTAACCCTGAAAAAGTCACTTAGCCTCTCACTACTCAAGACAGTTCTCTAAGACCATAATTTGCAGATTTGCATTAATAGGAATTCCCTCATTAAGAGTTGCTTAAACTGTATAATCACAGATTCTGATACAAAAATAAATGAGTAAATTTTTAAAAATGTGTATGAGAATGAGCTACACATGTTTTTTGGAGTATGCTTGATTGAAACATAGCATAAAAATAGACTTTCATAAATAATTTTTTTTATTTTTCATTAAAAAGTTTATTTTTATATTTTTCAAACCAGTTACTTCCTCCTAAAGTCTACCCCTGCTCCACCACTAAACCCTCCCTTTCAACAAGGAAAATAATTTGAACAAAATCAACAGACCTGAACAATTATGTCTGACAGTGCATAGTATGCTCTATATTCATAGTTTCCCATCAGCACTCCTCTATTTAGAAGGAATCAGGTTTCATCATCAGTTCTCTGAGATTGAGTTTATCATTACAATCAATCAAAGTTCTGGTTCCTTTTGGTGTTGTTTTCATTTACATTACTGAAATCATTCTTTATGTTATTTTCCTAGATTCCTCCATTTTGTTCTGCTTCAAATGTCTTCCCATAGTTCTCTGAATTTCTCAAAATTCATTTCTTCCTACTCATTAATATCTTATTATATTAACACATAGTACAATTTGCTTAATCATTCTTCAGATGGTGGGCACTTAATGTTGTTTCCACTTTTTTCTATCACAAAAAAAAGAATTCCTGTGAAAATTTTGGCTTACACAGGATCATTCTGACTATAAACTCCTTGACATATATACTCAGTAGTGTAACTGATGGATCAGTAAAAGGACATAAGAAGTTTAGAGCATTTTCTTACCATATCATTTTTTTCCCCCAGATTGGTGGGATGAGTTTCAGAACTCTCCCAGGGTATTAGCTTATTTGCCTTCCTATAAATCCTCTTTCATTGACTATTTCCATCTTTAATCATCTTTTGTCAATTTGAGATATGTGAACCAGTCCTTCAGAGATATTTTAATTTGGATTTCTCTTGTCACTAGTGATTAAAAGCACAAGGTCATTAATTACATAAGGTCATTAATACTTTATCATTTTTTTAAAGAACTGTTCAGTCATTTTGCCAGATGATCATTGGGAAATGGTTCTTGGTCTTTTACATTTTTATTAATTGCTTTATATCTTGAATATTAGACTTTTCAAATAGATACTTGATTCAAATATAAATTAATGTTTTTTTACAATAAAATCCAGTGGCTCCCTATTACTTCCAGGATCACATATAAAATCCTTTGTTTGACGTTTTTTCATACTTTGCCACTTTCCTGCATTCCCAGTCTTCTTGCACCTTATACCTTTCTACATCCTCTATGATCCAGTGATATTGACCTCTTTACTATTATTTGAGTGATTCTCCATCTCCTGACTGTGCATATTCACTGATTGCCCTTTATGCCTAAAATGTTCACCCTCTTCATTTCTTGAATATCTGCCTTTTATGTAAGAAACTTTTCTTGAACGCCATCAATACTTATACCTCCTTGTTTGCATAGTTGTTTGCATACTGTCTCCCTGCTTGATAGTAAGCTACTTGAGGACATCCTGTTTTTCTTTCCTTGGCATCCCCAGGGCTTAGCAAAGTTCCTGATACATAACAGGTGCTTTCTAACTGCCCATTGACTTGAATTGACTTGGCTTCCAGCTGTACCATTTCTCTTCTTATTCTAACTATATTAATTTCATTTGTGTGATAATTCTATTATTTTTATACCATAATACTATCTATTATGTCATTTTCCATTGCTTACTTATGAATTTTCTCCCTAGTCATAATTTCATAGTTGTAAAAACTATCACCTTCTGGTCATATATAGAGATGTGTGTATGCGTGTAATTTAAAGAGCTCTGTGTATGTGTGTGTGTGTTGCAACTCTTTATTTTAAGATCATATATACATTTATTATTATAGTTTATGGTATAAGATGCTGATCTAAACACATTTTTCATCAAACTTTACTAGCAGATCTAATTGAATACTTCCCCACAATACTAGCAGAACTTACTGAATAATTATCCATGATATGCTGTATTTGGGCTTATTGAACACTAAATTAAAATATTGTGTTACTTCTGAATCTTATTTCCTTATTCTATTTCACTGACAAAAATTTCCATGTTTTTACCTATAGTAGATTGTTTTGATGACTACTATTTTTAATATACTTTGATATTCAGTAATGCTATTTTCCTTTCATTTCAGTTTTTCACACTATGTATCTTGATATTCTAGATATTTGGGTCCTCCAAATAAATTTAATTATTGCACTTATTCCTATAAATAAACTTGATTGTTTGATCCTTATAGCACTAATTCTATTAGGTGATTTAGGATGTATATTCATTTAAAAAAATATTGGCATGATGTAATGGTTCCCTTTCTTCCTTTTCAATTATTTGTTTTCTTTCATCTCTGCATCAAATATTTTCTGTATGTATAAAATGTATAAATTGTATCAGTTACTTTGTGATTTTAGAGTTATTTTGAATAAAATTTCTCTTTCCATAATTTACTTCTATTCAGATTTTTTTTAATATTTTATAATAATACTAATTTTTATAAATGTAATTTATAATTCATCACTGAACTAAAGCTATTTATTATTTCAATTAACTTCACTAATTCTTTGTGTTTTTCTAAGTTAATCGTTCCGTATAGCAATAGTAATAATTTCACCTTCCCTTTGGTAACATTTCAATCCATAATTTTTCTTTATTATTTAGCTTTACCTATCATTTCAAGAACTATGTCAAATGGTAATAGGAAATGGATATATTTCTCACATGTAATTTTCTACAATAAAAGTATATAAAATAGAAGGTATATGGAATAAATGATCCCATTGTGTTGAAATGAATGAAAATTCTGGGAAGAGTTTCTGGGTAATAAATAATCAGTTTATTAATTAAACTAGCCAGCAATCAATAAATTGATGGTCAGTAGTTTCCCTCGGTAAACAAAGACAGCAGGGGAACTAAAATGCCTTACATCATTTCTAAAAGGAAATTCCACTGACAAGTAAAAATCAACCTTGATTGGTGATTAATGAGTAGACGGGCTAAAGGTTCAAGGCCTCTGGGAAAGGGGAAGCCATTTTCATCTGGACCTCTCTGATTCGTTTTCTCTTTCCTGAGCTGGGTCACCCTAAACTCTATTGGAAGATATCAAGGACTGGGGTTCCTTTCCCCAGGGTAACACTCAGATTGAATTCTCTTTATAATCTAAACGGAAATTAGGTCTCTGAGTTGAGTGGAGTTCTGCCTAAAATTGAGGAACATGTTCCCTTTGAGATCTACAAGCAATCTTATTAATCAGCCATGCCTTCCAGAGGTTGTCCTTAACAGGAGTTGGAATTTTATAGAGAATGAAGAAAAAAGAATGGGTCACAATTAATAATTAGTTATGAATATGAGAGTGTATTATTAATTTCTCCCAATGTTTATCATTTGTTGCTTTTTTTTTTAAAAATTACTCAATAAAGCAAAGCCAACCGTAATGCATGGATCCTTAACTGTGTTTGGTGAATTGACTGTTACTATAGTTTTTTTTTTTGTTAAGTGCAAAGTTTCCCCTTTAATTGTGTGTTTTCTTATTGTTTTTAAAAGTGTTATATTGTGAAAGCGTTCATAAATTGGGAGTTCAGGTTGCCAAAGGAATCCATGACGTATAAAATGTTAAAAATCCCTTCCTCAAAGGCTCTTCTTATCCATGGAATCTCTAAGGCATATGTTAAGTTCATAAAAGATTCATTAATAATGCATTCACAATGATAATTCTGACAAACAGCCTTCTGGTTATGTGTCAATTGACGCATATAACAAAGATGCGTTGGTTCACCAATTGCGTACAGCACACCACTGCAATGAAAGATAACATTAACAGAGTCCAAATGGAAGAATGATTTTCTTTAGTGAGGTTTTCTAGGTGTTCCCTTTTATCTATGACATTGAGCTGATTGCAATAAGCCCCAGAACCCTCAGTGAGATCTATAATAGCTCTAAAGAATTTAACTGAACTATCCACACAGGAAAATCTAAATGAGAAAAAAGCGCTTATTGTCTAGCACACAGGCAGATGGCCAATTCAGTGAGTTAATGCATTAGGACAAATATCTAGGACAAGCAGATGGACAATGGAGCAAGGTCCAGACATGAGTAGAGTGAAATTAGACACACATAAGGCCCCTTTGTGAATTAGGAAATATTAAGAAATGAGTTGACAATATTTTAACCCAAAGTTCTTGGTGTCACTAAAGTGAGAGATCCAATTAGTCTTTCTAGCATGAAAGATGGTGAAGTAGATGGAGGGGTTTTTAATTTCCTAAAACTAAAGTACAGATTCTTTGATTTGCTTTTATAAAAGGAAAGCAACTTTTGAGGGGTCAAAATCCCTTTAATCAAACACATATACCAACAGGGAAATTACAAGCAGAGAAATAAAGACTAAGGGACAGGGCTTCCAGCTGTCTGATCATTAGCAATACATACATCACAGATCAACAGACAGATCCAATTATCTGACCACTGCATACTACATAATTACCAGAGAAAGAAGCACCAACATCTGGGTTTTCAAAGCTGGGGGACACATTTGTGGCTACCCAGAGTCTCATCTGGCCAAACAAACACTTCCAGTGAGTAAGCCCCAAAGTAAACTTTTCGGAGAGGGAGGGCACAAAACTCTGACCCAGTGCCCCAATAGAATTAACAAAGGTACTGAGGCCTATTAATGGGCAGGGAAGATCTTCAACTCTTCCCCCACATGCACACCATTAACCTTACATTAACATTATAAGGCCTTAATCTTATCTATGATGACAGAACTCACAGTGGAAATGGCTCCCCCCCATTAAAAGGGATATCTTTTTATTTACTTCTGAGTAGACTGAAAGAGGAATACTTAGCAGGATTGACTAAAAAGGAAATATGTATCATGCACACATATATATGTGTGCATATATGTCTATGTTTATACTTCATGACATCTAAATCTTCAATTTAGTTAGTGTAGGTACTCTCTTTTCTACCATACATTGCAACCTATCCATACTACAAGAGTTGATCCTTGGGAGTTCTTATGGACAGAAATATTCACTTCTTAGTGTTCAATCTTATGAATATCAACCTTTCCAAAATTTAAGATATAGATATATGTATGTATGCATATGTGTATGTGTGCGTATATATGTATATGCATATATATATGTGTATATATATATATATTTTATATATGTGTGTATGTAGGTATGAATGTATATGTGTCTACTAAGGAAAAACATATCTCTCTCTATATTTAGATATGTTTTTCCTTAGTAGAATCTGCCGAGCTCATAGAACAGTGTCCTACCTTTCAAGGATCACCACCACTTACCAAGACACACTATCTTTACCACCACTAATTGTCAATCAAATGCCACAGATAACTAGATAGACCTAAAAGCCCCAAGCAAAGCAACAACCCTCAGACCACTTGCCCCGTTTCCAACCTGGTCCTAGAAGTTACCATTCACCACCCAAAGTCATACATACATGCTCATAGAGTCTAGATATTCATATATACCACATGTTCATTTATATTCTTGCCAGTTAGGGGCTGACAACTGTTTGGCAACTGGCTCCCTGAAAAAAAATTAATGGGCACATGACAATTTTAAATTTAATCTTCATTAAGATTTTCTCCATCACTTTTTAAAGTCTATACACTAAATAAGACAATAAATCAAGTCCTTACTTGTAGTGTTTGCTGATTTTTGAGGTATAAATTCTCTCACTAAAAATTTAATGACTGACTCTCTTGAACCAATATGAGCTGGTTCCCAAACACCCTTGATAATATCATAATATCTTTCCTCTTCATGTAAATACACCTTGCCATCATGTGATCTTTCCAGGTTTATAACTTATTTACATTGTTTATTACCTTTAGGATTTGTTACCTCCTGGACAGAATCAAAAAATTACCATGAGAATCCTTTATTACTATATCCAGTGACTAATTCTATCCTGAATTAGGCAAAGTTTACTATATTGAAAAAATGTCATGAATCAACTTTAATATGAGATTGACAATCTGCTACAAAATTTATTATTGCATCCAGAAAAGAAGCATTGTGAACTTCAGCCATAGGCAGCTAATCTTCCTTCATTTCCATTAAAGATATTTAAGAAATGGAGATGGAGAGAAAATAGCTAGATAGCCAGAGAGACAGATTGTCTTCTAACCAAATGGACCTCCTTATCCCTTCTTTTCTACGAATAACACTTCAAATTTACGGTTCTCAGAATTCATAGTCACATACAAAGGTGTCAGAAACATTAGCAACCAGTATTGCAACTAACTCTCTCTCATTTTGCCAATGAAGAAAGTGAGGTTTGAAGATGTTTCATTTCCCCAGCTGTTTAATGGAAGATCTATATTAAAATCAGTTGTCTCATTTTGAAGCCAAAGTGCTTTTCTCTATACCCAATATCTTCTTCTCTTTCTCTTCCTTCATATTCAGTTCTTTCTCCTTTTCCATCCCCTCCTCACTTTTTCCTCCTCTTTTTTCCACATGGAAAAAAAAATGCAGTGCTCCTCTATCAATTCCCATCTCCATACATACATAGATACATGCATACATACATACATGTATATTTAATAGGTTAACAATAATGTCATTTCAAATCAATCCAATTTTTCAGAATACAATGATTGTATTTATGACAGTGTCTACATTGTGCCAAAATGATGACATTTTAGCAAATACAATTATGAACTAGAAACAATATGTGGAAAAGAGTATTGAATTCAAAGTCACATTGAATTCAGGTCACAAGACCAGAATTTGAATGCTAGTTGTGCTACTTGTTACATAAGTGGTCTTTGTCAAGTTCCTTAATCTCTCCAGGCCTTGGTTTCCTCTCCATAAAATGAGAGATTTGGACTGGATGACTTCTGCAAGTCCCTTCTAACTGTAAACAGCCGTATAAACCAATTGGTTTCATTAAAGATAAACAAATTCTAGATCAGAAAAGTAAAAAAACTGAAACTAGCTCAGCCCCACATCAGTCTCTCTATTCTAACCAAACCTTTTCATCCATTTTCTCCCTTTATCATTCAAGCTTTGGATCTGAACCGGCAAATAAAGGTCCAGGATGAATACGCTACATATGCCTTCATTTTGAAACCTAATTTTCTCTCCACAAAAGTATTTCCTTGAAATGTTTTATTCAATATACCTCTACACACATTACCCCTATGTTCCTGTTTTTAAGCATGGGTGATGCCATTCAATGCAAATTTATTTTTAAATAAATCCTTTAACAGTTGATTCACAGAAAAATGAGATGATTTGACTTAAAATGTATTTCTACACAAGGATATACACAGGGTGAGAGGAGGGAAAGTAATTTTCTTTCAAGAACAAGAGTAATTTCTTTAATACTTGATTTAGCAAAATACCACACATCTTGATTATCTAGAAAACTGAGTTTAACTGAATAATATGAAATTTAATAGTCATAAATTTAAACTTTAATGTTTGGGTTCAAAAAAGCAACTCTCCAAGAACACAATAGTCAACAGCCATTTATTTAGCGCCTATTATGCACCAGGCAGTATGCCAATCACAGAGGATACAAAGACGGTCAAGAAACCGTCCTTACTCTGATGGCTTGTGCTCATAATCTGCTCATAATCTAATGGGAGAGACAACATGAAAATAAATGAAGGAGGGAATAAGTATTTATATAGCATCTACTATGTGCTAAGTATTTTTTTATTAATATCTCTTTTGCACTCACTACAACCTTATGTGTTATGTACTATCATTTTCTCTATTTTACAGTTAAGGAAACTGAGGCAAACATAGGTGAAATGACTTGTCTAGGGTAAACAGCCAGTAAGTGTTGAGGTCAGATTTAAATTTAGGTCTTCCTGATTCCAAGCTTAGTGCTCTATCCATAGCACCACCACCTACTTCTTTATATAAATGTGTACCAACAAGATATGCACAGAACAACCTGGAGATAATCAACAAAGGGAGGGCACTAACATTAAGGGGAATGGGAGTGGTTTTTTATGAGGAAAAAAATGGCATATTGCTCAGTACTAAAGAAGTGATCAGAGGGGTGGAGCCAAGATGGTGGAGTAAAAGCAGGGAGCTGCCTGAGGACTATTCTAAACTCCTCCAAATACCTGTAAAAAATGACTCTAAATAAATTCTAGAGTAACAGGATCCACAAAATGAGAGAGTGAAACCAATGTGAGGACCAGTAAAACCTGCAAGGTTGACAGAGGTCTGTTGTACCAGTCTAAGAGTTCAGCAATTGGATACAGTTCAGCAATAGGGCCAGAGCAGGCCTCAGGGGACTGAATCACAGGCAGATGTGGCAGTTTGCAGACTTAACCCACAAATGCCAAAGACAACTTAGAAGGTCAGTAGGAAAGGTCTGTTGAACCTGCGTGAAAGAAAGCACATGCCAGCTCCAGCCCCAGGGCGGTGAACTTGGGGGTAGCAGCAGTGGCTGCTTCCAGAGCTCTCAGGCTACAGAGAATGGAGCAGCTGATCAGAAAGGGATGGCACGGATGTCTTTGCTGGTGCTGAGGCAGGATTCTCTTGCTTTGCCCATGCTTGGATCTGGGTCCTGGGGCAAAGAGGAGCACTGGCAAGGCAGAGCTTGTGGTAGAGGTGGATAGGGAATCCTCCTCACAGTTCCAGGGCAGAAAAGAGTGCTTTTGTGCTCAAAGACCAGAATACAGGCCAGGAGAAAAGTAAATATCCTTTCTTGGAAGAACTGAAAATTTACAGGTCCCTAGAAATATCTCTAAAATCAGCTGCACAAAACTCCTGAAGTTTGGGACACTACACCATCCACACAGGAAGCAGAGTCCTACCTTAACAAAACCTATAAAGGCAAGTAATTGGCTGGGGAAATCAGCAAACAGAGTGGGAAAAACAGAGTTGATCATTTTGCCATACTCTGCCCTAGTTCAACTAAGTGGACTCATTTCTAGACACCATATGTTTAAGAAGGATATTGATAAGTTTGAGAGCATCCAGAAGATTTGATGGGGGGCTTGTAATCATGCCATATGAACATTGGCTAAAGGAAAAGAAGGATGGCTAACCTATAGAAGAGAAGGTGAAAATATTTGGAGGATGGGGTGAATTACTATTGCCAAATATTGAAAGGCATGTCATATTCAAATTTGACATTAGTGATTTTGCTTGGCTCCCAGAAAACAGAACTGGAAGTAATGGTTTGAAATTGAAGAGATATCATGTAAGAAAACAAAATGTCAACTATGGGCTACCTGCCTTTTCCTAACCCTAATAAAGCCTGAAATCAAAGGTATACAGGAAACACTCACACATGTCTGGATTGCCACATATACTTATATGTGTGTGTACATATGTGCACGTACATTTACGCATGCATATATACACGCATGCAAATAGGTACATGCATGTAATGGTATATATGAGCAATAGTCATTCCTCAGCATACAAGTAGTCAAAGACATGAGTAAGAAGTTTTCCAAAGAAGCAAATCAGACTATCAACAGCCATATGAAAGCATTCTCCAAATGACTAATTATAAGAGAAATGACCATCAAAACAAGTCTGATGTTAAAAATTGATAGAGTAGTTTATATTTTATCCTTAAGACACTGTAACTTCTTTACTAGTAAAGCAACTTGATCACACTTGTATTTTAGGAATATAAATTTTGTATCTATGTGGAAAATAGGGGTGGACTTGACACATGGAGTCCAATTAACAAACCAATAACACACTGGTCAGGGCAGGGGGTCAAGATGTCTTGAGTTAGCTTGGTGTCCATGGGATTGAAGAGTATAGTCTTGATATGAGAGATATAATGAAGGTAGAAGTGGAAATGTGTGAAGTCTGATTGAATATAGGGGGCAAGGAATAATGAAGAGCCAAGGTACCTCTGAGAGTCAAATTTATATGATTACCTTTGAGTTATTTCACAATCTAGCCCCACTTCACCCACCTAACTTTATCATTTACTGTTATTGTATACCCATCTTCTTAACATAGCAGCTAAAAGGCTCTGTGACTAGTATGTAACCCTACTCAGCAGTAAGGACCAGGTGTTGCCAATAAAGCATTCATCACCACCTGCCATGAATATCTCCCTAAACAAGCAGACACTGAAAGGTAACCACCAAGAACTTGCTGTTCTTGTAGAGCTATTTAGCCTTTCTTCTTAGTTTTTTCCTTCCGTGGATGGTATTGCCTTTCTCTCTTGGGCTAGGGTTTAGAAATGGATAATTCAATAAGCGCATGGCTCAGTATGTATCCATTCTATGCTAAGATCCTACTCACCTTAGGTCCAATCTCTTTTGTTTCCTAATAACTCACACTCCATGCATAGTTAAGATCCATACACAACGAAAATCATAGTAAAATGAAAATATCAACGAGAGCCAGAATTGGTTTTCATAAATTATGGAATTAGATGTAGAACGTGAAGTCATCTAACCTTTTTACAACCCATTTTACAGTTATGAAAACTAAGGCCCACAGAACTTAGAGGATTTGCCCAGGGCCAGATAGCTAATAAATGTCTGGGTCAGGTCGTAAACTCAGATCAAAACCTTTTCTGCTATGCTTCTGTACGTTTTTGTCTCTGAAACCAATCTACCTCATTCTGCCTAGTTCCCCAAGCATGGATAGAAAAAGTATAAAAATAGCTAATGTTTAAAAAGTCCACTGCTTCCTCACCATAAAAAAATATATGTTCTGGGGAAAATTCATGTTCCAGAAATCTCCTTACCTCCACAGAGGAACATGCGTATCGGTATTTTATATGTAAAAATGAGTGGGGTCCTAGGATCCTAATTCAACTCCTAATTTATTTCTCCTACTAACTGGGCTCCTAACAACTGCCCATGTCTTGGTTTTGTACACCAAGATGTGGCTCATATCCCAAAAGGTAACCTATATCCCTATTAAAGGAAAGCAACTGAAGAGAACAGATGGATGGGGTCCATTTTGATGATCATTTGCACTTCTTTTCCTCATTCTCCTTCAAAAGTCACCACGTTCTTTTTTGAAGTCTCATGGGGCTCCCTGCCTGCCAAGCGCTGTCTATGAGCTGGACAAGAGAAACTTAAATCAGCCCTCACTGGCAGAATCCTTATCATACCTCCTAATCCAAATAATCCAGACAAAAGAATAGATTAAAACAGAGGGTCAGGATGGCACTGAACTAGTATTAGTAAAATTGGAGTAGTCTACCTCTTTCTTCCTAGTTGTATAACCCAGAGCATGGCTTTCATAACCTTTTCTTAGGCCTCAAAGCCCCTTTGGGGGCCAAGCCTATACACTCCTCAGAATGTGAATGCATATATAGGATTACAAAAGAAAACACTCATATTGAAATGTAGTTACACAAATATTTTTTTTGTTTAAAGTTCATTGACCCAAAGTTAAGAATTCTTGATCTTGAGGAAGTAATTTAAATCCTGTGAACCTTGGCTCCTTGATCCATAAATTGGGGTTAATGACATCTGTACTACCTACCTCATTCAGTTGTTATGAGGAACTACTGAGACAACGTATGGGATTGTCTTTTAAAAATTATAAAATACCACATAACACGAGTTATTGTTAGACTAGGAGGGACCCATGTCTCTTTTAACTTACTTTCTAAAATAATAATACTTTGCACATGACTTGCCTGTCTAGATTTTCTGCTCTCCATTTTTTATGTCAGTTTCCTCACATTGCTTAAGAACTTGGAATTGACTCATGAAGGAGTCTAGGTAAAGGTGAGAGAAGATTTATTTTAACCATTTATCTGAAGCATGTCTAATTCTTCACATTACATTTAGCCTTGAGATGAGTTTCATCAGAGTAATGTGATCCAAAGGGCACTGGGTTGAAAATCACAAGGCTTCAACTTCATTCCAACTCCACTGCTAACTAGCTGTAGGACTTGGAAGGGACAAGAGAAATCATTTACCCTCTATGGGTCTCAGTCATGTGCAAATGAATGGATTAGGTGAAATGAGCTCTTCTTTCCAATATTTTGACTATAATGTATCCTTGCAACGAAAATAATGTGATACCTATAAACAAGGGTAACCTAGATTTTAAGTTACTCCCTCAGGATGAGGAATTCTCAACTTTGGGTCAATGAACTTTAAACAAAAAATATTAGGGTAACTACATTTCAATATAAGTGTTTTCCTTTGTAATCTTATGTATGCATTTACATTCTGAGGAGTCCATAGACTTTACTGGGCTACCAAAGGGGTTTTATTAAAAAGGTTATAAAAGCCTTGCTCTGGCTTATACCATTAGTAAGAAAGAGATAAACTACTCCAATTTTACTAATACCGAGTTCAGTGCCACCCCGACTCTCAACTTATTTTTGTGTCTTGTATCTCTTTGGTAGTCTGAGGAAGCCTAAGAAATCCTTCTTCTCAGAATAATGCTTTTTAAATGTATAAAATAAAATTCATAAGACTGTAAAGGAAACCAATTATGTATAAATAAAGATGAATTTTTCCCCATACAAGCTCATGGACCACAGATTAAGAATCTCTGCTATGAAGCCTATGTACCCTATAAAAGGAGACTGACTAACTCATCGCTGAATTCAGGTACTCCCAATTACTTGCCCTTAATTCCAGGGCTTAGGTGAGCAGAGGTAGTTCGCTATTTCTAAGGGAAGCATATAAAAACTCAGAACCTGAGACAGCAGATTTCCAGTATCAAGGTATTGGTTTCTACCTATAGTACATGGGGCTCCTGAAATTTAAGCAGATGGATATCCCAGATTTAAGATACTCTGTGGTTTTGCATTCCCTAAACCCATAGTTTATGTCTCCACTAATGTATTTATTTTTAATGGTCGACTAGAAAACAGAATTAGTTCAAAGCAAAGTCATTTAATGAAATGGCACATTAAGAAAAAAATAAAACATTTCCCCTATAAAACTGGTGCACACTTCTACAAATACACAAAGCATCGATGAGAAGAGTAGAAAGATATAAGGAACCTATTTGAAGAGCTACACACATAAGGAACATGTGTGGTCATTGTACATACATGGTAGGATAAGTCATAGCCCCAATGTTATAATGCTACTTTCTTCTGATGATGTACAGCTCTACTCAGGCCACTTTTCTCTGTTAAATGAGCTTATTCCAATCCTCATTAACTTTCACCATTCTTCTCTGATGTCTTGCAATCTTAGAATCCTCTCTGCTTGTGCCCAATTTTGTCCATGAGCCAGCAAATGAAATTTTCTTCAGTATCTCAGGAGCACTGGCAAGGCTGTTATATCCATCTATAAATTTGACAGGAAGCATAGCCATTAGGGTTTTTTTGCAGTCTTTTTCACTCATGTTACTATGTTGGACATATACACTTTATCAGACACGGCTTGTCTATAATCTCTCCCATTTCCAGTCCCTGACTCAGCCGAAATCCTTGACTATTTTTTTCTTTGGGAATAGTGCATGCCATAATGCTCTTTGAACTTAAAACTTATGGATAGGGATCTTTTTCTTTTGACTTTATTGGTTTACTGTTTGTTTTTTTGAAAATGCAGAAAAACCCTTGCCTAGGATCAGCAAAAAGCTTCTTCTGTCTTTCTCTCCTGGTTACCAAAGTCCTTTAAGTCCCTAGCAGGACATTGTCAGCTCTATTTGTCAAGCCCTTTGGATAAAGAGCAAGGCTGTCCTAACCAGCTCAAGTCCTTATCCTCAGTCTTTCCATAGATTCCACTTCCTGACTTAAGACACTCTTCAAAGACATCACTAGAACTCATTGTGAATAATTTAGCAATTTAACATTTTTTTATCTCTGAATACTAAACTGTAAATCTGGCAGTTTTGGTAATTTGCCCCCAAATTACCAAACAACTCTGTGAAATTAGCATTCCTCAGTTTTTCAAAATCCCCTGTCTCTTCTATTCCAATATATGGATGAGGGAGAGAGGAAACATAGAGAGGCAATACCAAGCTTTGGGGAGAACGTCATCATCTCTGTTATCTGACCTCATTCTTGGCCCCTGAATATACAGATGTGATCAATAAAAGTCTAAAAGAGATATGGCCTCCATACTATTTGACCCAATACGTATTACCAAGATTCCTTTTCCATGGTTGTGAATCCCTGTTGATCAGATCATATTGTCTGCCCACACTCTTGCTCTTGCATTCAGAAATATTTTTCTGAATTTTCCATCTTAAAACTTTTCAAAAGTTTTAAAATAACTTGTCTTGGAACCCAATTAAACTAAACCAAGAATATTTGCAAATTAAACTAAAGTAAGGACAACATATATGAAAAATGGAAAAGATCTGCCCAGCTTTCTATAGCAACCAATTTTCTTCACGGATAAAAGTGGAGCTACCCCATTTGAAATCTAGCATGATAGTTTTGCTGCATGAGGAAATAGAAATGGCATTATATGGACAAAACCAAAAACCTCACCAAAAATAAAAGGATGGATAATGTCAATTTCATTTTTTCTAATGGTTTGTTCTCACTCAATCCAATATCTTCTAACTGGCCCCCAAAGAAAGTATTTATAATATAAATGGTAGAGACTTCCACCAAGTCTACAAGGATGTCTTCTTCAACGTCTTAATCACGAACCAGATTCCAGCATTTTTTCACCATTGTCTATTTTGCCTGATTTCACCTGAAATCACCCAGTATACACTACTGTAATTTGAAAGAAAATTGTCAAATTCTTCATAGATTGTTTTTATTTCTCCATCTTCTGCAAAACTTCTTGAAGAAATTACAGTTATCTTCACGGTGACCCATTTATTTAGGATTCTCCTGATTATCAGAAGAAGAAATAACCAAGCATTTCATGATAAAATATTTCTTCTTTCCTTGGGCTATATAAATATTTATTATCTTTAGAGACAGAATAGAACAATGGATGAGGTACTAGAACTACCAGAGTTCCAACTTACTAACTATGTGACCTTGGGCAAGTCACTTAACTTTTGTCTGTCTCAATCTCTTCAATTGTAAAATGGAGACAGTTAATATGGACTTGCTGGGTGTGGATCAAGAGAGGTTATAATTGTGAAGTACTTCATGTAATGCCTAGCACATAGTAAATGTTATATAAATGTTACCTATTATTATTATATTATTTACTAACTTTGTGATTCTTGGAAATCCTTAAACTCTCTGTCTTGGTTTTCTCATCTATAAAACAAGAGGGCTAGACTTAATAGCCTTTAAAATCCTTTCCAGTTCTAAACTGATTATCTAGGATCTGTATGAGGTGAATGTATTAGCCATGCTCTCATCTAGCTATATTTTCTCTTTTAATTTATGATAAGGGTTTAGTTTTTTCAGTCCTCCCTCTAATACTTCAAGCAATTTCATTTTGAAATGGAAAGTCTGAGGCAAACTCAACTTCCCATGATTTATATAAATTACACTAGACAAAAGCCAATCTTCCAGTTTTTCATTAGGATGCACTCTGAATTGACATCTGATTCTGGGGAATACTGCAATCTGGGTCCAAGTCATGCTCCTACCTCAATGATCCTAGAAGGAAAGGAGTAGAATGATGGCTAGAAATTATTGTACTGGAGTAGAACTCAGTCCAGAGTTGCAGGGCAGCATGATGGGGCAGTTGTATATTGAGGACAATCTAACCATAGATGTAGTTGTCAGGAGAATGGAAAGTCCATCCTTAGCCCATAGGCTTGAAGAAGGTATTTCAGCTTGTTTAGGGAAAGTCTCCAACATGAACAGAGATTACACTGATCTAGCTCTTTCAAAACAGTTTATTTCTTCCCCCAAAGTCTTACACCAGTACCTTGTCATTATGTAGAGAATATCCTGGATCACTAAAGGTTATGTTAAGTATACTGAACGG
>CM053774.1:84656324-84765016 GCA_028658325.1 Potorous gilbertii
CCGTTCAGTATACTTAACATAACCTTTAGTGATCCAGGATATTCTCTACATAATGACAAGGTACTGGTGTAAGACTTTGGGGGAAGAAATAAACTGTTTTGAAAGAGCTAGATCAGTGTAATCTCTGTTCATGTTGGAGACTTTCCCTAAACAAGCTGATAGTGTGGTATAGTCTAGAGCATTGTTTTGATTAAATCACTTATCAAATTGAACATTGGAATATAAAGCTTTCATCATTGAATGAAAACAATTAATGTGATTCCAATAAGTTCTAGTGATTAACTGGGTAATGATAAACCACATGCACTGGTCTTTAAAAAAGGATGCTAGCCCATTTGATGAGCACTCAGTTCCTGAGAAAGGAGATTCACCTCTCGAGTGAATCCTAAACTCCTCATATTTTTCCCTGGTGCCTCTTGCAGAATTCAATAAAAGGTGTCTTGCAGTAGGAATACATGAACAAAAACATATGCTTATAGTCAGCCTGGTAGGGGAATATGAGAAAACTGTTTCCTGAATCTTGGCCTTTTATGTAGAAGAAGAGAGATTCTGAATTCTCTACACATCATTAATTTGGAATCTAGCATTCCAGGAGATAAAGGGACTTTGGCAACAGCCCAAACTTTGAGAATTGCCTCTTGAATAACTCCAAGTTGAATTCTTACTGAATTTGAAAATTCCAAACACTACCATTTCTACACAGAAAAGATTTCATAATGCATTCTACCCCTTGGAGAACAAAGAAGACAGTCCACGTGGTTCCTGCTCAGCTTCTTGGAGCAATATCTCACAACATCCAATTCAATGGAGGCAACTTTCATCACAATAGCATCAGAAAGAATCCAGGGACCAAGGTGAGTGGCAAAGACATCACTAGCCCTGTAACCTCAGAGGTATGAGAAACCTCTCTTGGTTCATACTAGCTAGACAAGACAGGTATGCATTAGCCACATGTCAATGTGTCCCTTCCATGTGTATTTTGGCTTTGTATTTTCCTTATGTTATTTTCTGCTGCTTAGAAAGTGTGCCTCAAGCTTGTAGGGAGGACATGTTGGGTTTTATTTTTGTTTCAGGGGCTTTTTTTGCTATTTTTTATACCATTTGTCTAAGAGACTTTTCTTTGAGCTAATTGTTGCCTCTGGCTGTCTACCCAAAGGTGAATGCTTCATTGAAGACATTTGATCTACAATAGCTTTAAGAAGTACACAACCACGGAGTACCATGAATGTGGGGTACCCATCCCTTGAGGGAATATGACCTCTATGTTGAGGGGAGTCCTCAGAATATTACCTTATGAAATGGGAAAAGTAAGGCAAATAAGATTTATTGATCCTATCTACTTAGGCTATGAGTTGCTGGAAAGAAAGTTTCATGTATTCTCTGTGCTATTGCTTTTCCTGACCTCCAAACTTCGGCGTACTTTAGGTTCTGGACAGATAAGAATCATAGAAAAAAAAATGACCTCATACAAGTCATATTGTTTCAAATGAGAGGGCTTCCTCCATCAAGTATGGCACTGCTGTGTTTGCTGGAGACCTTAAGAGTATTATTCAGTTGGGTGCGTCACTGAGGAAAGATCGAGGGCCTTCCACACTACTTAATATTTTTCCATGTCATCCATCAGAGGTAAATCTTAGGATCAAGGGAGGAAACCAGCCAATTAAATCATCCACTGACCCCTCTGGGAGCCAATGCAAATAAAAATGTGCCTAATTTATTTTGTTTGGATGAAATCCACAGGGCTTTGTACGTTCCCCTCAGTCTTGCCTAAAAACAGCAAGATCTCTCACCTAGCATATCAACTTGGTGGATGGTTCTATAAAGTCTTTTATTAATACTGTTGATTATGCCTTGAGACATCCCTGGGAGGCAGGTCAGTAATTTTTGTCACTAGTTCAGAAGCAAGAAAATTAGGATTTCATGACTTGGCCAAGGTTCCACCAGAAGACATTAATTAGAAGAAGAGAGCCTGGCTCCCAAGGCAATCCAGGATATTTTAACAAATGGTGCTTCCTCCATAGACAACTTTGATAACCACATCTTAAGGTGGGATTAGTATGCAATAGGCTTCCTGGTGTCGTAGTCAACAAAGTCTTTTATTGTGCCTTTTTCTGGCATTCACGCCCAAAGAAGATTGAGGTGAAAAGGCTTCCTATTATGAATTCCAATGAGATTTCAGGAACTTTACAGCCTTAAAAAATTTACTTTCCCTCCACCCCCACAAAAAATAAAAACTGCAAAAGAAGAGTAAAAGAGAGAAAGTTATCCCCCCTGTCATAGGGCTATGTTGGGGTGTGTGTGTGTGTGTGTGTGTGTGTGTGTGTGTGTGTGTGTATGTGTGAGTGTGTGAGTGTGTGTGTGTATAATATATATCTCTATAGATATATCTATATCTACCTAGTTTGTGTATATATATAAACATTTACATATACATATGCACATACATATATAGAGATATAGATAGATACACACACACATAAACACACACACACATAAATTTCAATCTGACTATGATGTTTTTGCTTGCTGTGGTGAGGAATGATAGTTCTAAGACCTACCTGTGTGAACAGATCCTGTCCTAAGGCCAAATTTAGTGGTGGCATTTGATGTTGGAGTTCTACACACCATTTTCTATTGGTCTATTCCACTCTGCCACAACCATCCTATGATGTATTCAGGCTGTATAGGACTTGCTCTGTACATACATACCTACATACGGATGTGTATGTATATTATATACATAAATATGTATATTATGTGACATGTCATGTGATATATCATGTGTAATGTGTATATTGTATGATATATTATGTAATTAATATGTATATAAACAAATATGTATATGTACTTTGCCCATGTATATATGTATATAATGTGTATGCATATATGTATACATGTATATATGTGTGTATGTATATAATGTGTACGTATATATGTATATATGTGCATATATCTATAGAACAAAAAGAGAAACAGGCTAAAAATATTGATCACTTGGAGAAAATCAATAGGGAACATTCTGCAGCAACTTTAACATCATCTGTGTGAATTTGGAGAAGTCTCAACCCCTCTGAGTTCTGCTGAGTTTGCAGATCTGTAAAATGAAGAGGTTGGTTGAGATCACCTCTGAGGGCTCCTTAAATACTAGACATATATTGCCAAATAATCGGTAAAGATGAGATCCCATAGTTAAGTTACCTTCACGTGACCCCACTCATATATAATTTTGCTCTTATCCAATAAAATCACAGGTTACTTGACTTGGTGAATCATTGGTTTGTTCCAAGGTTGCAACCCAAGGTGATTTAAATGAGGACGAATTTCATAAAGTCGTCACTTTCTCTTCCAGAGTCATCAAAGTCCAGTGGCAAGACAAAGTCAGGGTGACAGGTGATGGCCCAGGATGCGGTGGATGACCTTGGCATCATTGATATCTGACCAAGTTCTAGGCACTGTGGAATGCTATCTAGGCACTGCTTCAGCTGTCTTCATGGCCTGTTGCAACAGAGTGTTCTTATTTATGCATTCCACTAAGAGAAATCTTCACGTTTGGGGTAGACATCTCCCTGCCTCCCTGAAGGGTTTGAGACCCCTCAGTTACTAACTCAACCTGGTTTGACCTCTCTGCTGACATGGTTTTACCAGTGTGTGACCACTGTACATACTACAGATTCTTGGAGCTACAGGTGAGAGTTGGGTGAAAGCTGGACACCAAAGGAAGATGAGCAGCCCTGAAAAGGGCTTGGCAAGCCCTCATACCAGGGGTACTGGTTCTCTCTAAACATCCATACACTCTACCACACAGAAGAATCTTTAAGGGAAAGAAGACTGGCAGTCAGCCAGCCATTGACCACAAGCACCTGAAAGTTCCCTTGGGCAAGTCTGCACTGAAGATATCACAAGAAGGCAGTAGCAAGGCAAGGTGGAGCACAGCAAAAGGAAGAGGCATTTGGAACTCCACTGCCACTAAGGAGAGCCCTGGGACAGGGCCTGGTGACACATGTAGGTCTGGGATCACTCCCTACCTCAGCAGGTGAAGATACCACAGTCAGATTGTAATGGACTTTCAATCACTGCCTGGATGAGAGGATGAAGTATCTACCTGTTTGTTTTGATCTGGTCTCAGTCCATGATTTTGTTGCTGTAAAGAACTTGCAGGGAGGAAATTCTCCCTACCAGTGAGATAACCAACCCTCCTAGAACTTGTAGTCTCAGATAATTCCCTAGGGCACTGACTTGCCTGGGAGCATGTAGCTAAGAAATCTCAGAGGCAGGACCTGAAATCATATCTCCCTGAGCCAGAGCTTTAGTCACTGTACAGCTCCTTAACACAGCCACCAAGAGATGAAAAAAAGCTCTCTCTCTCTCTCTCTCTCTCTCTCTCTCTCTCTCTCTCTCTCTCTCTCTCTCTCTCTCTCTCTCCCTCTCTCTCTCCCTCCTTCTTTTCCTTTCTCTCTCTCTGTCTCTCTCCCTACCCCCAAGCATCTCTCTCTTGTATGCTCTGCTGAAGTAGCCAAACATTCTTTGAGTACTGTCATTTTAAAGGAAAACTAATTTTGGTATAAGAAAATTGGATTCCATTACCCTATTTCAACCACATTTGTGGGATTTACCATATCACTCACTGTTGAAATATCACAAATCAGATCTTTCTTAAGGGACTTTCATGTAATAAAACACAAAATAGCAGCACGGAAGAATTCTCTTTCCAGTGATTGACTGTTTTTAAAGCAAAAAGACAGTCCCATTTCTAATCTCTTTCAATTGCTACTTGCTTTAGGACACAAAAACACAAAAAAGTGTCCATTTAGGTGTGATATAAAAGCAAAATTAGGAACTCACAAAGACTATTAGAGGATACTGCTATCAGGGTGGTTGTATGTTGATATTTCCCCGCTGAGTGGAAATGCCACAGCTCCTCTCATAAGAGGAAAGGGGATAGACAGGCATTTTACTTTTGCTTTCCCACCCTCCTTGTTTTACTAATATAAGACCTTTATATCATTTTTATTAACTTCCCTTATTTATTGAATCCACAGGTGTAGAGCCAATGCCTTGGAGTGAATGTGGAGTAGAGACTTCTTATTATAGCAATTCCCATTAATAAATGTTTCAGAACATCTGGTTAAAGCAGCCCTTTCATTTCTCAGGGTTGAAATAACACACTTCCTACCCTGAATATAAAATGTGCCCACCCTCTTCCAAGCCTAATACAGTCCTCTTAGTCTTTTTAAAATATCTTTTCTATGACAGCTTTCTGCCAAGAATGACTAGGTTACCAGTCCACCCCAAAGTCAAGTAGTGCATCTAGTTTTTGAAAAGTAAAACAAGAACCATAAGCCTCCCCAATGATTTAAAGCTATTGCTGAATCTTATTTTAAATATATATTTACTTTACTTCCTATATAGAATTCCTACAAAAATTATTAATAATAATAGCCGACATTTATGTTGCACTAAGTGCTCTACATGCACCACTTCATTTGATGCTTATAACCACCTTGTTGGTAGATGCTGTTGTTATCTCTATTTCACAAAGGAGAAGGCTGAGAAAGTTGAAATGGCATACAAGATCGCACAACTGGCAAGGCAGAATTAGAACTCATGCCTTACCTATTTCAGATCCAGAGCTCAATCAATTATGCTTTCTAGTCACCTAAATGACCAGCTTGAATTTCACAATTTTCTGTATAAAGATTCACTCTGATCACATAAAAGACCCAAAGGGTTGAGAGGTAAAAACCTTGACCTGACCCCACCTAAATGAAAAGAATACTAGACTGGAAGCCCAAAGAGTTGGGTTAAAGTCTCAGTTCTGGTGCGTATTAACTGTGTGATGTTAGACAAGTATTTATCTTCCCTGAATCTCAGACTTCATCTCTAAAATGAGATTAGTGACAACCTAATTCACAAAAGACTATAAAATTTTCCCTTGTTCCTATTCTGTATAAACTGTAAAGTGAAATAGCAATGTAAGTTTATGTTACCATAAATTGACTCTTTCAAATGACAACCAAAAATGGGCATGGCTCCCTTTCCAGAACTATTGAGAACTGATTCTGTTGCATTGTCCCTCAAATTATGTTCCCTATGAGACGTTCCCGTTTATATACTCCTCCATAAAAATTTCCTCCATACAAATTTCATATCCTTGGGCTTCAGCTTTCACGTTGTAAGGTGATAGGTTCAGACTACACATTGCTTGAGGGCCTCAGACTCAAAATTCTAGCACTCCATTAGTTTCAATATTTGACAACTCTAACCAGAAAATAAGACCATGAAATATCTTGAATTTTATAAACAGCAGAGTCTTACTGGATGAACTGCATTTTATGGAAGAGATAACTTGGACTACATGCTCCAAGTTATAATCCTCCACTTTCACAACTAAACTGTAAACTCACATACCAAATCTGTGTACATGTGTTTACTTGCCCTTACTCTTCTTTTCCTATTTAGTTTTCAAAAATGTAAGATAGTCAAAGGCATTCATCACATTCCACAGCATGCAAGGGAACACATTCACTTATGCTTTATTATTTTAGCATGCTTTTTTTCTGGACTTTGGTAAAGGTCACTGATTTAAACTTGTACTTTCCCACATTAAATTAACTGACCATAGGAGTTTCCAATTTTTTGCATTTTATGCAGTAGAGTTTTTGAAGATTACAACTAAATCCCTAGACAGATTTGAATTAAATTAATTTCTAGAATAAATGGGATATTAATGCCAATTACTTCTAGGCTTGAAAGGGTAGAATGGTCTTCTTGGGGACATTCCTTGGAAGGACACCATTTCAAGCCCAGTTCCACTATTTAGCAAGCTGTGTAATCTGTCTAACTCTCAAATTTTCTCATTTTCAAAATGTGATTAATAGTAATATTTCAACCACTACCCCCACTGCTGCCATCACCTACTTACCTTACAAGGGTATCATAAGTGTAATAAAGGTCCATAAAGCCTCCCTTGAGAGCTGTACCCTGGAATTTCTGCTAATTTTCCTAAGATCAGTAGTGGATATTTAAAGTAGTCATTGATGAAAACCATGGCCCAAGAATCCATTAATATGACTCTATATATAGACCATTTCTTTTCTGATCCTGACCAATATTTCATCAATGTAAAAAAAATTCCAGTGTGGATAGTCCACCCACTGCTTCAGAACCACTCTTTTCTCTACAGTATTGCAAGGTTGCCTAGGATATTAAGAAATGAAATAACATCCATGTTCACATAAACTTGTGTATGTCAAAATCAGGACTTAAACTCAAGTCTTTCAGATTCTAAGGCCAGCTCTCCATCCCTCACATCATACTGCCTCTCATTCACAAGCCATCTGAGCCTCAACTCTAATAGCAAAGCAATGATTAATGACCAGATATCTCAAGGGAGAAAAAAAAGTTGTGTAGTAGAACCATGCTCAAAGTCACATGTACAAATAGGTACAATCGCTTATGAATACTAAAGAGATTATAATTTAATGTTCACTCAATTCCCATTTATAGCCATACAATAACAAGGAGGTATATGGACGACATACTGTTGTTTCCCAATGAATGGCCCATTGGTTTAAATTCTTTTTTAAAGCAAACTTACTAATGAAAATCTGCTAAAGATCCTCAGTGAAAACTGGAGATGTTAGAAGTCTCTCAGGCTGGCCATGGGCCAGGAATGCTTTTGCAATTGTGTTCCAAGAATTCCACTTTTATCTCCTTTTATCACCCACAGATAATCTCTATATCTCCACTCATGACGTCTTCCTAAAGTCTTGTTCTTTTAACCTCCAGATTCCCAAAAGTGTTCTGAATCAGTGATTCCACCACTCTATGGCCAGACAATCTCCTGTCAATGGAGTTCATGAAATTTCTTTCTTTTTTAATGTTTATTTATTTATTTTTAGTTTTCAACATTCATTTCCACAAAATTTTGAGTTTCAAATTTTCTCCCCATCTCTCCCCTCCCTCCACCCCAAAACACTGCATTCAGATTATCCCTTCCCCCAATCTGCCCTCCTTTCTAGCACCCCTCCCTTCCCTCATCTCCATCTTCTCTTTTTTCTGGCAGGGCAAGATAGATTTCTATACCCCAATACCTGTATTTCTTATTTGCCAGTTGTATGCAAAAACAATTCTCAACATTCATTCTTAAAACTTTGAGTTCCCATTTCTCTCCCTTCCTTACTCCATACCCATCCCCACTGAGAAGGCAAGCAATTCAATATAGACTGTATATGGGTAGTTTTGCAAAAGACTTCCACAATAGTCACGTTGTGTAAGACTAACTGTATTTCCCTCCATCCTATCCTGCCTCCCATTTATTCTATTCTCTCTTTTGACCTTGACCCTCCCCAAAAGTGTTTACTTCTAATTACTTCCTCCTTCCATTATCCCTCCTTTTTAACATCCTCATCACCTCACTTGTCCTCTTCTCTATTTTCCTGCAGTGTAGGATATATTTTCATACCAAATTGAGTGAGCATGTCATTCCCTCCTTAAGATAAATGTGACGAAAGTAAGCTTCACTTTTTCCCTCTCACCTCCCCCTCTTCACCTCCATTGAAAAAGATTTTTTTTGTCTCTTTTATGAGAGACAATTTGCCCCATTCCATTTATCCCTTTCTCCTCCCAATGTATTCCTCTCTTACCTCTTAATTTTACTTGTTTAGATATCATCCTTTTATATTCAATTCACTCTGTGACTTCTGTCTATATATATATATATATATATATATATATATGTATTTGTGTGTATGTGTGTGTATATATACATATACATATATATATGTATGTATGTATGATCCCTTCAACTACCCAAACATTGAGAAAAGTTTCAAGAGTTACAGATATTATCTTTCCATGTAGGAATGTACTCAGTTCAACTTTACTAAGTCCCTTATGATTTCCCTTTCTTGTTATCTTTTTCATGCTTCTCTTGATTCTTGCTTTTGAAAGTCAAATTTTCTATTCAGCTCTGGTCTTTTCCTCAAGAATGCTTGAAAGTCCTCTATTTCATTGAATGATCATTTTTTTTCCTCTGAAGTATTATACTCAGGTTTGCTGAGTAGGTGATTCTTGGTTTTAATCGTAGTTCCTTTGATTTCTGGAATATCATATTCCAAATTATGCAGTTCCTTAACATAGAAGCTGTTGGATCTTATGCTATCTTGATTGTATTTCTACAGTATTCAAATTGTTACTTATAGCTGCTTACAGTATTTTCTCCTTGATCTAGGAACTCTGAAATTTGGCCACAATATTCCTAGGAGTTTCTCTGTTTGGGTCTCTTTTAGGAGGTGATCGGTGGATTATTTCAATATTTATTTTGTCCCCTGGTTCTAGAATATCAGGGCAGTTTTCCTTGATGAAAAATGATCATGAAAGATGATATCTAGGCTCTTTTTTTGACCATGGCTTTTTCCATCATGAAACATGATGCGTAGGCTCTTTTTTTGAATGTGGCTTTCAGGTAATCCCATAATTTTTAAGTTATTTCTCCTGGATCTATCTTTCAGGTTAGTTGTTTTTCCAATATTTCACATTGTCTTCTGTTTTTTCATTCTTTTGCTTTTCTTTTGTAATTTCTTGGTTTCTCATAAAGTCATGAGCTTGTATCTGCTCCATTCTAATTTTTAAAGAACCATTTTCTTCAGTGAACTTTTGAGCCTCCTTTTCCATTTGGTTAATTCTGCTTTTTTAAAGGATTCTTTTCCTCATTGGCTGTTTGAACCTCTTTTGACATTTGAGGTAGCCTATTTTTAAAGGTGTTATTTTCTTCAGCATTTTTGGGGTCTCCTTTAAAAAGATGTTGATTAGCTTTTCACAATTTTCTTGTATTACTCACATTTCTCTTCCCAATTTTTCCTCCACCTCTCTTACTTGATTTGCAAAATCCTTTTTGAGTTCTTCCATGACCTGAGACCATTGCATATTTATTTTGGAGGTTTTGGATGCAGAAGCCTTGATTTTTTTAGGTCTTCCTCTGATGGTCTGCATCCTTTAGCAGAGTGATGCAAGAAAATAATGAAAAACAAGTCAACAGCTTGCTAAAGGAAACTCAAAAAATGCTGAAGAAATTTACACCTTAAAAAATAGATTAGCCCAAATGGGAAAAGAAGTTCAAAAGCAGGGGGGCTTCTACAGGTTTGTCTTTCTACTCTGCCACCTTGGCTCCAAAAAGCCAATGAGGAAAAGAATGCCTTACAAAGCAGAACTGGCCAAAAGGAAAAGGAGACCCAAAAGCTCATTGAAGAATGTAATTTCTTAAAAATTAAAATGGAGCAAATCAAAGCTAATGACTCTATGAGAAATCAAGAAATTATAGAACAAAACAAAAAGGATGAAAAAAAAATAGAAGACAATGTGAAATATCTCATTTGAAAAACAACTGACCTGGAAAATTAATCCAGGAGACATAATTTAAAAATTATTAAACTACTTGAAAACCATAATTTAAAAAAAGGAGCCTACATATCATCTTTCAAGAAATTTCCAACTAAAACTGCCTGATATTCTAGAAGGGGAAAATAGAAACTGAAAGAATCCACTAATTGCCTCCTGAAAGATATGCCAAAAGGAAAACTCCTCAGAATATTGTAGCCATATTCCAGAGTTCCCAAGTCAAGGAGAAAATACTGCAAGCAGTGGGAAAGAAACAATTCAAGTATTGTGGAAACATAATCAGGATAACCCATGGTTTAGCAGCTTCTATGTTAAGGGATTATGGTCTTGTAATATGATATTCCAGAGGTCAAAGGAGTTTAGATTAAAATCAAGAATCATATACCCAGGAAACTGAGTCTAATACTTCAGGGGGAAAATTGACAATCAATGAAATGGAGGACTTTGAAGCATTTTTGATGAAAAAGACTAGAAGTGAATAGAAAATTTGATTTTCAAGTACAAGAATCAAGAGAAGCATGAAAAGGTAAACAGGAAAGAAAAGGAATAAGCAATATATTAAAATTGACCTGCTTACATTCATACATGGAAAGATGGTATTTTTAACCAATCAGACTTTTCTCAGTATTAGGGTAGTTGGAGGGAATATACATATACATATGCATAAATACATACATACATATATACATATATATGTACACACACACAGAGGGCAAAGGGTGAGTTAAATATGAAGGGATGATATCTTAAAAATAAAATTAAGGGGTGAGAGGAATGTACTAGGAGGAGGAGAAAAGGAAAAATAGAATGGGGTAAATTATCTCTCACATACAATGGAGGGTAAGAGGGAAGAGGTGAGAAAAGTGAGTGACTCTTACTCTCATCAGATTTGAATTAAGGACAGAATAACATATACATTCAATTGGGTATGGAAAGGTATCTTACCCTACCAGAAAGTAGGGGGGAAGGGGACAAGTGTGGGAGGAGAGATAACAGAAGGAAGGGAAAATGAAAGGAGGAGCAATCAGAAAGAAACACTTTTGAGGATGGACAGGGTCAAAGGAGAAAATAGAATAAATGGGAGGCAGAATAGGATGGAGGGAAACATAGTTAGTATTTTACAACACGACTGTTATGAAAGTGGTTTGCATGAGTACACATGTATAACTTATATGGAATTCATGCCTCCTCAATGGGTGTGTGTGGGGATAGAAGAAGGGAGAGAATTTGGAACTCAAAGTTTTTAAAATGAATGTTAAAAATTATTTTTACATGCAACTGGGAAAAAAGATATACAAGCAATGGGATAGAGAAATCTACCTTGCTCTGTAAGAAAATAGGAAGAGGAAAAGAAAAGAAAGGGGATGATAGAAGGGATGGCAGATTAGGGGAAGGGATAATCAAAATGTATGCCATTTTGGGGTGGAGGATGAGAGAGTAGGGAAAAAATTTGAAACTCAAAATCTTGTGGAAGTGAATGTTGAAAATGAAAAATTGATTAATAAAAATAAAAAATAAAAATTCCACATAAAAATGAAACTATATTGAAAACAATCACATTTAGAAGCTATTCAATGGTATATGATATGATAGTATGCTTCTGAAAATGTTTTAGCACTTTCATTCTGGTTATCATGCCATTTTATTTTCTTAAGGTAGTGAGTCACATAAAGCACTGGTCTTGAAGTTAAGAAAATTTGAGTTCCAATTTGGTTCAGACTTTTTTAGCTGTGTGAACTGGGTGTTATTTACCCAGTTCTGACTCAGAACTATATATCTGGCTCAGTTTCCTCATTTGTAATATGGGATTCTAATAGTGTCTACCACACAAAATTGTTGAGATTTAAATCATAAAATTTGAAAACACCCTAAATAGTGCCTGGCACATAGTCAGTTTTTTTTTTAATATAGTGCACATTTATTAATTAGAAATATGTATGTGTTATTGTATTTATGTATTATATATGTGTATATATGGACACATATTTATTATTCACTTACAATACAGAGATTGTAAGTTAAAAAAGGATAAAATACAGATGAACCACTGCTTTAGAATAACTATTTTAAAATGCTACCGAAAATGTTTCACCCATTCTAATATATTAGTGAATTCAATAAAAGTAGTGAAATAATGTTCAGAGCATTTCATTAACATATTAGTGGGAGTAATTTCATCAATAAACTTCATTATCTATTACAAACTTTAACACTTTGTGATACAAAATGCAATTTTTAAGTCCAGGTTTTTTTTCTTTTTTTTTTCTTTTTAGAATATCTAGAACTATATTTTTAATTTTTAATTAATTTTTTTTTTGTTTTCAGTGTTCTACAATCACTTCCATATATCTTAGATTTTTTCCCCTTCCTCCCCGTCTTCCCTCTCTCCCTCCCCTCTCCCCTGAGATGGAATACAGTTTTATATAAGTTCTACACATACATTCCTATTAAATACATTATTACCTTAATCATGTTGCATAGAAGAATTAAAATGATTGGGAGAAATCATAAAGAAAAACAAATCATAATACAAAAGAAAGTGGTCTGCTTCATTCTGCAGTCGAATTCTGTAATTCTTTCTCTGGATGTGGAGGCATTTTTGCCTCAAGAGTCCATTGGGATTTTTTTAAGTCCTTGCATTGATTGCAGTGAAGCACAAAAGTCTACCAGAAAACTTCCTCGCACACTATGGTTGTTGCTGTGTACAAAGTTCTCCTGATTCTGCTCCTTTCACTCAGCAACAGTTCATATAAGTCTTTCCAGGCCGCCCTAAAATCTTTCTGTTCATCATTTCTTATAGCACAATAGTATTCCATTACATTCATGTACCACAATTTAGTCTTCCATTCCCCAACTGATGGGCATTCCCTTGATTTCCAGTTTTTGGCCACCACAGAGAGCCGCTATAAATATTTTTATACATGTGGAACCCTTTCCCATGTTTATGATCTCTTGGGGATACAGTCTCAGAAGCACTAGTGCTGGGTCAAAGGGTATGCACATTTTGTAGTCCATTGGGCATAGTTCCAAAATGCTCTCCAGAAGGGTTGGATCGGCTCACAGCTCTACCAACAATGAATTAATATTCCAACTCTCTCACATCTTCTCCACCATTTCCCATCTTCCTGGTTTGTCATATTAGTCAATCTGATAGGTGTGATGTAGTATCTAAGAGTTGTTTAGATTTGCATCTCTCTAATCAATAGTGATTTAGAACATTTTTTATATGGCTATAGATAGTTTTAATTTCTTCCTCGGAAAACTGCCTGTTCATATCCTTTGAAGATTTCTCAATTGGAGAATGATTTGTATTCTTGTACATTTGACTCAGTTCTCTATATATTTTAGAAATGAGGCCTTTAACACAAACACTAATTGCAAAAATTCTTTCCCAGTTTTGTGCTTCTCTCCTAATGTTGGTTACATTGGATTTGGTTGTGCAAAAACTTTTCCATTTAATGTAATCAAAATTGTCCATTTGCAGTTCATAATGTTTTCTATCTCTGGTTTGATCAAAACTTTCTCCATTCTTCATAAATCTGATAAATATACTATTCCTTGCTCCACTAGTTTGTTTATAGTATCAATCTGTATGCCTAGATCATGTACCCATTTGGACTTTATTCTTGTGTACAGTTTCAGACATTGGTCTATGCTCAGTTTTTGCCACGCTGTTATCCAGTTTTCTTAGTAATTTTTGTCAAACAGTGAGTCCTTATCCCAGAAGCTGGGGTCCTTGGGTTTATCAAAAAATAGATTGCTATGTTCATTGATTACTGTGTCTTGAGTACCTAACCTATTCCACTGGTCTACCCTCTATTTCTTATTCAGTACCAAGTGGTTTTGATAATTGCTGCTTTATAATACAATTTGATATCTGGTAGTGCTGGGCCACCTTCCCTACTGTTCCTTTGATATTCTGGACCTTTTGTTTTTCCAGATGAATTTTGATATTATTTTTTCTAGATCTAGAAAATAATTATCTGATAGTTTGATTGGTATGGCACTGAATAAGTAAATTAATTTAGGTAGCATTGTCATTTTTTTTGATATTGCCTTGGCCTACTCTTGAGCAACTGATGTTTTTCTACTTACTTAGACCTGACTTTATTTGTGCTAAAAAGTGTTTTGTAATTGTGTTTGTATAGTCCCTGGTTTCGTTTTGACAGGTAGACTCCCAAATATTTTATAGTGTCTACCCTAACTTTAAATGGGATTTCACTTTCTATCTCTTGCTGTTGGGTTTTGTTAGTAATATATAGAAATGCAGAAGATTTGTGTGAATTTATTTTGTAATCTGCAACTCTGCCAAAGCTGTTTATTATTTCAAGTAGTTTTTTACTTGATTCTCTGGGATTCTTTAAATATATCATCATATCATCTGCAAAGGATGATAAGTTGGTTTCTTCTTTGACTATTCTAATTCTTTCAGTTTCTTTTTCTTCTCACTGCCACAGCTAATATTTCTAGTATCATATTGAATAATAGTGATGATAAAGGACATCCTTGCTTCACCCCTAATCTTACTGGAAATGTATCTAGCTTATCCCCATTGCATATAATGTTTGCTGAAGGTTTTAGGTAGATACTGCTTACTATTTTATGGAAAGTTCCATTTATTCCTATGCTCTCCAGTATTTTCAATGGAAATGGGTATTGTATTTTGTCAAAAGCCTTTTCTGCATCTATTGAAATAATCATGTGGTTTCTGTAAATTTCGTTGTTGATATGATTAATAATGCTAATAGTTTTCCTAATATTGAACCAGTCCTGCATTCCTGGTCCACAGGCTACCTGATCATAATGTATTATTCTCATGATAAGTTTCTGTATTCTTTTGGCTAAAATCTCATTTAAAATTTTTGCATCTAACATGACAAAATAGGATGATGATAAATGTTAGAGAAGTTGTGAAAGAGTTAGAACACTAATTCATTATTGGTGGAGCTGTGAGCTGATTCAATCATTCTAGAAAGCAATTTGGAACTATGCCCAAAGGGCTACAAAAATATTCATACCCTTTGACCCAGAAATATCGCTTCTAGGATTGTATCCCCAAAAGATCATAAAAATGGGAAAGGGTCCCACATATACAAAAATATTTATAGCAGTACTCTTTGTGGTGGCCAAAAACTGGAAATCAAGGGAATGCCCATCAATTGGGGAATGGAAGACTAAATTGTGGTACATGAATGTAATGGAATACTATTGTGCTATAAGAAATGATGAACAAGAAGGCTTCAGAGAGGCCTGGAAAGACTTATATGATCTGATGCTGAGGGAAAGGAGTAGAACCAGAAGAACTTTGTACACAGGAACAACCATAAGGTGCAAGGATTTTTTCTGGTACACTTAGAATTTCATTGCAGCACAAGGATTTAAAAAGTTCCCAATGGTGTTGTAAAGCAAAATCCCTTCCACATGCAGAGAAAGAACTATGAAATTCAATCACAGAATGTAGCAGATCATTTCCTTCTGTATTACGTTTTGGTTTGTTTTATGATTTCTTCCATTCATTTTAATTCTTCTATGCAACATGACTAAGGTGAAAATATATTTAATAGGAATGTATGTGTAGAACTTATATAAAATTTATACTGTCTCAAGTAGAATTGTCATTTTTTTTGATATTGCCTTGGCCTACTCTTGAACAACTGATGTTTTTCTACTTACTTAGACCTGACTTTATTTGTGCTAAAAAGTGTTTTGTAATTGTGTTCATATAGTCCCTGGTTTTGTTTTGGCAGGTAGACTCCCAAATATTTTATAGTGTCTACCCTAACTCTAAATGGGATTTCACTTTCTATCTCTTGCTGTTGGGTTTTGTTAGTAATATATAGAAATGCAGAAGACTTGTGTGGGTTTATTTTGTAATCTGTAACTCTGCCAAAACTGTTCAGCCCTGGAGATTATTTCCTGGGGAGTTCCTTGATGGTTTGTTCAATTTCTTTTTCTGAGATGAGGTTATTTAGGTATGCAACTTCCTCTTCTGTTAATATGGGCAATTTATATTCTTTAAATAATCATCCATCTCACTTAGATTGTTGACTTTATGGGCATATAGTGGGGCAAAGTAATTATAATTATTCTTTTAATTTCCTCCTCATTGGAGGTGAATTCATTTTCATTTTTGATGTTGGTAATTTGGTTTTCTTCTTTTTTTAATCAAATGCACTGAAGGTTTATCAATTTTATTGGGTTTTCCATACAACCAACTCTTCTTTTATTTATTAGTTCAATAATTTTATTAATTTCAATTTTATTAATCTCTCTTTTGGTTTGCAGTATTTCTAATTTGGGATTTCCTTGGGGATTTTCAGTTTGTTCTTTTTCTAGCTTTTTCAACTGCATGTCCAAGTCATTGATCTCCTCTTTCTCTATTTTATTCATGTAGGCATTCAAAGATATAAAACTTTCCCTAAGAATTACTTTTGCAGTACCCCATAAGATTTAGTAGGTTTTCTCATTATTGTCATTCGCTTGAATGAAGTTGTTCATTGTTTCTGTGATTTGTTGTTTAACTCACTCATTCTTTGGGAGTAGATTATTTCATTTCCAATTAATTTTTGCTCTATCATTCCATGGCCTTTTATTACATATAATTTTTATTGCATTATGATCTGAGAAGGATGCATTGATTATCTCTACCTTTCCTCACTGCATTGTGAGGTTTTTATGCCCTAGTACATGGTCAATTTTCCTACATGTACCATATGCCACTGAGAAAAAAGTATATTCTCTTCTATCCCCATTCATTTGTCTCTGGAGATCTATCATATCTACCTTATCCAGAGTTTTATTCACCTCCTTAACTTCTTTCTTGCTTATTTTGAGATTAAATTTACCAAGTTGGGAGAGGGGGAGTTTGAGGCCCCCACTACTGTAGTTTTGCTGTCTATTTCTTAATGTAACTTCCTTAACTTCTCCTCTAAGAATTTGGATGATGTATCATTTGGATCATATATATTTAGTAATGGTACTACTTCATTGTGTATGGTGCCTTTTAACCATCTTTATCTCTTTTGATTAGATGTATTTCTGCTTTTCCTTTGTCTGAGATTAGAATTGCTACCACTGCTTTTTTATATCAGATGAAACACAATATATTCTGCTCCAACATTTTACCTTTGCCCTATGTGTGTCCCCCATTTCAAACATGTTTCTTGTAAACAACATATTGTTAGATTGTGGTTTTTAATTCATTCTGCTATCCACGTCCATTTTATGGAAGAATTCATTCCATTCACATTCACAGTTATGATTCCTACCTTTGTCTTTCCCTCCATCCTCTTTCCCCCCAATTTTTGCTTTTAATTTTCCCTTCTCCCTTCCCTTTTACAGTAGAGCTTTAATATTTGACCACCACTTCTCTCAGTCTTCCCTTCCTTTTTTCACCTCCCCTCACTTTTATTCCCTTTACTTTTCCTACTTCTCCCCTCCCTTTTAGCCTCCCCTCCATTTTCTTTTCCCCTTCCCCTCCTATTGCCTATAGAGCTACCTGAGTTTGTTGTTCCCTCCTTGAACCAAATCAGATAAGAGTAAATATCGAACAATGCTCATCTCCCTCCCTTCTTTCCCTCTACTGCAACATAATTTTGTACCTCTTTCTGTGATGTAATTTACCATTTTCTGCCTCTTCCTTTTTCACATCTCCTGTTACAATCCCTTCACACCCTTAATCATATTTTTATCTTCTTATCATTTACTTTATACTCACTCCATCTATCTATGTATATTCCTTTCGTATATCATGATAAATATACAGTTCTCAAGATTAATCAGTATCATCGTCTCTTATAGGGATATAAAGAGTATGCCCATATTAAATAACAAGTTTTTTCACCTGTTTACCTTTTTAGTAAGACTTGTGTTTGAAGATAGAATTTTCCTTTTTTTTTACTGTATTTTTAAAATAAATTTATTTATTTAACTTTTTACATTCATTTTCACAAGATTTTGGGTTCCAAAATTTTTTCCCCTTTTGTCCCCTCCCCCCTCCCCAATACACTGAACATTCTAATTACCCATATCACCAATCTGCCCTCTCTTCTTTCCCTCCAAAATCCAGTCAGATTCTCTTTTTAGAGGTATCTGAAGGAGTATGTCTAAGAGTTTAGGTGAGTAGTTTCTCTCACTCCACCATCTTGGCTCCAGTATCCACATAGTAATTTCCTAACAAACCTTTATTTTCTTCAAAAAAGAACAACCAGGAAAAAAGCAGCAATGTCAAGAATATTCAAGTAGATACCCAAAAGAGGTGCTGATCAACACCATCAGACAACACAGATTAAAGAGGGTTACCTATTCTTCTGTGTGAATCATATGTGGAGTTCAGAAAACAAAAAATTAAGATATTCTAATCACCCTCTCCTTACAGCCCACACTGCTATAGAAACAGATCTATTAAAACCCAAAGTTCTTTAAAAGTGCCATTTTAAAAAAGAGAAAATGTTCATTTTTCCTGGTAAAGATGCTGCAATTCAACTAAGCAAGCCTCTCAAATATTTCATAACACTTTTTGCTTTTCCCTTGGGTTGACTGATGTTCTTTCTCATATAAATTTGTAGCTTTGGCTCAGGTCATTGCATCTACTCTCTATACACTTAAAAAGCTAAATGAGTCACATCTAATCTTTTCTTTCTTTCTTTTAAAAGTAATATCACAGCTGCAAGTTGTTATCGACTGTGGCAGGAGCAAGGGAGTATGTTTCTGGCAGCATAAAACCTCCCCACTAGTCAGTATGATATCCAGAAGTCTCTCAAGTCCTCTGACAGTTGTAGGGCCAAAGAGAGCTATGTTCTCATTCAAAGGTAGAAGCTGGCCCTCAGACAGGGCTTCCAGTGAAGTGCTTATGAGGCCCTAGAATCAATGGAGAACATGGCAGTTTAAGGAGATTGATACATTTCACTTGCGGAATATTCCACTAGCAGAACTGTTGTTAAATGCTGGTGAGACAACTCTGAATATTTGAGGATGACACTATGGATCTATTTCTATAGCATTTCTCCTTTTGACTTATTAGTAATTATGATGAGGTATCTTTTTAAATTTTATTTTTCTTAATTACATGTAAATTTTCTAACTCTTTTCATTTTTGAGTTTCAAATTCTCTTCCTCCCCACCCCTTGAAAAGGCAAGCAATTTGACATAGATTATACATGTGAAATCATGCAAAACACATTTCTATATTTGTGATGTTGAAAAAAGTAAGAAAAATAAAGTTTTTTTTTAAAGTATTCTTTCATCTTCATTCAGATTCTATCAGTTCTTTCTTCAAAGGTGGAATTTTTCAATATGATGGGATAACTTGAGCAGTTTATTCCTTTTCACACAGTTCCTTGTAATCAAGGTAGTAGATGAGTGTAGACATGGAGCAGTTTTTTGCTTGTTTGTTTATATCTAACTAATTAATATAAGACTAATCAATGTGGGAATCTAACCTGTGCTCTTTATTAACACTCCTGCTTTTTTTTTTCTGTCAGTATCTACTGGGACATACACCAACAAGCAATGGATTCTTAATGGTACCTTGTTAAAAATCACCCATTTATTAGTATGTTTTAGTTTTATGTTTTTACTTTAAAGAGAAACATGAAACAAAGTTAAAATTATGTTTAAATATACATTACCTTATGTTTTCCTCATTGCAAAATGTTTCTCTTAACAACCAGATACACATAACATACAAACACACACATGAAATGAACTAAGTACTTCTTTTATTTTTAATGAACAGCCTACACATCAGTCTTAAAAATGGCCACTTATTGGTACAGAAAAATACATACATGTGCACACACATATAAATTTGGTGTGATAAATCAATTTATTTTAATTTTCTTCATTTTTACCTCCTAAAGGCAGAACTTTTAGGGGTAGAATTGGGAAACTGACAGTTTTTGTTTTTAATCTTATATTTTAATTTAAGAAGGAAAATAACACTAGGAAGGTCAATATATCCATTGAGTTCAATTTAATTTAAAAAGCATTATTTAAGACCTACTATTCACATAGCACTGATACTTGATAGAAGACCAAGGCAAAAATTTAACAGTTTCATTTTACTGAGGGAAGAGGTATACAATATTTCCACAGCTCTGTATATATGATGAAATCTGAGAAAGGAAAGAAGTTCTATGACTTAGACATATCGTGGAAGGTTTGCCATAGGACCTAACATTTAAGTTGAAAAGATGGGGATTCTGAGAGGTATAGATGAGGTTTAAGAGTATTTCAGGATTGAGACATGGTTTGTTCAGATGAACAGAGGCAGGAGATGGAGGATCTAGGGAGAGTTAGTTTGGCTAAAATATAGATTCCATGAAGGAAAATAATAAGAAATCAATTGGTAAAGTAGATTTGTGAGAGATTGTTTTAAATACCAGGATAATCTATATCCTTTAATCTTCTGCTAGGCTATATTCCAAGTAGGTCAAACTTGGAAATGACAAGATGTTTCTAACAGTAGCAAAGAAATTTTTTTTTGTGGTAGCAAAGAATTGGGAATTAAATAGATTCCCATTATTTAAGGGATGGTTAAACAAATTGTGGTACATGGATTTAATAAAAAGTTGCAGTATTGTGAGAGATTATAAATATGAAGAATACAAAGAAGCATGATGGGATTTTATGTGCTAATGATGCAAAGCAAGAATAATCAAGAGATTAACAGTATTACACCATTACAAACACAGCCAAGGAAAAAAATACTTGGCCTGAAAAAAGGAATAGGAGAATATACCTCCCTCCATTTTTTGCAGAGATGAGTGTTAAACACTAGATATACTGCTGGATGTGGTTGATGTTTTAGTTAGTTTCACCTGATTCCTTTTTTTTCTATTTGTTATAAGGGATGGTTCTCATGATTAGAAAAACAATAGGATATAATGATAAATTAAGGTTATATAAAAGTAGAAGGTGACAGTATATTTTTAAAATGTTAGCTAAGGAATTTGTACTTCACAGCCCAATACATCTTGAACCATTTTTACAGATAGATTGTAGGAATCTCTTACCCTAAACAAAATTTTACAGCTGATAAAAAATATTGTTATTTTTAATGTGAACATCATTCCCATACCTCTCAAACTCCTGGGTCCTTTGGAGACTTACCATATACTTCTCATCCTTCTACACACTCCTAGTCAGAGACATAAATAAAAGATTCATTACCAAATAACTTATATTTCATATCTGGTTATGCCAAGGCTTCTGTCATGGAAATAGTGATAGGGATATTTTGTACTTTTGTCACTATAACAAGGTGAGACTATAATATTACAATCACTTATTATTTTTGTCAGCAAACAACCTCTTATGGTAGGCATTTATTATAACATATATAATCAATGGAGTGATGTTCTACCCTTTCCTTTTTTCTTTCTTATTTGAGTAACTAGTAAATTAAACTGTTTCTGCCTGAGATATGAATGGTAATGGCTGGACTTAATAACTAGAAGAGATTGGAAAAGAGGGAGGAAGAGAACTGGCAGTGTGTGGATAGTGGTGACAATCAGAGAGAAGGGAAATTAGGAACATTTTGCTTTTACCTTGTACTGGTAAGGTAGAATCCCAAAGATAAGTCTAAAAACTTGCTCTTATTTAGCTGGAGAAACTGATATATTTGGTGGCTATGTTTTGAACACATGAGGAATAGAATAAAATTTGAAAGAGAAGAAGGGGGAAAGGAAGGATAAAGGGAAGGAAAGAAGGAGCAAGGAAGGAAGGAGAAAGTAAGGAAGAAAGGAAGAGAGGGAGGGAGAAAGAAGGGAGGAAGAAAGAGAGAGAGGAAGGGAGGAAGGAAGGAAGAAAAGAAAGAAGGGAGGGAGAAGGAAAAGAAGAAAGTTAGGGAAGGAAGGAGGGATAGAAGAAGGGAGGGAGAGAGGAAGAGAGGGAGAGATAAAGAAAAGGAGAAAGGGAGGGAGAAAGGGAGGAAGGAAGAAGAAGGGAGGAGAGAAGAATGTTTTTTCATACCCTTATCTGTGAGGCACAGGAAAGAGTTTGCTGACAACTTTTCCGGGTAGGAAGTCTTCACTAGATGAACACATATTTGGGCATAAGTACCCTTGGGAATTTTTAACACTTGTTAAAAACATTTCTATTATTAGTTATGTACTTCCAAGTAGAGAATTTATAAGATCATAGATTTAGCACTAGAAGGGATCATAGAAGCTATCTGATCTACCTCCCCAGTTTTATATATTAGATCACATATGAGATTCAGAGAGGTTAGATAATTTGACCTAAGAAGGAAGAATGAATGTTCCCTCTTCCATCAGCACATCATATCTCTAAAGAATAAACAAGGAACTTACTGTTAGACTTGGTTGATTAATTTTGCAAATTGTCAGGGCAGGAAGTATGTCCACATCTTATTAGCTTTCCTTGGTGGGTGCTATGAACCAAGACAGAAAGTTCTCTCAAGATATGCTCAGTCTATCAATCAAGAAGTATTTACTAATTACCTACCATGTGCCAGACACTGTAATAGACACTGGGAATACAAAGACAAAAGCAAAATAGCTCCTGCCCACAAGGAGCTTGTAATATATTGAGGGAGAGAACAAGTACATATTCAGACAAATCCAAAACACGTTCTAGGTAACCTTGGGGACCTAAGTGAAGAGATACAGTAGCAATTGAGACTTATGCAAAAGACAATATTTGAACAGAGTCTTGAAGGAAACAAAGATATTTTTCTGTGGAAAAGTCTCTATATACAAAGATCTATATCTGTATCTTACTACTGAGCCCAGATGGCTTCAAAGGGAGGGCTGATGACTTTGCACACCCTCCCTCACTTAAATCCAACTCACTTGTAAGTCATGGCATCACCTACTTGACATCGTGGTTCTCTTCCAGAATGAAGGACAAACTGTAAAATGTGAGTAGTACAACCTATTTCCCTGGAGATCCAACTTGCCATTCCACTTGGGCAATGCAACACCTCCCTCCCTCCTTTCCTTCCTTCCTCCCTTCTTCCTTTATCCTTCCTTCCTTCTTTCCTTCCTTTCTTCTTTCTTTCCTTCCTTCCTTTTTTCCTTCTCTTCCCTCATTTCTCTTCTTCTGTCCACATAAGGTATAATTCCCTTACCTAAGGATGTCTAGCTCAAAGGAATGTAAACTTTGATCATTGAAACTTAGAAAACTATCTTGGAGTTTTTGAATTAGATTTCTTTCTTAAAGACCATGCCTTAAACCCATCACTCTGGCTCTCATTGATTGGCCAATAATAGATCCTAACCCAAGCCCACCCTGGTCAGTATTTGAGCCCTGATGGCTCAGAGTGAATGCAAATATCAACTGTTACTAGTTTGACTAGAAATGCTTATGGTCTTCCCCTTCCAGATTGGTATTTTTTTTTACTAGATAAAAAAATCTATTCTCTGCTTTATTTTTCTTAGCCTTAATCACTTAATGGATATTACCTCAGTCAAATTGAGACCTATATTAAAAAAAGACCTTAATTTAAAAAGGTCAAGGTCTCCCACTGCACCCAATTATCCTGAGCTATATCTTGCCATTGGACCCAGATGACTCCAGAGGAGAAAGTGAGACTGGTGACCTTGTGCAGCCCTCCCTCACTTAAACCCAATTCACTTTCAAGTCATGGAATCACCTTCCTGATGTCATGGTCCTCTTCAAGACCTAAGGACAAATAGCAATGATATAAAAATATTATTCATCCTTTCCCCTTCACTAAGAATCCCTGTTTCCCTCTTGCTGTCATCTATACCTTTTACCACATACTTACATTCACCTATCACCAGATTATCATGTCCATACCTTAGATACAGATCATAGAGGCTTATAGGTTTAGGAAATACTAGTATTTGCAACATCAAATAGCTGCACCTTGGTTATAAAGCCAGTATTCCTAGGGGTCAAAACATCTCTAAATTTTCTTGCCAGCCATTAAAGTTTCCATGAAACCTCCCAAGATATCTTAGGGTTTATAGGTTAGATTTTTTTTAAGGACCTGCCTTAGAAGCAAATCACTCTGGCTCTCATTGACTGACCCATAAGTTCCATGCCAAGCCCCACTTGATCATTGTTTGAGCCCTGAATGACAAAGGACAAGCAAGAGCACCCTAATTTTTGACTACCCATTGATAAATGAGTGCTGATCTTTTTAATCAATGGTAGTATATATTCACAAACAGGTTAAAAAAATGTTCAATGTAATACAACCACTAGCTGTTTTGAAAATAACCAGTTAGTAACAAAATACCTGAATTATCATTCATGTCCTTTCCTCAAAACTTTTTCTATATGTAAATAACCTACAGAACTGATATTACCACCTTGCCTGTCAACCCAAGTCAGACCCAATGAATCTTATTATTTCATTCCCTTAATGTGCTAAATGACAATTATGACCCATCCTCTCTCCCCACCCATAAATAGGTAGAAATAGTGATATTCAGATGGCATGAGTCACCACTTATATTCACCTACAGTGCAAATATGCATATAGAAATTCATAGCTGAAGTGTGACCATATCACAAAGCCCTTACCTATGCTATGGTAACTGGACCAAGAAAATAAAGAGAAATAAGAGGAAGATTATTTTGGCCTTCTAACTAATAGCTTGGTCTGGTATTTTTCTCACCTAAGTCAAAGATAGGGCTCTTTCTGCCCCCTGTAATGACAAAGTAAAGGGCTAATGGTCTGACTTTTCAGGTTGGCTTTTTTTCTTTTTTCCCCAAGTCTTTACTTTTTTTCTTCTCTCTCATCTTAAAATTCTATTCTAAGATAAATATCTAAAAATATTCTTTTAGAGCAACAAAGACACAGTGCTTGATGATGTCGAGTAAAAGCACACATAAGAATAACCTTAGTTTATGGGTATACGTATGGGACCTTCTAAAAGCAACTTTATCTACCATAAGGAAAGCTGAATAATATCACTGCAAAATTTCACTCTTTTCACATTACTTCTAATATTTTAATGTATTCTTCTCGCTAATGTTACAGCTGGAGAAGGTTTGAGTGGGTGGCAGACAACTAATCTTTGTGACAACTTGCTATGTAAAATGGCAGAATATTGTTTCAAATGGGTTGGGATTCTACTCAATACTTAGTATTATTGATAGTCACATGACAGATAATGGCAGAGGGTACTCAAAAAACAAGACAAAAAAGTGAATAAATGTCTCTACAGCTTTACACTCTAGGAGTCTAGAAAATGGAATTTGCTTCATAAATGCAGCTCACAAGACCACAGAGACATTGGTTTTAAAGAAAGAGGAAACTATACAATGTACCTTCCTCCTCTCTTTGCAGAGCATCTGTGGTTGCGGGGGAGCCTAGAGAGGTAATGATGAAGTTTTCAAAAAAATAATAAACATTAAAGAAAGGAGAGAAGAGAGGAAAGAAGAGGAGAGGGGAGAAGAAAAGAGAAGTTTCTTTTCATAAGAAATTCTTTTACAGTGAATACCTTTCAAAACATTTCAGTGAGAAAGCTCTGCCACTTACACGCCATTATTCCAAATACATTTGGAATGTTATCATCCTTTCTCATCTTCTGAATTTCCTCTAGGATTCTCTGAAATGTCACCCCTTCCCTACAACATTGTAAGTGCCCCTTTATTCAGCACAGGGACAGCAATTCCATCTTTTACTTCAAACTCATTTTGTTTCAACAGGTGAATGAATTTCAATTTTCTCCAGGCTTCCAGGAAGACTGCCATGCAGAACCAAAGTCTGAATTTGCTTACCACATACCAGTTCCTGAATGTAAAAAAATTCTCATTAAACGAAGTAGAAACATTTTCTTAGTGGAGTGGTAAAATACATGTGATGTAATGGATATTTCCACAAATGGCAATATTAAACTTAAATGTGTATCAACAGATGAAGCATAACTAAATTTATGAGCATTCTGTTGCAGAGGAAAGAATAAAGTCTCCTAAAATTGACTCATGCAATAAAAATTCATAATTGTAAAATATTTTAGTATCTATTATACTCAGTAGCACATTGACAATAGTCTCTTCTAGGACAGTGGAGATAACACGGAACTTTTAATCAAAAAGATTTGCATTCCAGTGATGCTACTTATTACCTCTGTGAGTTTAGGAACCACAAGCTCCCTGGGTCCCAAGTTTCCTTGTCTGGAAATAAATTAGATTTAAATTGAGCCAGATATCCTCTAAGGAACCTCCGAGCTTTAGAATCATTCTATATCTATATGAGTCTGGGAAAGAAAATATTTCTCAGAGGTTAATCAGACTTCTTGACAGAGAAAATTCAATACAGCAATTGAAACATCTGCAAGAAATATACTTTTTCTGTTTGCTATCCAGATGAGAACAAGACAATCACCAAAATAGTTTTTTCAAACTCACTAAAAAATTACTGCCTTTATAGAATAGCTTATATGTTTATACATACACAGACACACACATACACATGTGTATGTATATGTATATATATTTATTTATGTATGTATTTCCAGTGGTCTAAAGTTGAACTTCTAAAGAAAATTGCATCAATTTCAATAAAGATGAAAATTATGCAAAATCCACCCATATTTCCCATTGGGATTGATTTAATACAATCTAGAAGAAATATATTTTCCAATATGAAATTTTTTAAAGTACAAAACCAATATTAGCAAATGCTCTCCAGTTTGGACAGGAGATCTTGTTCCAAGACATCTGAATTTATTTCGTTGTCATCAGAAAACAGTTTTACTACATTCATAAGCTGACTATGTGTCTTAAAATTAGATACTTCCTGAAAGAGTGGGAAAAAAATACACTGGCCAAAGCAGTGATCAAAATACAAGTATACTCTCAGTCATTTAATGAAGCTTCAGCAGCAATCTGTGAAAAATTAATTTCTTCTGAACAGCAGGCAATAAGGAAATTTAATTGTAGTAAGTTTAATTTGCTATATTTTATGATTTTCCTACATGAACACTTTTTGGATTTCAACTTAAAAATAAAAAGAAAACTACACTATGTCATTAAAAATTGATAGTTTAATGATTTTTCATGTGACCTTCAATGTCAATTAATGAGACTATAGCTTATTTTAATCATCAGTGTGTAGCACTTTGAGCTTCCCACTTTGTTGGTGGGGATCTCAGAAAATCTAGCTACCCTAGGCCTGAACTGGGTCAGCACCATATACATTCGTAACTCACAAAGAATTATTAATGCATTTATTTTTACTAGTCATCCAGCATATACATTACATTAAAACAGAAGAAATTTAATCAAGGAGCATAGCAAATAAACTGACAAGAAAAGATTGTGCTCATGAGTGCATGGCTATAAATCACACCAGCAGTCACAAGGATACAGACTCAGAGAATGTGATCAGAGAACATGAATGGAGGGCACACACCAGGAACTCATGTGTCCTGGATATATGAATGAGTAGTATTCACACAGATGAGATGTGTGACTACAATGTGTGCATGTGTGGCATACTGCAAACCTCTGGCATTGTACAACAGCTAATGTCTTTTAGTAATGGAATCTCAAAGTTTTCTGTTTTTCTTCCCTGGGTGTCTGTTTTTTAGACTTCACTGAGCACTAGGTATTGCTCCATTGTCCACTGTTTGCCTCTCTGCTGGTTTTCTATTTGCTTCTGGGTTCTTCTTATAGTTATTAAACTTCTCATAGATATAAATTTTTGGACTCTACCTCTTCAGGACCATTTAATGGACATTTTGTTGATCATATACTAAGGTTAAATGACTGGAAAGCCTCTCCCTGCAAAGGACTGGCTGAAAGCTTTTTCAGTCCGTAGGTGCTTCTATGAAGTACTATACCAAGCTACAAATTGAACAAAAGTTAGGCAATATATCCCTAAGATTAAAATTGTACCTATCCTTCCAATGCCCTGTGCCTGATACTGATTGGAAATATCTTGTCCCAATCAATTCTATGACTTCAGTTTGGAAATTCCTTGTAACTCCTATTGAATCCCTTCAGTGATGTGATGCCTTCTCCCAAACCCTTTTAGAGTACTCTGCTAAAGAAACCCTAAAAGAGATTGGTGGGATGAAACTATGAAATTTTTTCCCTTTCTAAAATTCTCTTTTGATTGACAAGCAAATGAATGTAAACAAAAACAGAAGTTAAATGAAGAATCTAAGTCTTTACTCTCTATGCTTTTGGCTCATATTTCTGCCCTTCTTATGTGCATCCACCAATGACAAGGCCCTCTCCTTGTACCTTCCTCACAAAAAAAATGAGCATTTGTGCTGTATTCTGGCCAACACAAAACTTCCCTGTCTCCCTGTATGTGAAAGAGGCATTATATTTGCTACCTACATCATAGAAAACTTTTAAGGATCAATGGGCTAGGGGAAAATGCATTTCTCCTTTGTTTTTAACTAATGGACTTTTAGTGATATCTTATGTCTTTACATTGACTCGATTCCCCTTGTATCCATCTGCCTTCCACAAAAACATCTATAAAAAAGAATATTTTTGAAAAGAAAAAAAAGAGAAAAATTCAGCACAATCAATTTATACATAAAACGTTTGACCTCACATGCAGCACACCCATGGACCTTCTACTTCTGCGTGTATATGGAGGGAAATTATCTTCTCAAAACTTTTCATTGGGGCCAAATTAGATTTTTTTAAAATAATTCTGCAACATTCATCTTAATTTGGTGACTATTTTTTCCATCTACATTCTTGTAGTCCCTATGAATATTATTTTCCTCACTCTGCTCACTTCATTTTGAATCAGTTTGTATAAGTCTTCCCACGCTTGCCTGTATTCATCACATTTATCATTTTTATAGCACAGTAACATTTTATTGTAAAGAGGGTTATCTTCCCTTTTCATTAGATATATTAACATGTTACAGTGGCATTTAGTTGTTTTGTACTATCTCCTCTGACTCCCACACTCCCCTTTCCTTAAGCGTTCAGGTAATCAATGCTTCATTGATTTATAGGCCATATAACATTCATCGTATCAATTGAGCTCTTCAGTGGCAAAATGTATTTAGTCATCCTGTGTCACTGGGTATCAACTTTCCTCTTCTTTGCTACTGCAAATATAAAAATAGATCGTACCATAATGTAGTATTAGGGGAGAAATCTACTAATGGTAAATGACTACAAATGCCTCCCAAATTGCTACCAAGACATGAGAAATGTTAAATCTCCTAAATTTTTTAATTTTATGACACATTCCTATTTACAAATATTATAATTGGTTTTGCTTTGATCATTCTCAATTTATACATTTATCTTATATTTCTACTGTGCTAAGTATTTGTTACTTTTATATTTATAAGTTTGCTATATCAGTTCAATAGCTATATTTTAATTATTTTGCCAAAAAAAAGTTCCCACAAAAAACCCTTGTCAACTAATCAAGATTTGTCTCCATGTAAGGATTATTGTTGATATATAATTTTAGTAACATTAATAATCTTGTTGTATGCACTCCAAAGCAGTTGAATTGGTGTAGTCTTCTCTTAGATGTTTAATCATTTCACTAGCAACATAAATTATCTACTCTATTCTGGCAAGATCTGTTGCATTATATATTTGGGATGAATTTTTATGAGAGTTACCATAAAAATCCAATAGAAACAATTGGCATGCAACTACATAATAAATAGGTAACTTGAAAGATTTTTTTCCCCTCCCTAGCTATATTAAGATTTTTACCGTGATCTTCATTATTTTTGTACCTTTTCACCCCATACCTACTAACTTTATTACATAACAGCTTGGAGTCAGCTATATGTTGACTTATATACCACAACTGCTACATCTGCATTGACTCATTTCAAAATATTAATGCATATGTCATAAAGGCAACATGGGGTAATGGGTAGCAAGTTGCTGTTGAGTCAGACTTAGATTCAAATGCTGATTCAGCTTATATATGTATTGTTTCTAATGCATATATATGTGTGTGTGTGTATATATGTGTGTATATATATGTATGTATATATACATATACATATACATACACATACACATACACATACACATACACATACATACATACATACATATATATATATATAAGCTGTGAAACTCAAAGCAAGTCAGTTAACCCTGAAAACTACAAGTTGACTAGCACTTGCCAATTTCTATGTGTAGAGGGAGTTTCTTTGCTATGCTTCCCAATGCCAATGAAATTACAAATCTAGGAAATAGATGCATATCTATGAATGTGTGTGTGTGTGTGTGTGTGTGTGTGTGTGTTAGAATTAGTATCTAACCTTAAAATAAGATTTTTACATCTTTCTGAAAACATAAACTGAAAGTTGCCATTCATTTTTCTTGGATTCCTATGTGGTTAATACCTTTTAACTAAAGGAAATCTAGGTATTTATAATTTTTCTTTATACATATTATTTAATATGATTTTCTTGTGAGAATCCATTCTTTATAGTGATTGGCTCCCTCATCTTTTGTGTTAGCTTATATTTTTAGAAGTTTTCCATATATTTGTTAATTAATCTATATTGTAAAGATAGCATAGAACTTCAAATTATCCTTTGAGGAAAAATGGTTGATAATTAATCTCAACAGTTCTCTTCAATTCAGGGCCCATATTTTTTAGTTTCATTAATTTTCTGCTTCATTCCCAAGAAAAATAAAAACTGAAAAAGTGAATATACCCAAAATACTTCCTATTTTATATATAGTATTTGATTTCACAGTCTTCTTCTCCCACTGAAAAATATTAGCTGATCTGAGAAAAGAATGTGCAAATCTATCTTATTCTGTCTTGATCTGTCATCATTCCCCAGCAAATGAATATTTTCCATGGTAATCCCCATCAAAAATCCAAACAATGGCCATACTATGTTGCATCACATTGACCCAAGTTATGAAAAAATGGGTTCTTACTATGAAGCTTCATGAATTGTATTAAACTGGCATTGGGAGTTAAAATAATCTTTCACTGTTTTTCTACATTTGAAAACTCATAGAATTAAAATATGTTATTATTAATCATTTATATAAGCACTATCTAAAAATCAATTTAATATTAATAGAAGTGGTAAGAGAGAGTTAGGAGCTATATTTTCACAAGAAATACCTTATATGCCAGCATTTTCCCCCATTAAATGATGAAAGTTGAAGACAATCATTTTATCTATGAACTTAGGAGCTATTTTATTACCATTAAATTTAATGGAGCAAAAGAAGGAAAATGTGACATAACTTTCTCAAGTAGGAGTTTAAGGATTAAAGAAGTTATTTAATATAAATGATCATTTCATAAAAGTTAGATTTTCTTAAAAGTAAATGAAATGCCATGACATAGGATTCATAAAGTCATAGAATATTATAAATTGAATGAATATTTTATGTTAAAGAATTTTAGATTTTATATACACAAGAAATAGTCTAGTATGAAAAAGACCTACTGTGGAAATCACCTCCAGTTTCATAACTGAATAACCCACAGGATAATTATGACTCTTCAATTAGGACCAGTAGTGAAACAGAAAAATGGTAGGCTACTGGTACAAATGCAATATACATGTTCAGACATAGCAGGTGTGATCAGGGAAATCTTGACTGATTTGCTGTGCTAGCACACCTCCTTCATTTTGGAAGAAAATTCAAGGGAAATTGATCTGGACAAACCTATAGTGGTTTCAGTTCAGTTTTCTTTTTAAATCTGAACCAATAAGTAGGAGTTCTTTTCATTTTCTTTTTTTATGTGTGTTTTTAGTTTAATTTGGGGACTTCATTTTCGTTAGGAACTAACAATGACCTATGTCCTAAAATTTCATAATTGTTTGGTGAATTTCTGGATAAATTCTCCTCTATGTGTTTGTGTGACATTACTTCTAGCTTTTTTTTAACAATATGACCACTCTGTCCTCTAATATAGTAATTCTCCCTTGCCTTATGTGACATGAAAATGTAATAAGTATGCTATCTTTAGTATGACTTTATTCAAGTCATCGATAAAATTAATAAATCACAGGGCCACAGGAATTCCACTATATACATCCATTTTCCAGGTTTAATGGATTGTGGATTTGGAATTGGAAGGGACATTTGAAGTCATCTTGTGCAAAGCCTTTATTGAATTAATGAGGACATGAAGCTTAGAAGGATTAATTGACTTGCCCAAGGTCATACAGATACACTTAGAATAGTTGTATTTTGACAGCAGATCTTCTGATTATAAATCCAGTGTTCTTTCCACTCTGCCAATCTCCCTTTAATTCAACCAAATCCAACAAATACTTATTTAGCACTTACAATGAAAATACAGAAAATAATAGAGAACACAAAATACAGAAAATAAAAGAGAATACAAATAAAGTCTATTATTGATAATTATTTTTAAGGGCAGCTCATTGTAACCCATTTTACCTACCTAATTATACTATAATTTATTGCATACATCTCCAGACAAAGAAGGTATAAGAGACTTTGTTGTTACTTTACTGAAATCTAAGTAATTTATGTCTACAACATTCCCTTTTTTTTAGTTTCATAGTCTCATTAAAAAAAGTTGTGATTATTTTTGAATGAATTGCTTTTAAAGGAACCAATTGTTCTTCTGTGATTATTGCTTCCTTTCCTTTAAGTTCAGTAACCATTCCTTTAATAATGCCTTCTTTAATTTTGTCAGGATTCAACATCAAACTCACTCATTCATAGTTTGCACATTTTGTTGTCTTCCTAGTTTTTAATCTATCATCTATCCATCCATCCATCCATCAATCCATCACTCCATCTGTCCATCCGTCTATCCATCCATCTATCTATCTATCTATCTATCTATCTATCTATCCTTCGCAAATTGGAATAGCTTTTGTATTTCTCTAACACTATGGCTAGTTCCTCTTCTATCTTCCATAATATTTAAAAGATAACTGATTATAATTCAAGGTAATATCTACCAGTTCTTTGGGTAACAGAATATAGAGCTCATCTGGACTTTCTGAGTTGAATTCATCAAGGATCCTTAAGTGTTATCTTCTGATCCCCTTAAGTATCTTGAATTTGAAGATCCCATACATTGTGTTTGCTTTATTCTAGTCTAAGATCAATCTCCTTGAGAAAATGGGACTAAAAGAACATGAATAGTTCAACCTTTCCACCATTGTCCAGTATCCTACATCCTCCCTGAGTAACAAATCTCTTGCTTCTCAGGTCCTCTACTTTCCCTCAATATAATTTATTTTAAAAGATGAAAACTTTTGTTGTTTTGTTGTCATTGTCCTTTGCCTTCCTCAACAGAATGTAAGCTCCTTCAACAGCTGCCACCATTTTAACTTTCTCTCAAATCTTTAATACCTTACATACACTGAAATCTTAATAAATGGTTGCTGTTTGAATTCTTGGATTTAGTCTTACATTGTATCGTACCTATTCATCTACCATCTCTGGCACATGCCTTTTAACATCTAAGTTATTCAGAGTATGGAAAGTGCAGAGCAAATCCTAAAGTGCTACATAAATGTTCGTTAGTGTTGCACCATCTATGCATGCATTTCATCCTCTTTGGGCAATTTTTCTTCCTCATAGAAATTATTTCTATTCATGTCATCAGTATCTCATTCCTGAGAGTTGTCCACATCTCTTGTGCTGACTTTATCTGTAGCTTTTAAGTTAGACAGACTAGATTTAGGCTGCATATCAGACATTCCCAGATATCCTTGCTTTTAGCATGAACTCTAATGTGGAGCAAACTTGTGCCAAATCGAAGCGATTCTTTTAGAGTTTTCATTTGAATGAATCGCTTTAATTACAATGTCATATGGCCACTGTTTTCCTCTTTCTCAAGCATGTTAATAAGTCTATTCTTATTAATCGAAATCAAGTGCAGAAAAGCAGGTCTCATCTTTGTTACTTCTACTTTGTGAAGGATGAAATTAACATTAAGCATAAAATTATTCTTCAGATCATTTGATGGGATCTGAATGAGTGAATGACACGAATTCATATGAACAAATGAATTAATGAATGAAGACCATCTGTTGATTGCAGACAATGTGCCAGGAACTGTGCTAAACACTAAAGATATAAATACAAAAGTGAGCTACTTACTGTCTTCATAGAGTTTTTTATCCTAATGGAGAGAGACAAACACATATGGAAGTAAAAATGAGGAAAGAGAATGTCTTGGAAACCATAGAGACAGTGAATCAATCAATAGAACAGACAATTGACATGCTGGAGCATGTATCTGGCTAGATGGAATCATTTAGATAGTTCTTAAATGTTTATAAGTTCCTTCTTTAAATCAATCATGTGTAACAAATAGTGCAATTATTTTTTTCCATTTTATAAAAGAAAATAAATGACCTTAAAAGGGTCACACATCATGGAAGTGTCTGAGGAGGGATAGAATGTTTTCTAAGTCACTTAAATATTCAAAATTGTGCATAGATTTTCTAAGATAAAGATCTTTCTCCTAACATTTCCTTCTCAAACAACAGTTGTGGGTTTTTTTGGAGACTGATAAATGAGATTCTAGATGTCACTATCTTCTGTCATTCCTAGACTGTTATAAACTAACAAGGTGAGTAGTTTTCAATATCCTTGAATAAATTTCTGATATTTATGCTGAAGAGTTCAGATCCAGAACAATATAAATGCATCTTCCATAGATTGAATTTTGAAATAAAGCTGCAGGTGAGAGGAAATCTATCAGACAGCTATGAACCAGAGTATTCTGGGTATATGTGTCACTTAAAGACAACATAATGTTTTTAATGGGCAGTTACCCTTCACCTTCTAAATCCTTCTGTTATATCATTTTGTATGCTTTGAAAGTTTCATGACATAAAGCTTCTTCTTTCAAATATATTTTGGCTGATAAGTTCTCATTCTGAACAAGCACACCATTCATCTGCTAGATGGAACTGTAGAAAAATTACAAAACTGTCATGACTAGATCCACCACAGATTTATGTAATATAGTCTCAACTGGGCTCTCACTGTGGTAAGGCAATTCTTTTACACTCCACTATTGATTCACTGGGGTAGTGCCAGGCCCAGAGTCAGGAAGACTCATCTTCCTGTGTTCAAAGTTAGCCTCAGATACTTGCTAGCTGTGTGACCCTGAGCAAGTCACTTACACCTGTTTGTCTCAGTTTCCTCTTCTGTAAATGATCCAGAGAAGGAAATAGTAAACCAATCCAAGATCTTTGCAAAAAAAATTCCAAATGGGGTCACAAAGAGTTGGAAAGGACTGAAACAACTGAGCACCAAAATTTGATTCTCTATCCTGCTCATCACAGTATCACACTGGCATCTCTGATTCTTTTCCTCCCTCCTCAAATCTCCCATGATTTCCATCCCCACTTCAATCCTATCAGCTGAGCAATTTGCTTCATGTTTCACAGAAAAAATTTAGAATATTTTCTAAAACCTCCCCTTCATCCTTCATCCTCATCTCCTATCACACTGATGTTTTCTGCCACTATCTCCTTGCCAAGACAAATCCCTCACAACGCACAAATGATCCCTTTCTATCCTATATTTTTCATGTCTACCAAGTTGAATCTTCTCCCTGTATATCATCTGCTTCTCTACTGTCTAGACATGACTTCATAGCTTGCCCTTTCTAAAAAATCTTCACTTGATACTTCTATTATTTCCACTCAATATCTTACATATCTGCTCTCTTTACTAACTAAATTTCTTAAGAAGGGCATCTATGAACCATATGTTCACTTCTTTTCCTTCTCACTTTCTTCTTACCTCTCTTCAATCTGCCTTTGACACTTCTGATCACTCTTCTTGACATTTTCTTGTCTCTAGGTTTTTGACACAGATCTCCAGGGGTTTTCCCTCCTGTCTGTCTGGTGACTCATTAGTATATTTCTCTGTATTTTTGTTCAAGTCATACACTCACCATAGGTGCCCCCCCCAATACCCAGACTTCCTTCTCTTCTCCCTCTGTATTATTCTGCTTAATAACTTTATCAGTTCCCATAAATTGAATTATCATCCCCATGCCAATGGTCTTCCTGTTTGACCCTAATCAGTACTTTCTATATGTACCTCCTTCTCTTCTCTAATACGACCACTACTACCCTTTTGAAGCCCCTTGACATATCATGGCTATACCATTTCAACAGAAACACCCTGCTCGTTGGTCTGTCTTCCACATCTTTCCTCTTTCCAAACCAACCTCACTTTAGTTGTAAAATTAATCTTCCAAAAGTGCAACTATGACTCTGTTCTCCAACCTCTGTACTCAATAAACTCCAGCATCTCCTATCAGGATACTTCCGGAATCAGATATTCAATATTCTTTGCCTTTTATAACCGTTCATGACCTCATTCCTTCCTGTCTTTCCAGTTTTCTTGTTCTTTTCTCCTCTCATCATATTCTGTGATCCAGTAACATTAACCTCCTTGTTGTTCCTTAAAAGGTACTCTATCTCTGGATTCTGATTATTTTTTATTGGCTATCCATGTCTGGAAATGTCTTCCTCCTCATCTATATCTCCTTCCATTTCTATCTTCCTTCAAGTCCTAGGTGAAACTCTACCTTTCCCAAGATACCTTTCCTCACCTTCCTTGAGAGAAGGTAGTAGAATCCTTTTACTTTTCTTTATATTACCCAGATGGGGCAGCTAGGTGGTTCTGTGGATAGAGCACCAGTGCAGGAGTCAGAAGGACCTGAGTTCAAATCTCATCACTTGACACTCACTAGCTGTGTGACCTTGAGCAAGTCACTTAACCCCAATTGCTTCATCCTGGGTAATCTCCAGTCATCCTGTTGAATATCTGATCACTGGATTCAGATGACTCTGGAGGAGAAGTGAGGCTGGTGACCTGCACAGCCCTCCCTCATTCAAAATAAGATCAAGTGCAAATCGTGTCATTATTTCTCTGATGGCATGGTCTTCGGTAATGAAGGACAAATACACATACATATTACCCACACTCAGCACAAAGCCTGGCACATAATAGCTGCTCAATAAATTTTTATTAATTTTTTACCATTCATTGTATTTCTAAAGAATATTTTTAAAAATTAATAAACTGACTACTGTCTGTGAGCACTAAATAATTCCAAAGATCTCATAAGGTAAAATCCCAAAGTTACCTATTGTCTCAAACATAAGAGTTCTTTCAGATGATAGATTCCACCATTCTTTCTTTTGCTTTTGTTGGTGGATCAGTTCTCTTTTTACTCCCAGAGGTACTAGAGGTGCTTTTCTTTCCTTTTCACAACTGGTGAGCCTTGGGAATTATCTCTAGCAACTAATCAATAAGCATTTATTAAACACCTACTAGGTTCCAGAAAGTGTGCTAGGCATGAGAATTACAAGACGACTTTATTGGGGGAACATAGCTTTGTTGAGCCATCACTCAGTTCAGGCTCTATCAGGGATCAATAACTTCAGGGGTTATTCTAGTATGACAGGAGTAAGAACTTCTTCCAATATGACATAAAAGCTTCAATTATGAAGGACCAGATCAAAGTTATCCTGTCATGAGGCTATTCTCTTTGCCATTGCTTCCATTAGCCAATGTTCGTCAGAAAAACCAGTTTCAGAATTGCTGACTCCAAATCCTGTTTTTCTTTCCCTTTCTACCACTTGATATCAGTTTCTTCCTGAGACGGAAATAATTAGGGCTCCTTCATTGATTTTTTTCCTGTATAGATAGCTAGAAAGGATTCTTTTGAATGATTACAAATTTCATGAGGGACTTCTACAATATTTCTGGTTTTAATATAATTGATAAAATATATTCCATGAAAAGAATATCTGGAAAGTATTACCATTCATAGAGAATCCCTCTTCCATTTAAAATCTATTCTGTATAGCAATATAATGACAAACAACTCTGGCCAATGTACATCTTGCTTTCTGCCTCACTTGATATTATAACATGACCATTTAACAAAATTAAATATTTGTTCTGTTGTTTTATCTTTCCAGAAATCTAATATGGTTTTAATATCTCTATGAAAGTTACCTTGTATGAAGAGAGATATTAAAGTACAATCTTACTATAGTTTTAAAATAATAAATAATAAGCATGATGGGACATTGAATTCTATTACTTTATGTCTTTTTTTTACTATAAAGACGTGGCATGATATACAGTATTTTTGAGAGTCATTCTCTTCCCTTTTAATACTTTCAGTAAGGATGCTTATTTTTTCAAAGACCTGGATAAATGTGTAGAATATTCTTATAAAAATTTTTTAGAGGTGAAAAATAGGCATAAGGAGATGTAATTATTGATATTTTCTCTGTGGACTTTTTTTTGGTAAAATAAAATTCCAAACTTTTCCTCCAGTCTTCAGTACTTTCATTTCCTAGATTTTCAAGGATAGATCCTACAATGCCCTCAGAATTATATCACTGCCGGTACTGACATCCTTGAATTAAGTCCTTCCATTTTTCTTTTCTTTTCATTTTTTCTTCTTCATATTGCAAACACAGCAGGGATTGCAGTTTCAAGTTCAAATGTGTATGTTTTACTGTAAGTTTATTATAGAAAACATTATAATTCTTTTCCACATATGAACTGCTTATCGTTTTCCTTCTACTTTCATCCTTAAGTGCCCTAAAAGTGGTTTTACTTCATTGGACTCCTTGTCAAGCCTTCCGTAAAACTGTCTCTGTGAGAGGTTGTTAGTGAGTTTACATTCTAAACTGGTATTGTTTCATCTACCACATCATTCCTTTTGGCAAGGAAAAAAGTGTCTATTGGCCAATGTGGATATAGGCTCTTTGGTTGTAATCATGAGAATCAGTTTACATCAGTTAAACTTCCTAAATAATTTATGAAACTGTTTGAATATCTGTTCTTTTATCCTTTTCTCATTGTTTGAAGTGAAGGGTTTATTTAAATAGGTCAGTCAACTGCACTCTATTTCTTCTCATTTTACTTCTGTTTGGGCATTAATTTGATCTTTTCTCTAACAAGATGGTAGTCTGATACACAGGCTCACTTAGAAATAACACCCCATATTTCCTCTCTGTACTAAATTTCATTTTTAAGATGTTATTTGATGCTTATACTGTTATGACACCTTCACTTCCCTTCTCATTGAAGAAGCCATGAAACCAGTACAAACAGGCTTCTCCATTATTATTTCTAAATAATGTCTTCTAAGATATTTGTTACAACTTTTGCTTATGCCTGCCATTACTTTGACACTGACAAGTATAAAAGCAAATATCCATTTAATTTCAAAGGTCTTAGCAAGTTCTTTGTAAAATTTTTCTACTTACTCACCCTATTCCATCCTATGTTGGTGCCCAAGATCCAATTATTTTCATATTGATATTCAATAGTTGTCACTAATATTTTAATATGAGAAAACCTAGGGCCTCATAAAATAATCTTTCTAGTTGCCTTTGGATGCATGAGAAAAACCCAGTTCCACCAACTCCTTCATTTTTTCTCCAAGGAAAGCCTGTGAGTCATTCTTCCATGTAGCTAAAACTTCTTTTTTTTTCTGCTAGCTCTATTAATAACAAGGATGTCAAGGTTGATATGATTCAGTTTCTCCAGTAATATATGCACTCATTTCCCATATTTTTACAAAAATTGCATATTTAGAGTACCAACAACTAAATTAGGGTATACAGTCTAAAAACTGTTATTCTTAATACTCTCTGCTCCATTTTCCGCTATTCTGTTACTATCATTGTCTCACAATCCTAAGGGACCATTTCTTAAAAATTTTTCTTTGTTTCTTGAGATTTCCTGGATAAGTGGACATGTGATGAGATTCTCTATAATTAACTAACCTGGAACTCAGAAAACTAGTAAAGTCTGTTTGTAAGATAGTCCTCAAAACTATTCTAGCACTGTACCCTCTGCAATGCCTGCTCAATAATTAATAGACTTCCTCTAATCTTAAACATATTTCTTCTTCACTTCTTCCTTTCTTTCACTGAGATCTGGTTTCCTCCTGATGACATTGAAATTTTGACCACCCTTCTCAGCACTGGTTGAACTTTTATTCATACCCCCAGCTCACTGGTAAAAGTAAGTAAGAATACTGGCTACCCATTATCATTTCCAGAATCTCAAACTACCAGTGTCTCTCAGCTACTTCTCCTTTGCAGTTTACATTAGCCAAATTAATTGTGAAATTCAGATCCTGGTGACCCTTATCTAACAACTCCTCAGGGAACTCTACTTCCTTCTTGAGTTCAATGCCTTATTCACAGTCTTTCTGTCTTTCATGCTTCCTGCCTTCATATTAGGTGACTTCCACAAACATTGATGTTTTGTCAAATAACTAAGTATTTCAGTCTTCAATCACCTCACTTCCATTAGATGCTTCTCCACTACACCTTAAACCTACAGAAAGATATTGATAATTTTCATCTAGTCATCACTCACAAGTATTACACTCTCAAGTTAATAAATTCTAAATTCTTTTATTTGATCACATTATTGTGTCAGTCTATCTTTATTTCTCTCACAATACATGTATCCCTATTCATATCCCTTCTCCTCTTGTCTAACAGATTGTTCCCTTTGTCATTCCCACTCTCTAATCTCCAGCCTTTATCTCTATCTGCTCTCTCCTTCCTTGCTGTCTACAACTTCATGTCTCATTTCATTGTAAAAAAAGAAAAGAAAAAAAAAGTTTTCACTTCATCCTCCTATCTCTGCTAGCAACTGCAAAAATAAAAAGAAAGGGAAAAAATCCTTCACTTCACCCTACTATCCCTGTTAGCAACTACCCTATAGCTCTCCTCCCTAAAGCAAATAAACTCCCTGATAAGAGCATCTACATTTAATTTTTGCACTTCCTCCCCTCTCACTTTTTTCTAAACCCTCTATAATTTAGCCTTTGACCCCATTATTTGACTGACACTGTGCTATCAAAAGTTATCAGTGATTTCCTCATTACACACTTGAATGGCCTTTTCTCAGTTCTCATCCTTCCTGACTTTGATGCTGCTAATCAACTTTTTCTCCTGTATATTTCTACCCCTCGAAGTGTTTTAGACCCTTCTCATTCTTAGTTCTCATTGTGCCTGTCTGATCATACTTTCTCAATGTCTTTTGCTGGATCTTTGTCTAGTGAATAAACTCCCCAATACAATGCCCTGGTCCCTCTTCTCTTATCCTCTAATACTACATCAATATTGTCTATGCTGACCTCATCAGCTCTCAATTCAGTTATCATTTCTATGTAAATAATTCCAAGATCTCTATGTCCAGCCCCTAACCTCTCAGTTCCAGTTCCATATCAAGTGCCTCTTAAATATCTCAAACTCCATATTCCATGGGCATCTCATTTAAAATAGAGTTCATTATCTTTCCATCTAAGCTTTTTCCTCTTCCATACATCCTTTTACTGTCAAGGACACCACTATCCTCCCAGTGACCAGGCTCACAACCTAAGTGCTATCTTGAACTCTCTTGAACTCATTATACTTAGCTAATCTGTTGTGAAGTCTTGTCACTTCAGTCTTCTCAGCATCTCTTATATGTGTCTCCTTTTCTCTATTCAGACAATCAATCACCCTGGAACTAGTTCTCATTATCTCTTAGAAACAGCCTTTTGGTTGGACTCCTTACCTAAAGTCTCTTAGCAATTCACTCCATCTTCCAATCAGGTGCAAAAAAGTTATGTTCCTTAAGTTCAGACCTGATCTTGTATCTCCCCCTACTTAATAACCTCTAGTCACACAGGGGGGAACTTGCAGCCTCAAGGACATATTTGGCCCTCTAAGTCCTCAAAGTTGACCCTTTGATTGAATCTAAACTTAACAGAACAAGAACACTTAATAAAAGAATGAGTTCTGTAAAATTTGGACTCAATCCAAAGGCTGTATCCAAAGACCTAGAGGTCTCAAAGGGTTGCAGATTTCTCACTCCTGCTTTAATACCTTTCTATTTCCATCAAGGTCAAATATAAAATCCTTTAATTGTTTTTTAGACCTATCACACTCTTGACCTTTCTACCATTCTACTTTACTCCTTTCTACCTAATCTATGATCAAATGACATTGGCCTTCTTTTTGTTCCTCCCACAGGAGATGCCATTTTCCATCTTGGTACCTTTTCAGCCTATGTCTAAAATGCTCTCTCTCCTTACTTTTGCCTGTTACTTTCCTTTTCTCCAGACAGCTCAAATCCCATCTTCTGCAAAAGGTTTTTATTGGTCCTTCAATTTCTCTTCCTCCTTTCACCCTCTGCCCTGCTGCTAGTATTTTCCTTCTGAGATTACTTTCTACTTATCTGGTCTATATTATGCACATACATAGTACACAATTATTTATAGAATGTCTGTCCCATTAGAATATAAGCTTCTTAGGCCAAAGGCCCAAATTTTGCCTTTTTTTGAATATGTGCCTGGCATATAACACGTGTTTAATAAATATTTGTTCAAACGACTAATGTGGAAATACTTTACATGATTGCACATGTATAACCTATATCTAATTGCTTAGGGAGGAGAGAGGGTAAGGAGGGAAGGAGGGATAGAATCTGAAGTGCAAAAAAACCTCAAATGTTAAAAATTGTTTTAATATGTAATTGGGGGGAAATAAAATTCATTAAATCAATATGTACATATAGAGAGAAAATTTTACACCACAGTAATACAATGAATCTGTTCAAACAAATGAATGAATGAATAAATAAAAATAATTTCTTGTTCATTTGTTGTTTGATTGGTAGAAACTACCAGAGTTTGTACTCATCAACCCAGCCTTTCAGAATTCATGGTCATAGTCATGCCATGAGAAGGCATAGGCATAGGACTAACCAACTGATAAAATTTTAGATTAATTAATTATTACAATAAAACTTCAACTTTTCCAGGCACTCAGGATGTGAGTCATTCTAATAGCTAAATTTCCCAGATCATTTAAGACCAGCTCTTTAAATGCCAGTATATGAATATTTTAGTGTTTTTGACTGAAGTCTCTATTAAACATAGAATATTTCCCCCTACCTTCTAAAACCAAGTGTGCTGAATATAATTTGCCTTTTTTTCTTAATGATTCAGCATAATTATTATCAATATCAATTACCATAATATGTGGTAGGAGTAGATGGGTTGGTGTGGAGCATTGGGCTAAAAGAAATAGTGACCCGAATATTGGCCCATAAAATTTCTGTTTTGAAAAGGTTCCTTATGTCAATTTGCTTTTGGCCACATACGTCTCTTTCTAAACGTGGCATGAAGCATGAACCAGTAGAGGTTCCTTAGAATGTGCACACACACACACACACACACACACACACACATACACATACACACACACATATGCAAATACATCATAGAAACATCTTATGCCTTCAAGCTGTATTCATACCCAGGTGCCTACTTTCCTGCCACCCAGATCGTAGAGCTTTTTACAGCCTGCCCTTCTCCTCTGTTAGGGTATGTGTCTTTGCTGTTTCTCATCACAGACCACCATTGACACAACTACTCCGCCATTCTTTTCTCTCCACTTAGTATTTTTGACTCAATGTCTCTTATGTTTCTAATTGAGGTGTTTCTAATTTTCCAGTAAAAATAATTTCATTACTAGTTATAAATAGCCAAGTTTAACAAATTCCACTTTCTTTTTCCACATGGTGAACTGGCAAATCACAGTGCGTTAGTCATAATCTTCAAGTCTTTCGCTCATTTTAGATTGCATAGCTTTTACTACATGCTCCTTCCTGGCAATGAGTTTGCTTCGTTTGGAGGGTTTTAAGTGGGAAAAATCTGGGGTTTTTTTGTTGTTGTTACTTGTTTTGGTTTTGTAAATTCGGGTCCAGAAAAATTCATAGGACATAGAGCTAAGGAGCCTTAGATATCTTCTAGTGTAGCCTCTTTACTTTATCAATTAAAGAATTGAGATAAGTGATTTTGCACAAGATCACATAGAACATAAATAGTAGAGGTAGGATATGAACCTGGATCTTTATTTAGATTTTAGCAGAGCATTTGATAAAAGCCCACATGCTTTCTTTTAGAAAAGATGGAGAATTGAGGGCTGGATGATTCTCCAATTACGTAGATTTTTTGACCCACAGAGTTGAAGCGAATGTGAGCATGATTTCTTAATTTGTGTCATGGATCTCTTGGCAGTCTAGTGATGCCTACAGAGTCCTTTTTAGAACATTATCTTCACATGCATTTAATTAAAATACATAGCATTACAAAGGAAACCAATTATGTTGAAATAAAGATTTAATACTTTTTTAGCCAAGTTCACTGAACCCCTGAAATGTGTCCACATATCCTTTGGGGACTAAAGATCCCCTTTGACTTCCAGGAGGTCTTGAGATTTGTCCTTTTGCCTGAGTTATGTAACAATTGTATCAATGAATTAAGCAAATGAAATAAGCAATGTATTGCCTGCAGTGTGCATGGCACTGTGTTAAGTGTTGGAGCTACAAACAGAAAAATAAAATAGACCCTGATCTCTAGCACCATACTTTCTAATAGGGAAGGCATCATATATAGAAAGTTAAAACTGCAAATAAGATGGATAGGTCCCATGGTCATTAGGGTGCAACAGTAGCAATGAGAAAAACAAAATGCCTATTCTTAAATGTCATTTCCACTAATAAAATCACATCATTTCCTAATTTGAAACTATTTTACAGTGTCAAGGACTTTAATGGTGATCATTTTTTTTCTTAGTTTTTAGTAACTGTGACTACAGGATACTGCAGAAGTGGTTGCCAGGCTCCATCTCCATAGGGTTGCTTCCCAGGATAACGGTTACCATGGTAGGGCTAGAAACACTTCTGTTCCTAAGGCTTTGAGGTTTAGTGTCCAAAGCTAGCTTTGTCAGGATCTGAAAAAGGTTTGGGGACAAAGAAGTGGTGGTAGTGTGACTTGTCTGACACATGCCATCCTCTTGTTTTTCCCTTGGGGTACAGGCCTACATCAGTAAGTTTGGGTTGCTTCCCTGTAGGTGCCAGTTGATTAGAAGTTTGTGGGGAAGGCTGGCCATGTGTCCATAGATGTTGTTTTCATGGATGATGGAAGTAGAAGCTGACCTGAAAATAGGTCCTGTGGTTTGGGTGATTGTACCACTCCCAGGGCTCTTATACTTATCTATCTGTTGGTGGGTATTGGTCAAAAGTTGATGCTAGTTTTGTTGAAAAAGCTTCCCTATAGTGATTTTTCCCCTTAATGTGTCTATGGGGACCAGGCTTGAATCAGACTGGTTGAATGTACATGTGGTAGTGTACTATTTATTCATAAACCTCTTGGGTCAATGTCCTGAGCTGTTTCTGTTAGGGTCAGTGACTTGGATGAAAGCATAAATATGGAATTGCAGATGACATAAAGCTAGAAGGGACAGTTAACACCTTAGGGGCCTGACTCAGGATTTATGAGATTTTGATAGGTCAGTCTAGAATATTATATTACTAGGATAGAATATAACAGGGTTAATGTAATGTCTGGGCAATGTTTGGATACAAATAATCAAGAAAACAAATATGAGAGGGCACAGGTGCAGCTAGATATCAATTGACCAGAAGAAGGATGAGAGTGTTTTAATGATTATACTTGTTTTAATAAAAGGTGTTTCCAGAAATGAACATGATGAATTAGCAGTACAAGATGGCATTCAAGAAGTCTATTGCAATCTTAGACTACATCGAGAGAGACACAACAACTCTGTTAAAGAAAGGACAATGGTCCTATTGCGTTATGCTCTAGATAGCCCATACCTAGAACATTGTGTTATATTTAGATACAACATTTTAGAAAATACATTGATGATCAAGATAGTACTAGAGGATGGAGAAGGGCTCCAATATCTTTCCTTGGGAAAACTGGTTATAGGAAATAGGGACTATTTAGAATGGAAAGGAAGAGATTTGGCAAAGGGGAGGATGAGATGGGGATGTGACAATTTTTTAAGTAACTGAAGGACTATCATGCTGAAGAATTATTAGATTTATTCCATTTTGCCCATGAAGGCAGAACAAGGAAGACTGAATAGAAGCTAAGGAAAGGTAGATTTCAGTTTAATATAAGGAAAACTTCATTAGTAATTAAAGCCATCCAAAAATGACATGGGATACCTTAGGAGGTGCTGGACCTCTCTTTCCTACAGGTCTTCCACTTAATTTAACATTAATTGTCATAATTCTGTATAAGCTACTGCTCTGGGTTCCTTTTATTAAAGAGATCACTGATAACTTTATTTTATCTATTTATTCATGCATTTATTTATTGGTTGGTTGGTTTATTTGTGGCAGCAAGGTAGTTTTTAGCTTTATCCTGAACAGCTTAATGAGGGATGCTTAGCAAATTGAAACTGTTCTTTCTTTAAAAAAATACATTTATTACTTATTTTTTACATTTTTTTATTTTGAGTTCCAAATTCCCTTCTACCTCTCCCTCATCCTACAAGAAAACAAGGAATATGTTATGAATTATTCTTATGAAATCCTGCATAACATATTTCTACATTAGTCATGTCATACAGCAACAAAAAAAAAACCAAGAAAAAAATAAACAATGAGAAAACTATACTTCAATCTGCACCCATAATTCATCACTTCTTTCTCAGACGATATATGGTATTTTTCTTTCTTTTTAGTTTTCAATATTCACTTTTATAAGATTTTGAGTTATTAATTTTTGTCCTCTTCCTTTCCTCCTCCCCAAACAGCCTGCAATCTGATATTGGTTCTACATGTACAGTTACATTTCACATATTTCCACATTAGTCATGTGAAAGAAGAATCAGAAAAAAAGGAAAAGACCAAGAGAAAGAAAAAAAAAGAAAATAGTATCCTTTGATCTGCATTCAGTCTCTATAATTCTTTCTCTGAATTTGGATAACATTTACCATCATGAGTTTTTTGGAATTGTCTTAGATCATTGCATTGCTAAGAAGAGCTAAGTCTATCAAAGTTGGTCATCAAGCTATGTTGCTCTTATTGTCTGCAATGTGCTTGGTTCTTCTTACTTTGATGTAGAGTATTTTTTATCCTGTGTCCTTTGGACTTTCCTTCGATCATTGTATTGATCAGAATATTCATCAGAATTTCTAAGTTCTAGAGATAAAATGATAAAATAAAAAAGAATTCCTTATTTGAACAAGATCATATTCTCCTGGAAGGAGGATAAAATATATAAACAGATACATAATAAATTGGTTAAGCTTTTGTCCTAAAGGACATCACTACATTACAATCAAGGCACAGTGTGTCCAGCTGTGGCTAATCAGATGAATTGGAGCGCAGAAGGCTCTACCACAGGTCTGGTGCAAATATTCCATATGAACATTTGGAGTGGAAATATCTCTAAATTTGCACATTTCACAATTCTTTTGAGCTACTGCAATTCTGCTTTGCTCACAGAGCACAGTGCCTTCTTTGATTGGAGCATTCCATGCTGGATCATCCTTTTCTAGTATCTTCCATGTCACAGAATCTCTTTGAAAGATCTTCAGAGGCACCAGAGGCACTTTGAGAGTGTCCTTGTATCACTTCTTCTGACCTCCATGTGGGCAGTTTCCTTATGTAAGTACTCTGCAAAAATCTTTTAGGCAAATATACACTTGGTATTCAAACAATGTGGACAGTCCACAGGACTTGTGCTCTCTGCAATAGAATTTGAATGCTTGTAGTTCAGCTTGAGAAAGGATGTAGATGTCCTGGTACCTTACCTTGCCATGTGATCTTCAGAGTCTTCCTAAAACAATTCAAATAGAAGCAGTTCACTTTCTGGGCATGGCTGATAGACTATCCATGTTTCGTAGGCATACAACAATGAAGTCAGCACAATGGCTCTGTGGACCTTCAATTTGGAAGGCAGTCTAATAGCTCTTGTCTTCTACATTTTACTTTGGAGATTCCCAAATACTGAGTTAGCTCTATGCACTAGCTTTATCATCTATGTGGTCATCCCTTGTAAGTATACTGCCGAGGTAGCTGAACTTATATAAAGTCTTCAGAATTTCTCCATTTGCTGTAACCAATAGTTCAATCTATGGATGGTGGGGAAACTCTGTTCTGTTTTGTTTTTTGTTTTGGAGTTACTTATTCGGCCAAAATTAGCACAAGCAGCAGAGAACTTGTCCATACTTTGTTGCATTTCCATCTGCTGCATTGAGTTCACAATCATGTTCAAGCACAAAATCACATACCAACTCTTCTTCCACTTTGATATTGGTTTGTAGCCTTTTCAAATTTGATAACTTACCATCATTTCAGGAGATGACCTCGAAGCTGGTTATTTTTTTTTTGTCTTCATTGAATGCTTTCAATGACAACATTGATGAAAATGTCATGCTAAAAAGCGTGGGAACAAGCACACAGACCTGCTTCACTCCATTGGTGACTGGTAAGGCACAAGAGTATGGTTCATTATCCAGAACCCAGACAAGCATTCCATCATTAAATTGACATATGATACTGATGAACTTCTGCAGGCACCAAAATTTTGACAAAATTTGCTAAACAGGCATATAAACAAATAAAGTATAATGTTAAGGTGAAGCACCAACAACCAGAGATGGGAAAGGCTTAGAGTTGAGCTTTGAATGAACCTGAGGATTTAAAACAGGTTAGCAGGTACAACATTCCAGTAATTCAAGACCTATTACACCAAATCACAAAGATGGAAGATATAATGCCAACTTTTGGAAATAGGCCAGTTTGGTTGAACCATAAAGTACCCAAAGGGGAGTAAAGTAAAATAAATTTGGGGGAAAAAAAGAGGATGTAGCCAGACTGTGAAGGGCTTTAAACGAAAACTAGAAAAAGTTCAAGGGAAGAAGGATGACCACTTGTTGATGTCATGGGGGGATTCCTTGTCAGGTGCTAGATGAAATGCATATCCCCTCAAATCTCAGTCAACTCTGTGACTCTAATATTCCATCAGACTTAATCAGATCACAGGCATTTTAGCTTGGTTTTCTTCCTTTTCCTGACAGCTGACTCATGAATTCGGTGCCAGCTGCTGCTTTCAACTCCTTTACAAAGTCAATTGGACCATCCTGTTTTATACTCACTGATTCAGGTTTAAGGCTCCCCTACTCCTTTAAGATAAATATGACCTCCTATGCCTACATGGGCCTGGAGGAAGGGAAATTTCTGAAATCATCTGATTGCACTTTTATAATACAAAGTATTTAAGAACATATACTTAACAACAAAGGAAGAACATATATTCTCCCAAAGGCTTTAGCTGAGAGTTTTCATTTCTGTTTAAAATCAGTTTTTGTTTAAAAATTTAAAAATAAATAAATTTAAACAAAATTAAAATTGAAAAACAATTAAAAATCACAGTTTCTATTTACAATCACAAATTGAGTAAGGTCCAATTGGTTCCTGCTCTAGAAATCCTGATGAATCTCCATCTTTAGGTTTCACTTTCTTCTAAGTACCTTTGAATATTCCATTCACTCTGTCCTTTTTTTCATAGTGTTAAGCAATTCTAGATGATCCTACTTCTTGACTTCACATCTACCATTTTTCTTTGTCTCCCTATTTCTTTTGTTAGTTTTTCACAGGGTTTGTACTTTGCCCACCTGGTTTTTTTCCACATATTTCATATTCTAATGTATTATATTCTCTATCCTAAGGAGAGCTCAGACATTTCATTTCCCCACTGGTTCCCATCTATATCCCAAGAAACTCATTATTGAGATAATCTCACCATCTTGTAAGACCTCATCTGCTTTAGAACCTAATCAGCACCCTCTCCTTCTCTGATTGGAAGGTGGCACCATTAATTAGAAACCTCCACTTTAGAAGAGAGCTCAACTCAGACATCTCCTCATTTCTTCCTTGGCTACAGTACTTTGACACTTGTCTGACTGACTTCTCCACCATGATCCCAAGGGTATTTTCTCCTTCCCCGTAACCAAAGTTTTTCAACTTCTTTTTTGAGTTGCCTGTCTTCTTTAAATTATAAGCTCTTTGAGGGCAAAGACTGTCTTTTTTGTCATATTTATAAATCGAGAGTTTTGCATAGTGCCTGTACATAGTTACTTAGTAAATACTTAATGATTATTGATTATTGACCTATCCTACTCTCATTTTCTCTGCAAATCTCTTAGGTCATTACTCCATCTTCTGATGTCATAGGGATTAGGAATGGTTTTCCCTCTAGTTCAAAACTATCTCTCTTTTTTTTTTTTGACTTAGTAGTTTAACCATAGTAGGGTCTTCCTCTGACCCTTAACAAGGTCTTCATCTGGGGCACTAAAATTCAAAGGTTACAAAAATAATACATGCATTCCTTTACTAGAAGCAACTGAACTTAGCAATAATTAGAAAGAATGAGTAGGTAAAATATGAATGTCCCAAATTTTATTGTAGAATAATGGCCAGAATATTAGTATTGGTATCAGGAAGACCTGTGTTTGAATCTTGCCTTAAACATATGCTAGCTGTATGACCTTGAGCAAGTAAGGGAAACTCTTAGTCCCTTTTATCCTCTATAAAATGCTAATAATATCCAAAGGGGTACAAAAATGTGCACACTCTTTGACCCTGCAATATCACTTCTAGGGCTATATCCCAAAGAGATCATAAAAATGGGAAAAAAGTTTCCACATGTGGAAAAAATACTTATAGCAGCTCTTTTAGTGGTGGTCAAGAACTGGAAATTGAGGGAATGCCCATAAATTGGGAATGGCTGAACAAGTGGTGGTTTATGAATGTAATGGAATACTATTGTGTTATAAGAAATGATGAAGAGTTGGACTTGAGAAAAACCTGGAAAAACTTATATGAACTGATGTTGAGTGAAATGAGCAGAACCAGGAAAACACTGTATACAGTAACAGCCACAGTGTGCAAGGACTGTTTGTGATCATCTAAACCCATTACAGCAATGCAAGGACCTAAAACATTCCCAAAGGACTCTTGAGACAAAATGTCATTCACATCCAGAAAAAGAACTATGGAATCAGAATTCAGAATGAAGCAGATTATTTTCTCTTGTATTATATGGTGTTTTGTTTTGGTTTGGTTTTTCTCATGGTTTCTTCCATTTGTTTTAATTCTTCTATGCAGATGACTAATATGAAAATGTGTTTAATAAGGATATATATATATATATATATACATATATATATATATATGTAGAACCCATATAAGATTGCAAGAACCTCAGAGAGGGAGGGGAAAGGGAGAGGGAGAAAATTTAAGATTTATGGAAATGATTGTTAAGAACTGAAAACAAATAAATTAATTAAATTTTTTTTAAAAAGTATTTGTAAAAGAAAAAATACCACTAATATTAAGCATTTATCTCATAGGTTGTAATTCTTAAAGTGCTATTTATATTTTTGTTATATCAGACCTTGCTAATTATGCACAATTTGTGAGCTGCTATAGTTTTTACTCATCCTGCTCAACTGAATTTATTTTACTTCCTATATTCTTTTCACACTATGAATTAAAAAGTTGATATGGGAGCATGTTTCTTCCTGTTTGCCCTGCGTGCCAAAGTTGTTAGTTATGACTTTCTAGGTTGATTTTTTTTCCAGTAATAATTCAGAGAATGAGGTATTATGGCAAGTTTATGTAAAGCAAATCATGTGAAACAAGCCTTAATTCATTAATGGCAATGCCACTGATTTAATAAATAGTAAATGTCACCGATTTACTAAGTAGTAAAATGAAAGAGAAGGAAGAAGAGGAGGGAAGAGAGAGAGGGAGGGAGGAAAAGAGAAAGAGGGGAAGGAAAGGAGGGAAATATTCACAAGGCAAGCAGAAAAAAAGGACTGAAGAAATATTTTTCGAGTCTTTAGACCTCAGGCCTGAATGATTTTAAAGTGGAAAAACATAGCTAAAATTTCCCCTACCCAATCCCATAAAAGAGCTGTGCTCTTTGATTGTTTGAATAAATAGTTAGTTAAAGAGGGAAAGAAAGGAAAGGAGAGAAGGAAGGAAAAGAGAAAAGGAGGGAGCAAGGAAGGAAGGAAGAAAAGAAGAGAGGGAGGGAGCGAGGAGGACAGGGAGGGGAGGAACAAAGATTAATATGACATTTGACTTTAGAACACCTGGAACTGGATGTAATTATTTCTACCAGGAGGGCTGCTGTTGATCTACTGAAAATTCAGTGTTTTAGGGCAACCTCACTCTGATAGCCTGATGAAGAGTTACTAATATCTAAGAAGTTTAATTGGATACATGTCAAAATGACTCACATCAAGACAAACTAATAAACCCCTCTTATTTTTAGCCTATTCAAGCATAAATGTAACCTCTGGCACACTCCATTACTTTTAAAAGAACACTGTGTGTGTGTGTGTGTGTGTGTGTGTGTGTGTGTGTGTGTGTGTATGTTTAATATCCACAAGGCAAGCAGAAAAAAAAAATCTTTTTCAAGTATGTAGACCTCAGCCTTAGATAATTTTAAAATGAAAAAAAGTAGCTAAAACTTCCCCTACCACAGCCCTTAAAACAGCTGTGTTCTTTGGTTGTTTGAATAAATGAATAGTTAAAAATAAATATTGGCAAAGAAGGGTGACCATACAAGTGAAATGTGGGCACACTGCCCAGTTAGACCTTTCTCCATGTACAGGCATTCCCCGACTTTCAAATGGATTGTGTTTCAGAAGTTGGTATGTTTGGAATTCAGAACACATTTTCCCATAGTAAGTGTTTAATAGGTTGTTCTAGTTCACAGACGAAAACACGAAATCCTGTTCAACCCGTAACAGGCTTAGAATTTCAGTAATAATATCAAAGGACCCAACCAATGTCTGTTTCTGAAGGAAAAGGCATCTAGAGTTCCAAATAGAATCTTAGTCAGGATCTTAGATCTAACAGCTGGAAGGAACCTCAGAACACATCTATCTGACACCTCTCATTTAACACATAAGCAAACGGAGGATCCGGAAGGTCTGGTGACCTAATGGACATGACCCAAGTGTAGTAGTCAAAAGTTGTATTTACTTCTAGATCTGCTCACCTTGGAACCCCTGATTTTTCCACTGTAAGAGTTAGGTAGCCCTAATCCTGATGGCAACTTTTGTCCCCCTTACATTTTATGCTTACTAAGCAGTAGATGTCTAATTGTTGTTGTTTAGTCATATCTGACTCTTTGTGACCCCATTTGAAGGTTTCTTGGCAAAGATCCTGGAGTGGTTTACCATGTCCTTCTGCAGCACATTTTACAGATGAGGAAACTAAGGCAAACAGGCTTAAGTGACTTGCCCAGGGTCACACAGTTAGTGTCTGAGGTCAGAGTTGAACTCATGAAGATGAGTCTTCCTGAATTCAAGCGTTGCACTCTACCCAATGTTCTACCTAACTGGCAAATATATAGACAAATATGGCTTTAAGTAGGTATCTCTATGTTCTGGGGCAGGGGGCTGGAGCAGTGAGGTGAAGAATAGGGACAGGTGTTTGATGTGCGAAATAGTAAGAAAACTGAAAGTATCTTCTGTCTCCAGACTCCCAAGGGATAATTCTTGATTTAAGACAGACAATCAACAAATAAATATTTATTAAGCAATAACTATGTGCTGATAATTTCATAAGCTCTTGGGATGCAAACAGAAGCAAAACTCTCCTCAAGAAAGCTTATACACTATTGAAGGAACAACATAGGTACAAGGTATATAGGAAGTAGGTGGAAAATAATACCAGAGGGCAAGACAGCAGCAGCTAGAAAGACCTGCAGAAGATGGCACTTGAGATTCTTGATGGAAGCCAGAGAATCTAAGAAGTAGAGAACAGAAGGAAAGAGCATTCCAGGAATCAGGGACAGCCAGTGAAAATACAAAGAGAAGGGGATATACTGTCATGTGCCAAACTAAAGGCTAAAGTAGCTGTTTCATAGAATACAGCCCAACTTGTGGAGAGCTTGAAATATCAAACAGCAGGACTGTGTATGTAGTGCTGGAGAAAATGAGAGTTCCTGGAGTTTACTGAATAAGAAGATAAAATGTATACACTCAAGCTTTAAGAAAATCAAACTGGATTGCAGTGGGAAGAGACTTGAAACTGATTTTCTTTAAAAGGTATTTAGATGGTGCCCCTGAGAGGTGATGAGAGCTTGAACTAGCTATAGGACCATGTGAGAGAAGAGGAGACATAGAGAAGAGATTCTGTGAAGTTAAAAATAACAAAATGTGGCAAAAGATTGGGCAAGGGTGAGGAGCAAAGCGTGATGATCTTGGGTAGCTAATGGCAGCTATCCTCAACAGAGTATGTCATTTAGAAGAAGGGAGGCAAAATAAAGTTTTGTTTTGAATATATTGAGTCTGAGATGCTTTCAGGACAACCAGTTGGATAGGTCCAAAATGAAGTTCATGAAGGAAACTGGGTCTCCATAGAGGTAATAATTGAATCCATGGAAGTTGATGAGCCTCACCAAGTGAAAAAGTCTGGAGTTAGAAGACACCCTAGGGCATGTTGGGGGATGCCCATGGTTGGCGGGTGTGACAAACTTTAAAATCTAGCAAAGAAGACTAAGAAAGAATAATTACGGCTTCACTCCTTTTCCCCTTTGCTATTTTGTCAGGCCAAACCGTATTCCTTTCGCATTCTTGCCACCCTGACTCCTTTATCCCGTACTGCTGCTGTTGTCATTCATTTATGGCCGACTCTTGGTGACCCCATGGACAGTCCATGGGGTTTTCTTGTCAAAGATATTGGAGTGGTTTTCCATTTCCTTTTCCAATGTGTCCTTTTACAGATGAGGAACTGAGGCAAAACTTACCATAGACTCACATAGCTAGTATCTGAAACCTGACTCCAGGCCTACTACTCTATCCACTGAACCATATAACTGCCTTAGCCCCTATACCTTCTCTAATTTTACTTACACTCAGTGTGGTAGGATGTCCTCAATTATATCTTAACCAGGGGGTCTTGACACACAAAAAACTCAAGTAAAGTTTAGCTATATTTATAGGGAAAGAAGAATAACTTTTCTCACTCCAAACCAGAGAATGGGAAAGACAGAAAGATCTGGGGTAATATGAAGGATGGAGGATGCCTCAGGAGAAATGCCAAGGCTGTTAGGGTCTGGGGTATCCAGAGAGTCTCTTCCTCTTCTGACCACTGCCAATACTGCCATCTCTGAGCCATCGCTGGAGAAAGTGAGAAAATATTCAGAAACTTTGGAAGAAAGCATGCAGGGTGATCAAGCTGCTGAGGAAAGAAGAAAATCAATAAATCAATCAATTGAGCATTTTAAACACCTACTATGTGCCAGGCAGTGCTATGGGGTGGAGTTATAAAGACAGAAATTGAAGAGCCCCTATCTTCAAAAATCTTAAATTCTAAAAAAGAGAGGCTCAAGAGATGATGGTCTTGTGGCTCCTGATCCCCCACAAGGGCATGTCCTGGGTTAGCTATTTGCTGTTTAAAAGAGATGAGTGCCATGATATGGTTAAGTTGAAGTTTAGCGTTTTTTCAACTCTAGAGAATGCCCAATGGTGACTATGGAAATGATGCTCATTCATGCTGGGCAGCAGAAAGGGGCCTACCCAAAGTCAAAGCTGTAAGGCAGCCAAAGTTTGATCTCAGAATTCCCCCTCCTTCTATTTCTCGGCTCCTCCCTCAAGTGTTTCTCATGATGTCACCTGAGTGTCCAGGGCAGTGAAAGGCCGAGCCAGATGGTGGGAAGGAGATCCTTTTCTACACCAAAAGCAGGAAATTCTATGAAAAGCGAGGAAAACCCGAGAACCCAAGACTAGCTTTAGGAAGGATTTTCTGGCACCAGACAGAAGGGGCGGCCACGGAAATACTGACTGAAGGTGGAGGAAGGGCTGAAGCCTCTCAGACGATGGGCAGAAGGTTAAGTGGCAAGCCTAGTTCCTCCCTGTCCGGTTCCATTCCTCCTTTGCACACTGGCCACTTCATTGGGACAGGATGGAGGGACTGGGGCAGTCTCATTACAAAAGAAGAAACTGACCTCCCGCAACCAGATCAACCATGGCGAGAGGAAAGCCAGATTTTACAGTTTGGAACCTTGATTGGAAAGAAGAAAGAAAGGAAAGATGGAGAAGTCAGGAGCTGAGGGCCCAGAGAGTGAAGAAAGGGTCCGAGGAAGCTCGACTGGGAGATGGAAAAGGATTTGACTTTGCTAAATTAGTTCTTCCAGTGGAAGACGTTGGGGGGGTGGGGAAGTTTGCCAACTGGGCGCTAGCTCTCTCGCGCGAGGGAGGGAGAGAGAGAAAGAGAGAGAGAGAGAGAGAGAGAGAGAGAGAGAGAGAGAGAGAGAGAGAGAGAGTCAGACAGATAGACAGAGAGCGAGACAGACAGAAAGAGAGACAGAGAGAGACAGAGACAGAGAGAGACAGAGAGAGAGGGAGAGGGAGAGAGAAGGGGGGGAGAGAGAGAGAAAAAGAAGGGCATCTCTGACCCAGAGAAGCCCGCACAGATAGTGGAGCTTCTGGCCATCCTCCTTATCCCTAACCCCACCCTTCCCCCACTTCAGTTAGTTTTCGTCTCTCTGGATAATCGGGAAGAGCCGAAACCACCAGCAAGCTACAGCCGTGGCGGAGGGACGGAGTGCGGTCCTGGAAATGCTCTCCCCCCAGCCCCCCCCTCCTCCCCTCCCTCCCTCCAATTCGCCTCTTCCTCCTCTCCCGGTTCTTCCTGGGGGAGCAGGAGGGAACCGCGTAGGGCTCTGTGATTCACTGCAGAGGGGAAGCTGTTGGGGGGGGCGGGGGAAAGGGGCGGAGGAAACGGCCCGAAAGTGCCAAATAAAAAGGGGCTTCCCGACCAAACGCGCCAGCGGCTGCAGGAGTCGCCAGGTGGGGGCAAAAGTGGCTTGACTGGCTCTCCGCTCCGTGTGGCTGCAGCCCAGGCTGGGCAGGGTCCCTGGGCACCCTGGGGCAGGCCCACTTTCTCTCGGGAGAGGTCCATCCAGGTCAGCTGGAGGACTTTCTTCCCAACCTTCTTTCAGGGACTTAGAGTGGAGGAAAGAGGGAAGGAGAGAGAGAAGTGGGAAGTGGAACCCCCTCCCCCACCACGCACCCAGCCCCACTTTCAGTTTACTTCCCCCTGGTGAGTGTCAAGGAGTTCGGAAACGTCAGAAAGAGGGAGGAGAACCTAAAAGCTGTGGAGAGAGTGATCAGGAGCCCGCGGTCCTCTCGGAACTCCTGAGCGTCACTTAGGCGCCGCTTGCGAAAGCCGCATCTTCCTCGCAGTTTGGGATGAGAGGCAGAAACTAAGGCAACCTCTCGCATCTCTGTACCCTTAGGGAGGCTGCTCCAGGGGATGGGGGTCACTGTCTGACATAGCCTCCCTCCCACCCCAGCTATATCCCATAGCTGAAGGATGTTGGGACCGCGGCACCCAAAAAGAAAAGTCTCAGCTTTGATTTGACTTTCATTTCCCTCTCCTTGTATCTATTTTTGAGGGAAGGGTGTGAGATTTTTGTTGTTAGCCTTATTTTCACTTTGGGGGAGGATGTTAGGAAGAAAATAAGAAGTAGAGGAGAGAACAGCTTCCTCTTGCGTTGCACCCCGTTTTCAATCCGCCCATGCATCACTTCAGGAAGAGGAAGACAAAATCGTTGAAGTTGGTGTCCGCCAGGACGAGCCCCCATTTTCCTTTGGGGTTCACCCTGTGACCGACTGAGTGATCTCCTGTCTGCATGTGTTTGCCCAAGGTGGCGTGGAGGGCACCACGTGGGCTCAGCAGCCTGGGCTCAGGAAGGGGTGCATGGCCCCCAGGGTTTTCGCGGGGCAGCCGCCTCTGCAGCCACCACCACCACCGGCGTCCGGGATCTGGCAGGGGAAGATGTTAGCTGTGGGGGCGCTGACCGGTTTCTCGGTGCTTAGCCTCCTCACCTATGGCTACCTGTCCTGGGGCCACGGCCTAGAGGAGGAAGAGAAAGGGACAGCAGCCAGAACCCCCCAGGCTAGAGAGGGGCCAGAGCCCAGCTCATCCACTACCTCTCAGCCTCATATCGTGTTCATCCTAGCTGATGACCAGGGATTCAGAGATGTGGGATACCACGGATCAGAAATCAAGACACCCACTCTAGACAAACTTGCTGCCCAAGGGGTTAAACTGGAAAACTACTACGTCCAGCCTATTTGCACACCGTCCAGAAGTCAGTTTATCACTGGAAAGTAAGTTGCTCTGCTTTTGTTTATTTTTCGCACTCTGGTCAGCTTAAACAGATGTTAAGACCTCCGAAAGGAGCAGGGAAAACAGGGCAAAGATGCAAACATTGATATGTAAAGAGCCAGTGTCATTTTGTGTAATTAAAGGGGCCCCATGAGTGCCCTGAGAGTTTTCTCACCGTATTCCTCTCTCTTCTTTAATGCTACCTCCTAAATAAAGATCTTTACAATATAGGATGAAGTTATTATCATGTAAGCGCTTGGCCACAAGCCAGAGAACTCTAGAAGGTACAACTTCAGCATTCAAAATTCTGCCTTAACTACTGAGCATGTCCAACCTTTACTTTACTTGTCATTGTGAGATTAATGAATTTCCCCATCTAGAGTTAGGGAGAACATTGATTTCTATCGCGAGTGGAAGCTAGCTCAGAGGAGGTAGGTCCAAGAGGAAAAGTGCTACAAAAGTAGCACTGAGAGTGTCTGTTACAATAGAAGATATAAAATGGGAAATCTTATTGGCAAGATCGACTGTCAAAACTCCCGCAGATTCAAGTGAGTGGAACACATTTCAGAAAAGTCAAACTTTGTTCTCAGGTTTTCAGTTATTCCTCAACTGTCTGGCATTTGTATGACTTTCCCCAAAGCATTAGGCATTAGCTTGTTTGGGTGCTAAAGTTAAGCCTTATAAATGTTGATGTCATTCTCCTAAATAGTAAAGTCTGCTTTTCAAGCACTTTCTAAATCACTGCTCACTTAGCCATGTAAATGTTGCATTGTAAAGGACCCATTTATAGTTCTGTTACCATATATACCAGTTATAAACGCAACTAGTTACAAAAGTTTTGGATGGTACAATCTGAGCAGTGAAACAGAACTAAACTGGAAGATTTAGAATGAAGCAGAGAATTAAGTAACTAATCGATTTTCAGAATGCAGAATAAAATCCGCCTTGGTTTGAGTCTGTTTGCTTTGTGATTTCAGTTGCAGCGAACCTTTGCTTCATAGTGAAATTGTTTTTGGATTTGGATCCTATGAGAGTAGCCAGTATCCACTGGAAAAATAAAGCCTATTTTGCAGGAATCTATGTCCTGTACTCTTTCTGCTTACAACATGATTTCCACTGCTTAGCAAACTGTCAGAAACTTACTACCTCTGCCAGAAAAAAGAAAATAAAATGAAAATGATGCTCATCCTTCCCCTATTTTGAGAGAGAGAAAAAAAATGTGTAGAAGTTTTCCTTGCACTTTGTGGTCATTTTTAAAAGTTAACTTATGTGAAAGGAGGAGCAGAGAGTTGGCTGGAAAACAAGTTAATCTACTCTACTAGCAGTAAAATTTGGTAGGTCAGCTTTTAACCTCTTACTTCTCACCAACTTTTCATTCTTAGCTTTCCAAATGAATGGCAATTATGACTTCTTCAGATAATCAAAGGAATTCAGATCGATCCAGACATATCAACAGAAATTAGCAGAATACTGAACTATGGGAAGGTATTTTTCAGAAACGGGTCTATATTCAAGGTTCTTCCAGAGGGGCACAGTATAGTGGAGGAATATTGAATATGAGGCCAAAGCTTAGCTCTGCTGAATACTGATAATCTGGGTGAATCATTTAGTCTCTGGGCCTTAGTTTGCAAAATGAAAAAGTTGGATGTATGCCTTCCATGATCCCCATCCAATCCTAATCAATGATCTGAAACAAGAAAAGGAAACACACACACACACACACACACACATATATATAATTATATATACACATATATGCACAGATACACATACAATAATCAATAAATGATCTGAAATTAGATAAGAAAAGTATACATATAAATCTATGCACAAACATAATAGAAATCAATTGTCAATAAGAAAATATATATAACTCTGCACATTTTAAATCTCATACTTAAAATTCAGACATGAAACTTTAGGAAGAGACCCTTTGCTTAAATCCATTAGTTAGATCCTAAGCTCCCTGAGAGCACAGACTATTCTTCGCCTTTCTTTATATTTCTAGATCTGCAGTGTCTGGCATGTAGTATGTGCTAGTTGATTGACTGATTGATCAATTCTATCATAGATGATATCAATTTAGAGTTACTAAAGAATCTATAAGGCCATGTAGCTAAATCTCCCATATTGAAGATGAGGTGACCAGGATCATGGAGGATAATTGATTTTCCAGAGTTTACATAGCCAGTAATTAACAGTATGCAATTATAAGAAAAAAATTAAACTGAAGTAATTCTTAAATCATTTCTTTTATGGAATTAAGTTTTGGTTATGTAACCATCAAGGGATGGTTATATAACTATATTATAGAACTTAAAATTTCATTTCTATGCAATGTGCCCACATAATAGTGTTGAGCATGAAAAGCACTAAAGTGGTCACTCACAGCTGAATTTTACTTTCCTGTAGTCTTTGACAAGACTACAAGAGTTGAGGACTATTTTTTTTTCACTTGCAGTTTTTTTTTGTTAAAGGCAATTTGCTGGCAGGGGGTAAAAGTTTCCTTTACATGAATAAGAAATAAAGAAAGGAAGTGGTTTTGAGAACCTAGTTCTGGACAACATATTGCTAAAGGAGAGCCTGATGAATATTGTCATTTGTCCTTTCCATGAGAATGAGTGACATGGTTTATGCTTCCTGGCTCCTATAAAAGGCAGTAGAGAGGCAATAAAAGCCTAAAAGTTAAATCTGAATTATGCTGATGATAAGTTAGGTAGGTAAAGAGATAGAATGCCTTTGAGTCCTACAAATCAACAGCTTATATAAATTATTCAGGTTTAAATTCAGTCTGCCCCTATATTTAATTTAGGCTTATCAAAAGCTTCTTTGTTGTAGGATGATCTTATAGACTCACTATCCAGCACATAGCAGAGCCTTTCTGAACACTACCAGGTTTAAAAAAAAATAAAAGCTGCTCTTTTCTATTACAAAAATCTGTAACTGATTCCAGATCCTTAAAACAATTCAGAACTTTTCTGCCTGCCAGTAAGGTTGAGTGACTTACTGTGTGAGTCAGTTAGCCTATTAACAACTATTCATGGTGAGCAGAGCACTACACTATAGGGACAGGGGATATTAAGGAAATAGAAGATAGGGCTCCTGTCCTTGAGGAGCTGCTAATCTGTTTGGGAGATAAAGGATGTATTGAGGAAATAATTAGGTTGGATGGTACTTTCTTTCCTAGTATTTCCTCCTGGGTTTTGCTATGCCTGAGATATTTAGAAAGCAGCAGTTTCAGAATTGTGTTCTCACCTTGATCTTGATCTGCAGTAGGTCTTAATAAAAAAGTGACTAAATGATTTTCTTTTAAATCAAGGCTTTCTCTTTAGTGGAATGAAAATATTAGATTACAAGATTTATATAAAATAATCTTTTATCCCAGGGTACTACCCTTGTCTTTAGTTGATGAAAACCTGTTGTGTTAGAAAGTTTGTTGAATTATCAAATGGAATAATTAAATAATCTGTATTGAATTTTCAACCCTGAGAGTAACCTTAAAAATATACATTTTATTTATTGATGTCTTTTAGCTTTACAACATATCTATTTCCTACCTCTTCCAAAGTGAAAATTTTCCTGTAACAAAGGGGAAGAAGGGAGAGAAAAAAGCATTTATTAAGTAACTTCAGTGTGCTGGGCAGGCATTGTACTAAGCATTTTACAAATATTGTCTCATTCCACAGAAGTAAAGTAATTTGATAGAAAGAAAAAACAAGCAACACCATCAGATATCAGATATCTCATCTGATGATGCATCTAGTGTTCTCCCCCAACAGTCCCCCACCTCTCTGACTTGGGCAAAGAGATATATTTTATTCTTTTTTCTCTGAGACCTTCAGAGATATGCACCTTCCCTTTAGTGATCTTTTCACTTCCATCATTGTGGTCATTATATTATTTAAAAATTTGTTTCACCTTTTGGCCCTTTAGTTTTCTAACTGAAAAATAGGACGTGTTAATTCTATTTCATTTTATTTTTACTAAGTTTAGAGAAGGTCACAGTCGATTCGTTTAACTCTCAGGTAACTCACAGACTTGAAGATTCCAAAGCAATTGTGATCTTTATCAATGGAGGACATTTCCATTCCCAGCTCCAATAAAATCATAAATCTTGACCCCCCCCCAAAAAAAAGATGTGAAGGGTACTTCTGAATTTGGAATAGTTCAATTTATTTGACTTCCACAGAAGAACTTTGTTAGATAAAAACTAAAATTATGAAATTTATTTTATCCCTGAAATTACAAATCAAGGGGCTAAGGGAAGATAATGATGCCTCAACAAAGAAGGTAAATTTCAGAGTATTAAATACTACAGCTCAGGCAAGGATGAGATCATTTTAAAAATGAGATTATTAAATTGTATTTCTTTCAGCATTACTGAATGGTAGGAAGAAAGGAAAAAAGGACCCAAATTCTATACTACACCATTAATTTGAGCATGTAGATCTGGTTAAAAGAAAATTTGATTGCCATTTATTCTCTATATATGGTGTTGTCCCACTAATCTGTGCTTCCTATTAGATTTCAAAACTTACACCCAAAATCCTAGAACAATGTTCTTGATGTAAGACAAGGTCACTAAATAATACTTTAAAAAAGTAACCTGATTTATATACCAAAATCATAAAAGTTATGTAAAACAGAACTATAAGCATGTGGGTCCCTTAAACGGATTTCTTTAAAAAAAACTAGACTAGTTAGAAGTTTGAAAGTCTCAGTATATCTGAGAGAGAATGGCCTTATATTTAACTTCAAAAGTTTGCAGATGCAGCTTAAAAGAAACAATTAAATCATTGATAATGCTTGGGAAACTACTGCCTATTCCTAATTGATCAGGGATGTTTCTACATACTTTGAATTATAATCAAATAAGCCATTGGCAGACAATTAGGCTCAAAGTCCCTGGTTTGAAATAAATTCCCTTTAAAAAGTGACCCTTTGAAAGTGAATCCCCGCTCAGGTAATTCTGTCCAGTTTCCTGAATAGATAAGGTGGTTGTTTATCCAGATGCTAGGGGCCAAGGAAGTTCCTGGATTTTTACAATGTCTCCCAAAAGATCAAAGCTGGCTAGTTGGAAGATAAACTCAGGTTGAAAGATGATTTTTCAGTTAAAATTGTGTCCATACTTTTCATTGTTTTTTTGTGGGGAGCGGGGGTTCTGATAAGATCTTAGACCCAATTTTGGTTTAATCTTGTATTTCAGAACTAACTAGGCATATTTTGATGTAATTCTGGTTGAAACGCACATTTTCCATAGTATAAAGATTCCCTTAAGCTTTACTTCAAAAATAATTTTTAAAAAATTCCTTCCCCTTCCACCACTCCACGTGTATAAACATTTTTCTGGTTTTATCCATGTCATAGTTAAAAGTAAATTCCGTATAATTTTAAGATTAATATTTTATCAACCAAGACATGCCCCAATGATTGTGTTGGTTTCAAACAGAGATGAGAGAAGGACGGAGGAATATGTTCTGTATTGATGACTTTGGAGAATTATTAATGTTCATTGTTTTAAATTTTTGGCAAAATTCTGTTAACTTGTAACCAAATAGAGGCAGGCACAAAATTGGAGGGCAAGAGGTGCTAGATGACTAGTTATATATAATGTCAATATTATCAGAACTAAACCTATTTACCCTTTTGTGTAGTATATATTGTCTATACTGATACCATTGTTTTCTAAAGTATTCAAAGGATTAATTAATTATTGTCTATACTGATACCATTGTTTTCTAAAGTATTCAAAGGATTAATTAATTATTGTCTATACTGATACCATTGTTTTCTAAAGTATTCAAAGGATTAATTAATTAATTAAAGTTAATGAACACAGACTGGTTGAGTCATACCCACTGAATTTCTCTGAGAATTCTTAGTCTCTCAGTGATCTCATGTAGTTTTCTTTGAATTGTTATCTATGCAGAAAACTCCAGAATCTCTACGTCTAGCCCCGTTCTCCCTTCTGAACTCTAGACGCACATTCACTAATTGCTTGTTATCTATCTTTCTGGTTGAAACATCTATGTTTAACTTCCCCCACAAATCTGGGCCTCCTCTGAACTTGTTCTGGGCATCTCGGTTTTCAATCTCAAGGTCATCTTTGACTTAGCACTTTTTCTAATATCCAATCATTCACAGCATCTCTCTTATGTACCCTCTTTTCTCCATGACCTCATTCTCTCTCAGGTAAACTTTTTACCTTATCTTTCATGGAATTAAGCCTTTGTGTTGCTTCCCAGCTAACATTTCCCAACCATGTGATTTTAGAGTAATGTAACTCTCTTTCCACATCTTTTTTATGCCTTCCCCATTAGATTGTGAGAGCCTTGAGAGCAGGGATGTCTTTTGCCTTTCCTTGTTTTCCGACGCGTAGCACAATGCCCTGCTGGGCACCTATATGTCTCGCATACAATAGATACTAATTAAATACTTGTTAACTTGTATTTGGTAGGGGAATTTCCAAGCTTCACAAAAGTAATTCAAAAGCTTCACAAATACAATTCAATCCTCCACATTCAACGGTGAACACTTAATTGTGCTAAGGAACTTTGCTTCTTTTTCTTTCTTTCTTCCTTCTTCGCTTTCTGTCTTTCCTTCCTTCCTTCCTTCCCTCTCTCTTTCCTTTCTTTCCTTCCTTCCATCTACTTCTTCTTACCTGGATTATTGTAATGGCCTCTTAAGTGGTTTCCCAGCTTCAGTTCTCTACCTTTCCTGGCTCATCAATCTCGTGTTGTCAAAAATACCTTCTGTAGGACTAGTGGAACCATGCTATTCCTGTATTCCAAAATTTTCAATGACTCCCTATTGTCTCCAGAATAAAGTACAAAATATTCAGTCTGGTGCCTACCTGCCTTTATTGAATGGTATTTCCTTACACACATTTTGTGTTCCTATGCAAATAGACTATTAGCTGTTATTTAAAATCAGCATTCCATCTACAGACTGAGTATTTTCATTGGCTGTCTCCAGTGCCTGGAATGCTCTTCCTTCTCTACATTGTCTTTTAAAACCTGTATCTTCATTTTGATGGAAGACTCAATGGAAGTCATATTTACCAGAGGAAGTCCTTTTCAGTATTCTCACTCTCCTCAAATTTTCTTGCATTTACTTATCTGGGTACAAAATAATTCCCTCAATAAAATATAAGCTCCTTGAGAATCAGTGAGTCACCAAACATTTATTAAGCAACTATCATATGTCAGGCGCAGAGACAAAATGGCAACCAATTATGTACAAACAAGCTACATATAGGGTGCGTTGGACATAATCAACAGAGGGAAGGCTTAAAAGACTTCCTGTGGAAGGTAGAATTTTAATTTGGATTTAAAGGAAGCCAGAGAATTTAGGACATGAAGATAAAGAGAGAAAACATTCTAAGCACTGGGAACAGCCAATGAAAATGTCCAGAGTACAGAGATGAATGTTTTGTTTGTGGAAACAATAAAAGGAGCAGTGTAGTGGATATGTGTGGGTTGAAAGATGTTAAAACACTAAAAAGATGATGTTGGGAGAGGTCATGAAGCACTTAAAATGGCAAGAATTTTTTATTTGATCCTAGAGGTGTTAGGGAGACACTGGAGTCTATTGAGTAAAAGGGAACATGATCAGACTTGTGCTCTAGGAAGATCATTTTGACAAGTGAATGAAGCATGAACTAGGATGGGGAGAGACTTGTGGCAGGCAGACCCCCATCAGTAGGCTCTTGCAATAGCCCAAGAAGGAGATGATGAGAGCTTGCACTAGAGTGGTGTCATTGTCAGAACAGAGAAGGGAGCATACTCAAGAGATGTTGTAAAGGTAGAATCGACAGGACTTAGCAATAAAATGGATGCAGGAATAATAGCATTGAAATAGAGTGAGGAATCAATTATGACACCCACATGGCCGACGTAACCGGGAAGATAGCGGTATCCTCAATTGGATAGGAAAGTTAGGAAGAACAGAAGGTTAATTCCTTTTATATTTGTGTTCCCTAGCTACTGGAATAATAACATTGATGTACCTATATCTGTACCATAGCAGCATATGAACATAGCATTTTAAGATGTCCAAAGTTGTTTACATATCTCTTTTTTTCTCCACACAATCCAGTAAAGTGAAGCTGCTGTTGTTATCCCCATTTGAGAAGAAATCTCAGGCTGACAAAAGTTAAATTAATTGCCCAGAATGATACATCGAGTCAATGCCTGAGACAGAATTCCACCTCAGATCTTCCTGATTCCAAGGCTATCCATTTCTGTCTAGCATAGTAGAGGATTTTTATAGTCAGGGCTTAAAAAACAATTGTTGCATATATTGTAAAAAAAAATATTAAAGGATCTTTCCAGTTCTATCATGGCCTAGATAGATCTAGCCAGAATTTTAATTCTCTTTTCTATCCAAAGGAGATCAAACGTACTCTTTTAGATTTGTGTATATTATAACCAATTCTACCTTTGTAACATCTCTTAAATCTTCCCACTTCTCTGACATTGTCACCGCCCTGGTTAAAACTTTATCACCCTCATTGGTACTATTACAATAGCCTATTGATGAATCTGCCTGCCTCAAGTCTCTCCTCACCCTAGTCAAGCTTTCATTCAGCTGTCAAAGTGATCTTTCTGGAGTACACATCTGACCATATCAACCTTTACTCAATAGAATTCAGTGTCTCTCTCTAACATCACTATGATCATATGTGTGTGTGTGTGTGTGTATAGGTATATGTATGTATATATGTACATAAACAGATGCATGCAAACATGTGCATGTATTTCTATATATATGTTTGTATAATATACATCTATTTTCATCTCTCTTTTATATTAATTGACAAGTGTCAGTCCTGAGTGAAAAATTCCCCTTTACGATGAGCACCTTCCACTTTCTGTAAAATATTGTGAGAAGGAAAGGATTCATGAGTGCAGTTCTACATTTTTAGGAATTCTTTTGAATAAAAACATAGTTTCAGTATTGTCATTAGCCACCACCCCATTTCACTAGCTGAAATAACTCCCACTGAGATACGCATATAAAAATGCAAACCAGTCTCCAATTATTGTCCATATTCAGTTTTTTACATTTTTCATTTGAAGAATAAATGGATTACTAAATTAATGAAGCTACTTGTAATCCTAAAGGGATAGGAATGGGAATTATTTCCTTCATTACTATTCTCAAACAGAGCAGGAATCCCATTAATTGGGACTCATTGAAGTCTTAACAGAGTTGGCTAAAAATTGCTCAATAATGATGGGACTTTCCTAATTTATAGACCTGGAAGGAATAATCTATCTGATGTGCTGGTGAGAACACAACTATAAATGAACACAATGAAGGGGAAAACTATTGAGGGAGGAGAAAACGATCAATCACTTCTCTTTCCCTCTCAAGCAGAAATTCATTTGTCATACTACAACTTATTACTTTATTAATCAGAGCATAACACCTTTATTATAAAGTGAGTTTCAGTTCTATAAGGAAAGGTACAAGTTCCATTAAAATGATTCATCCAAACAAAGTCCTAGAATGAAGGAATCTTAGTACTGGGAAGGCCATTAGAGGATATGTGAACCAATCCCCCTTCCACATTGTTATGTCTTTGGTAATTTCCCCCACCCTTCACTTAAGCACTTCCTCTGAGAAATAAATAAGTAGTTTTATTTTATTTTTGAATACCTTTAATGATGAGAAAGATTTTTCTTATGTGAAATCTATCCACCACCTCATGACCTTCCATTACGGGTGCTAGTGCCACCCGACAATATGTCTGATCTCTTTCAGAAGACAGCCTTTCAAATACTTGAAGACAATCTCCATGTTGGCTCTCTTCCCCCCAACTCATCCAAGACATTTTCTTCCCTGGGGCAAACATTGTAAGTTACTTCAACCATTCAAGTCTACTCAATATTGTCTTTACCTGCCTCTAGTCACACCTGATTTGTCCACTCTTTTTTTTTTTTTTTTTTAATGTGGAGCTCAAGACTGAAGGTTATACTCTACATGGGGCAGCTAGGTGGTTCAGTGAATAGAACACCAGTGCAAGAGTCAGGAGGACCTGTGTTCAAATTTCACCTCAGACACTTGACACTCACTTAGCTGTGTGACCTTGGGCAAGTTATTTAACCCCAATTGCCTCATCCTGGGTCATCTCCAGTCATCCTCATGAATATCTGGTCACTAGATTCAGATGGTTCTGGAGGAGAAGCGAGGCTGGTGACCTGCACAGCCCTCCCTCACTCAAAACAAAGTCAAGGGCAAGTCATGTCATTATTTCTCTGATGGCATGGTCTTCTTTGGCAACGAAGGATGAACACACACACTTTATATGTGATCATTAACTAGTCCAAATATTCTCTTTGGTTCTGTCCACTTGTTGTTGGTGGTAGTGGTGAGTCAGTTCAGTCATATCAGACCCTTTTTGACCCCGTTGGGAGTTTTCTTGGCAAGATACTAAAGTGGTTTGTCATTTCCTTCTCTAGTTCATTTTACAAATGAGAAAATTGGGGCAAACAGGATTAAGTGACTTGCCCAAGGTCATACAGCTAGTAAGTTCCTGAGACCAGATGTGAACTGAAGAAGATGAGACTTTTAGAATTCAGACCTGGTGCTCTAGCCGCCTAGCTGCCAATAGATTTACACTATTGTAGTGGCTAAGTAATTCTACTTTCTCTCTTTGATGGTTCTCTCTTTAGATAATTATACCATCTATTCCAAGCAATGTTTATTTCTTCCTCTTCTCCTTTCACTTTGAGCATAGTTTCAAAAAATCTTAACATTTTTCAAAAGCCTTAACTCATTTTGTATCTTAGCCCCTGGCATCTTTCCTACAGCTCCTCTTTGTATCTTTCTGTGTGTGTGTATGTGTGTGTGTGTGTGTGTGTGTGTGTGTGTGTGTGTGTGTGTGTGTGTGTGTGTGGTGTACCTTAAAGGAAAACAAAAACTATCCTAGTTGAATAGTCTTTGCATATACATCAGCATTTTCTGATAATTTCTCATTTGTTCAGCATACTTTGTAATTTGAGGAGTATACTTCATCAGTGCTGCCAAGAATTTTAAATTCATCATCCAATTTAAAATTTCAAGAGAAAAGATCATGTTTTTATTTTGAGCTTCTTGGAATTGCTTTCTGCACCTCATCATGTTCTTAGTTATTACAAACTCTAATAGGTCCTCATACACTTTCTCCTAGTGTTTCTCAGTGTTTCCACATCAGTCAGTATTCCCTATTTGGTCAGAATCGGTAATAAAGGATGATTCAAGTGTCTCATTGCTACTCCATGTAAGGTTGCTCTCCTTTCTGACTCCAAGTAACCATTTGCAGAATCTGAGCATAGACAATTTTCTCCCTTTCTTTCCCTTTTCAATTTAAATGACTCTCTATCAAATAACTCTGTGCCTGTCTCCTCATCTCTAACATAGGTAGACTAGATAATTTCTCTGTTTTATTATTGGTAAAGAATGTCATTTTTCTTACTGACTTTCAGGTTTTCGTTTTTTACTCTTTCTTGTTGCTCTGTTACATCTTCCACTCATCTTTCACCTTCCAAAATTCTTTATCTAAATGTATTTTTTTTATTTTAAAAAATATATTTTAGAGTAGAAGGTAATTCAGGGCAGAGGATAGAGGGAGGAGAAGGAAAAATAAATTTAAAAAATAAGCCTATTTATTATGACCACAAGCCTAGTACATGAATAGGAAGTTCTATGATTTCTAGTAATATACTTTACCAGTTTTGCTTTGCTTATTTATATTCTGTTGGCATCATAACTATTTTTAAAAACGTCTGATTTTTTAAATAACCGAAACATTTTATTTATCAATGTGTATGTATATCAGAAATTTCTATTTGCTTTTCATTTAGTTTTAATTCAAAGGAATGAATTTTATTGAATCAAGTGTAGTGAATAAACAGTCAAAGGAGTATTGGTGACTATGATGTTATTTTCCTTGGCCCCAACCAGGCTGTTGCTGAGAACTTTCTGGAGAAATACTGTGATACCTATGAAAAGGTCTAGTTTAGTCAAGGCCATCTGTATGGTTGAGAATGTTCATCTTGTTTAGCCATTTCCCAACTGATAGGCATCCCCTCAGTTTTCAATATTTTGCTACCACAAAAAGGGGTACTATAATTGTTTTTGTAAATGTGATTCCTTTTCTCTTTTTCATGATTTCTTCCCTGTCACCATAACTTTCTGTGGTCATATGGCTATGTCAAAGGGTATGCACAGTTTGTTTGCTCTTTGGTCATAGTTTCAAATTGTTCTCCAGAATGTTTAGATCAATTCACAACTCCACCAACAATGCACCAGTATACCAATTTTCCCACATCCTCTCCAACATTTAACATTTTCCTTTTTTTGTCATATTAGCTAATCTAATAGGTATGAAGTAGTAGCTTAGAGTTAGTTTAATTTACCTTTCTCTAATTTCTAATAATTTAGAGCACTTCTTCGTATGCCTATATATAACTTTGATTTCTTCCCCTGAAAATTGTCTGTTCATATCCCTTGACCACTTATCATTTATTATTCTTCTAAATGTGACTCAGTTTTCTATATATTTGAGAAATGAAGCTTTTATTAGAGACACTTTACTGTAAAGATTGTTTCCTAGTTTTCTTCTTTCCTTCTAATCTTGCTTGCATTGATTTTGTTTGTACAAAAGATTTTTAATTTAATTTGATCAAAATTATCTATTTTACATTTCATGATACTGTCTATCTCTTGTTTGGTCATAAACCTGTAACTGACTTAACTTCTCCTTTAAGAATTTTGGATGCTATACCGCTTGGTGCATATATGTTCTGTACTGATATTAGTACAATGTCTATGACCTCTTAGCAAGATGTAGTTTCCTTCCTTAACTTTTAAAATTTGGTCTACTTCTGCTTTTGCTTTGTCAGAGATAAGGATTGCTGCCTTTGTTTTATGTAGTTGCTTACTTCAGCTGAAGTGTGATAGATTCTGCTCCAGTCCTTTACTCAGTATGTGTCTCTCTGCTTCAAGTAAACAAGATATGGTTGCATTCTGATTTTTGATCAATTCTGCTATCCACTTCCATTTTATGGGAGAGTTCAGCCCATTCACATTCACAGTTATGATTACTGCTTGTGTATTTACCTTCATCTTACTTTTTCTCCTGTTTGTCCTCTCCTTTCACCCTTTCCCTTCTCACCAGCATTTGTTTATGTCTGCCACTTCCCCTAGTCTGTTCTCTTCTGCAAGTCCCTACTCCCCCTTTCCTTAATCTGCTCACCTCCTACTTCCAAGTAAGGTAAGATAGATTTCTATATTCAATAGATTGTATTTATAATTCCTTTTTTGAGCCAATATTAATGAGAATAAAGTTAAAGGGATGCACATCACCAACACTCCCATCTTCCCCTCCACTATAAATAACTCTCTCATGCCTTTTCTTGTGAAATAACTTACTCCTATCTACCTCTCCCTTCCTCCCTGGTGTTGCCCTGAGGCCCATGGGAGACCCTCCTGTCTGATGCTTTGTTGAGGGAATATGATGCGGGGATGGTAGTTGCTACTGAAATCTGTAGGGATCTGGCAGCATAGCTGGTGCTAAGCTGGGGTCCTGGTGCTGATTTCTGGTCTATACTGGGGCTGGTCTTGAGTTTCTGTATTTCCTAAGGCCGCAATGAAGCGCCCTCTAGAGGTTGCCCGTTTGCCTGAGGCTATACTAAAGTGTGTGCTGGTTCTCAGAACTGGAATCTACCAGTTCCCTTGGCTGTGCTGAGGCACATGGGGGGACCTTGTGTTGGTGTTTGTCTGCTCTCCAGTACTGGGGCTCAGGATCTCTAAAGAGTTTCCTGAGGTGAACTTGCTAGTGGCTTGCTGGGATGCTACCTGTCCTGGACTGCGTTCCCCCTTTATCTGAGTGAGACAACTTTCTTGTCGATCTTCCAAGTTTCTTGGACTAAAAGGTTCTTTCATCTCTTCTTTTTGCTGATTCAACTATTTCAGAATTTGGGGCGGTGTCATTTTATGGTTTTTTGGAGGTGAATATGAGAGAATTATGGCAATTTATTTCTCCTCTGCCCCCTCGGCTCCCAGAAGTCTGAATCAGTAGGAAAAACTTTTTTTGTATTGTTTTATGCAATATTTATACCTTAACAAAGGAGAGTTTAAAATTCATTTGTCCTAAGTGAATATTATTTTGCTGATAGTTGAATCATATAATTTTAATTATATTATTGGAATTAGAAATGAAGAGGACCTACTATTAAAGCAAATTAAAAACTCACCAAAAAAGGGGTTAAGATAGTCTTCCCTTTTCCAGACCTTAAGATTAATAATAACAACACTGTGTTAGGTGTTTTACAAATATTAACTCATTTGTTCTTCACAACAACTGTGAGAGGTAGGTATTGTTTTTAGCCCCATTTAAAATTGAAGAAATTGAAGCAGGCAGAGATTAAGTGACTTATCTAGGGTCAAACAGGTAGGAAATATCTGAGACAAGATTTGAACTCAGGTCTTCCTGAGTGTAGACTAACCTAACCACCCTTCATGTACTCTTTCTATTCTCTCTTGTCCTTGCTTTTCTCCAAACCAAAGAGATTGCTCCCATAAATGGAGATCCACTGGCATAGAATTTTTAATTCTTGGGGTTTATCTGTTACTCTAATAAACCTGAATTTCTTGTGATGAAATGTTAGGCCATTTGTTTTCACAGTCATCATCCGGGGACTTGATTATCTTTTCTTGGTGACCTGCATTTCCCTGGTACTTTCCATATGCATCCTTAGCAGCAAAATATCTACAGCATATTCCCAAGGTAGTTTCCTTGAGTATGTACTAATATTTGGATTTGTTACTTTGTCCATTAGAATGTAAGGTCCTTGTGTGTAGAGATCACTTCACTCTTTATTCCTGTATCTCCAGTTTCTATAAACGTTCCTGACACATGGTAGATACTTAATGAATGCTTTTTAATTGAACGTAATGAAGGCTGTCATATCACAGGAGTTGTGATTTCTCAGGATACAAACTCTATCTATTGAATACAAAGCATTATAAAAGTTTAACTTGGAGATTTCTAGTCCTGGAGGACTATGTCTAGGCACTTGAATTCCATCTTTTCTGTGCTTTATCTGACTTTCTGAGAAATGATGAGAATACTACATGAGGCTTCTAGATACCTAAATTCTATTATTGACTCTGCTGCCAAGGTGGTATGTGGCCCTGAACAAAAATTTAATCTCCATAAGCCTCAGTTTCCTTATCTGTAAAATGAAAGAGTTGAATCCTCTATAAATCCACTTCCATCTTAAATAGTCTATGATCTATGTTAACTTCTCTTCTTAATTTCTCAATTTTTACCTAAAGCTATGTAAGACTTTCTATTTTCCAACTGAATTATACCCCACCACCACCATCCTAATAAAATGTACCTTTATTTTCTGCTCTAATCTTGACTTTTTGAGAAATCTCAGGACTCCCTTCTACCTCACAAATTCTTATTTTATAGTTTCTATTGTTTGAGATGCTCAGATGCCCCTTCATATTTTTTCATCAGTTGTTCATTTGGTTTCCTTTAGTGAAATCGTTTTCTTCCCTTCTCATTTCCCCCTCTGGGGTGGCTAGGGGGCGCCAGAGATTGAGCACTGACCTGCAGTCAGGAAACCTGAGTTAAAATCCATCCTCAGACACTTACCAGCTGTACGACACTGGGCAAGTCACTTTGCCTTGGTTCATCCTCTGTAAAGAGAGCCGGAGAAGAAAATGGCAACCCACTCCGTTTGGCAGGTGTCTCTGCCAAGGAAACACCAAATGGGGTCACAGGCATCAGACACCATTGGAAAACATCTAAACAATGGCAATATTTCCTTCTCTTAATCAAAATATAGACATTTACAAAGAGTGACATGTTGTTTATAGGATCTCTCAAAAGACATGCAAGGCAGGCTACGTGGTATAAAAGGAAAATGATGTTCTTGGAATAAAAAGAGACCTAATTGAATCCCATCTGAAAAATATTCCAAATGTGTTTTGACAAGGGCACAGCACAAAGAAACTATCACCTCCTGGGTCTGAGAGCTTTGCTACTTCTCCTAATGTGGGAAGAAATGTATCTTAATAAATCTTTGAAAAAATTACCAAGTTGGAGACCATCACCTGTAATATTCAGCAGCCCCCCCCTTGGTTTTTGTTCAGGTATAAAATTCGAGTAGCCTGAATTGCCAAGAACAACACAGTAGAGAATGAGGTTTAGGAAAATCACAGCCTCTCAGAGCTGGGAATGGTTTCCTTTATTCTTCTTGACATATTTTATATTCCAAAGATGCTAGTTTTCTTACTTTTCTTCAAGCATTACACTTCATCTCCCAGGTCTGGGCATTGTTATTGCCTGGCTTTTATGCCTGGAAAGTTCTTCCTCATCTCCACTCTTTCCATCTAACTTCTTTAGCTTTCATCAAGGTTCAACTCAAATACCACCTTCTCTATTTCCCAGTCCTCCATCTCCCCTCTCACTCTTGTTCCTGGTGTCTTCTCTTTGAGGTTAACTTATATCTGGACATCTTTAAACAAAGTCTGGATGACTGCTTGTCAGGGCTATGGTATGAGGGAGTCTTATTCAGAGACGGATTGGACTACACGTTCTCAGAAGTCTTGTTCCAACTCTAACATTTCATGTTCATAAACAAGAAAATGATTCATTACTGTGGTTTAATAGTTTTTATTTTATACCTGAAAGCATGGATTGATATTACACATTCATTATTACTGTTTTTCTCCCACAAGCCCAATAATTTTACTATAAATGAAATTCCGTGTGTGTGTTTGTCCTTCGTTGCTGAAGAAGATGATGCCATCAGAGAAATAATGACATGGCTTGTACTTGACTTTGTTTTGAGTGAGGGAGGGTTGTGCAGGTCACCAGCCTCCCTTCTCTTCCAGAGCTATATGAATTCAGTGACCAGATATTCATCAGGATGACTGGAGATGACCCAGGATGAGGCAATTGGGGTTTAGTGACTTGCCCAAGGTCACACAGCTAGTGAGTGTCAAGTGTCTGAGGTGAGATTTGAACTCAGCTCCTCCTGACTCCTGCACTGGTGCTCTATCCACTACACCACCTAGCTGCCCCCATAAATGGAACATTTGTGATTAAACAAACCACTAACCAATTGGAAAAGAAAACAGCAAAGTTATATAGCCTGAGGAAAATATATCCTTTCTCTGTCTCTCTGTCTCTGTCTCTGACTCTCTACTCTTTCTCTGTCTCTGTCTCTCTTTCTCTGTCTCTGTCTCTGACTCTCTACTCTTTCTCTGTCTCTGTGTCTCTGCCTCTGTCTCTGTCTCTCTCTGTCTCTGACTCTCTACTCTCTCTCTGTCTCTCTCTCTCTGTCTCTCTCTCTGTCTCTCTCTGTCTCTGACTCTCTACTCTTTCTCTGTCTCTGTGTCTCTGCCTCTGTCTCTGTCTCTCTCTGTCTCTGACTCTCTACTCTCTCTCTGTCTCTCTCTCTCTGTCTCTCTCTCTCTCTCTCTCTCTCTCTCTCTCTCTCTCTCTCGCTCATCTATTGGTGATCCTTCACCAATACAGAATGAAAAGTACTTTTTACCCATTTTGGCAAAATGTAGCCTGGGTTTTACTTGTTATATCAGAGTTTATCATGGAGAAGAAATATGCACTATCACCCATTACAAGACACAGACATAGAAATATGTTTAAACCTTAGCATGAAGGATTTAAGTTGGGAATAAAGTGAATAAAATATCTATAATAATAGCACTGACTGTTAATTGTGCCAATTGTAAGCGTGTCAGTAATCATCTTAGTTCCAAAAGCATGGGAAAAGTTGTTTTATCTTTAGCTCCCTAAAAAGTGAACTAATTAAACACTGATTGCCACTACTGTAGATCTAGTCAGATTAATCTACTGGATTTTTGTGTTATAGAAGTTATGCCCACCTGGATATCTGGTTATTAGCAAGAAGCCTTAATTGTAGTTTGAGGAAGTTAGCTGCAAAACGGATTTAAAAGGCATTCATTGTATTTCAGATGTATTTAGAAACCTTTATTTTCCCTCCAAAGGTTTCTGACACACAATATTCTGTAATACTTTTTATAAGCAGTAAATGTTTGATGTATGTCTGAATGAATAAATATCTCATTCACATTACCTAAAATAATTGAAATAGATATTTTTTCTGAATTTTACAAGTGAGGAAACTGAGGAATGGAATGTAGATGATTTTCCCACATCTATGATTTATGATTAGTGATGCAGTTAGAAAAAAAAATTTACATTCAGAGTCAGGAGCTCTTTTATGACAGATATCACACAGCAGCAGCAGAAACGATTGATGACCACTCTAAAATGTTGTAGTGTCTCCTCGTCTTGTTTAAGACAAAGATAAATTCTAATCTAATTTGACTGTTTGGTGTGGCATTAATTGAAGGTGGAGGGTAGACTAATTATTATAATAACAGAATATATAGCGATAGAATATATAATAATATATAATATAATAACAATAGAATATATAATAATATATAATATAATAACAATAGAATATATAATAATAGAATATATAGCATTTTAAGATTTTCAAAGTGCTATAAGTATCTCATTTGATTCTCACAACAATTCTAGGTGTGTTAGTATCTCCATTTTACAGATGAGGAAACTGAGGTTGAGAGGTTAAATGACTTGTGAAAGGTCATGTACATAGTTAGTGTTTGAAGCAACATTGAAGCTAAGATCTTCCTGACTCCAAGTCTAGCACTCTACCCACTGCACTGCCAACTTACCTCTGGATTGGATGACCTCAAAATTCATTCCGTTCTACTATAGCTAATGCTATACTATTAGGGAGGCAGCTAGGTATTACAGTGGATAAAGTGCTGTTCCTAGAGTCAGGAAGATTTATCTTCCTGAGTTCAAATCAAGTCAGACACTTACTAGCTGAGCGATCCTGGGCAAGTCAGTTATCCCTTTTTGCCTCAGTTTCCTCATCTGTAAAATGAACTGGAGAAGGAAATGTCAAACCCCAAATGGGGTTATGAATAGTCAAACATAACTGAACTAGAAGTTAAACTAGAAGTTTAACAGAAGAAAAGTAAGGAAATAAAAATGGAAAAATAAAAGTTCTAGGATAACTCAGTCTTTTTCAAAACAGCACATCATAAAAATAAAACCAATAAGATGCTTTTTAAAAATTTCCCAACATCCAATATTACCAGTTTAAATATCTTTTTTTTAAACTAATGTAATTGTCAAAATATAACTCAGAAAAGGTCATTACATAGACAACTTCACACACACATATACATGTATGTGTACACACACACACACACATATATATATATACATATATATATAAAACAACCTGTACTTCATTGATTTATAAATCCTGGAATTAAGTTAGATAGTTGTTGCCAGTTTTTCTTTGCTATTTACAGACTTTTACCTTTTCTTTTTTCAACCTTTTTTGGTTGAATTGCAGCAGATATGCATGAGGGTTTTTGCTTGTTGTTTTTTGGACTTCTGGGGGGCCAGGCAGATGTTTGATTCAAGCCTTTGGTATCCTAGACTAAAAGGGTTTAAAACAATGAATAGGTCTGTTGGGTTTGGCACTGAAGTTAATGCCAGTGTTCCATTCAAAGGGTGGAGCTTGGCAGAGGATATTTTGGAAACTACTTAGATTTTTGGGCATTCGGAAGAGTTAGTTTCCATCACAGATTCTGTACCTGAGCCACCCTTCTTCTTTCCCAAGAACATCATAAAACTACAACCATAAGCATAAGAAAAAAAGACAATAGGCCAATACCTACATCCCTTATATGTTTTAAGTTTGATTTTTCTGTAGGTGCTTTAATAAAACAAACATTATCCTCATGTCTCTATGATATTTTATATTAGCTTTTTTTGAACTACTTGTTTTTAATTAATTTTTAGTTCTCAACATTCACCTTTATAAGATTTTGACTTCTAAATTCCCCCCTCTTTCCCCTTACCAAAATGACATACAATCTGATATAGACTATGCACGTATAATCATATTAAACATATGAACACATTAGTCATGTTGTGAAAGAAGAATGAGAACAAAAGGGAGAAATACAAGAAACCAAACAAAAACCAAACAAACAAAAAAAAAAGATAAAATAGCCTGCTTCTATCTGCATTCAGACTCCATAGTTCTTTCACTGGATATGGTCTTTTGGAATTGTCTTAGATCTTTGCCTTGCTGAGAAGAGCTTTCTGTCAAAGTTGGTAATCATGAAGTTTTCTTGTTACTGTATACAATTTTCTCCTGGTTCTGTCTATTTCACTCAGCATCAGTCTTTGAACTACCTGAAAGAAGTGTTTTCACTTAAGATGTAACTGGAAACATTTTAAATGCTTGCCCTTGGATATGTTCCTCTTTTGCCTCAGTTTGCTCATCTATAAAATGGGGTTAATAATTATAGCATCGGCTTCCCAGGACTGTCCAAATGAGTAGGCAGAGCACATTTTAATACTTAAAATGTTTCCAGATTTGGAATTTCTTTTTCATTTCCTGAAAAATAAAATACTGTTACTTCAACTCTCCATCCTTCCCTTGCTGTCTTCCTTCTCTTGTTTGTCCCTAAAAATGCCCCAAGTTCAAAACAATGACCAGAAAGTTGTACTGGGTTATTTTAAGGAGTAGGGGAGAGGAAGTCACGAGAAATGTTGAAATGTAACATTTTTAATACTCTTCTTATTGTCCCCATAATTACACTTTTTTTGTGACACAGGTTCCTCATCAGTCAAATGTATAATTAATAAGCACTGCTTTCATTAAGGATTCCTTCATACACTCTACATTCCAAGCAACCTCACCTCCTTGCTGTTTCTTATGCTAGTAATCCCATTTTCCATCTCCTTACCTTGTCCTAGGTGCCTGGAATGGTCTTTCTCCCTTCCACCTCTTAGCTTCCCTCTTCCCCTTCCATTTACTAATTCTTTAAATAATCCATATTTTATACATAAATTTTTATGTAATTTCCCCACAACACAAAGAAAGATCCTCAGGGGCAGCTTGTGCTTTTTTTCTATCCTTATGTCCCCCAAGCCTGGCACATAGTAAGCAGTTCATAAATTAACATTGAATTAAATTTGTAGTTAACATTGTTTCAAAAGAATCAGGAGTAAATTCCTGGTGTACTTTCATTCAATAGTGAAATATTCTTTGATGAGTAGTTTGATCCCAGAAAAAACTTCCCACATTACCATCTCTTCCTTTATTTTCTAGTTCTTCTATGCCAATGAGCACTTTCACCCAAACCAATGATTAGGCATATGACAGGAATTCAAAAATTTTAAGGAAAATTTTCTGGATATCTATCTATCTATCTATGTGCATATACATATATGTGTGTATATGTAGTCATACACATGTACATGCATTTACACATATAAATATATACATACATACATTTATGTGTAGATAGATATGTAGATATATAGAAGTAGATATATATCAGCTAGATAGGCACATATGCCAGAGGATCAGTGTGGTCATCTTAGCAAGAGAAGTAACAGTAGCAAACCTAAGAATGTGGTAAAGCACTTCAGTTTCTCTAGACACATTTTCTATTCTAAGTATGACAACAAATTAATGCATATTTGTAGTGGGTATTTATTTAACCTAGTTCTTTCAGTAATAAAATCATGGAGTCCTCACAGCTGAAAGAGATCTTAGATATAATTTAGCACATAATTCTCCACAAAGCAGATAATTAAAAAGGACCAAATAAGTTTACATCTCAGGGATCTGAGAGACATAGAATTTAGGGATGGGGGGAATGTTAGAGACCATCTGGTTCAATTCCTCTTTTTTGAAGATGAGTAAACTGAGACTAAGTGATTGTTCAAAGTCACATGGCTAGCCAGTAAGGGAGGAAAGTCCTTAAACTCTAATTAATATGCCCTTGCAACTAGAACTTCAGTCTTTGAAACAGTATGGTGAATCGGCTGAAATTGACCAGATTTTCCAATTTCCCTTTTAAATTGTAAATGTTTACATGGAACCTCAAGAGCTCTTTAGGTCTCTTGTCTATATCTCACTGTCATTAGCAGAAAAATTCTGACTCTTCAGTTGATTAAGTTATAAGTAACCAGCTTGGAAGCAAGGTGAGATGTCCAGGAGGAAGAGGCAGATGAGCTAAACTTTGAAGGAAGCTAAGGATTCTGAGAGGTCCAGGAAGGGAAGAAATTCTTCCAGACATGTGAGATGGCCTATGGAATTTCATAGAAGAAGGAGATGGAAGAATGAATTTGGGGAACAGTTAGAGGTAGTAGTCTAGTTTGGCTGGAACATAAGACTGCATGAAAGGGAATAATATGAAAGTAATCCAAAGGGGTAGATGGGAACCAGATTTTGCAGGTCCAAAGTGCCAGGCTAAAACTTTTTACTTTATCTTAGAGAAGAAATAGGGAACCTTAATTTGTTTTTAAGAAGTGAATGACTTGATCAAATTTGTGCCTTTAAGTTTTTTGGGCACAGAGGATAGGTAGGGCCTGGAGACAGGATGCTCAAATGAAAGTTTATTGCCATAATCCAGGTAAAAGATGGTAAGGACCTACACTAGAATGGTAGTTGTTTGAGTCATCATGTTCATCCTTTGCTCCCAAAGAAGACCATGCCATCAGAATAATGAAGACATGACTTGCACTTGACTTTATTTTGAGTAAAGGAGGGCTGTGAAAGTCACCAGTCTCACTTCTCCAAGCCATCTGAATCCAGTGACCTGATATTCCTCAGGATGACTGGAGATGGCCCAGGATATACTGGGAGACCTTGGGCCTTTTAGGTCAAGGTCTGTGCAGGTACTCACTTAGGAGGTGTTTGAGTGGAGAGAAGGGGGAAGCTGGGAGAGACTTTGTGGCCAAATCAATAAGACTTAATACTAATGAAGAAGAGTAACCAACTGATAAGTGTGAGAATGCGAATCTGGGTGCCTGGGAGATTGGAATTTCACGAGAGAACGAAATATCTTTGATTTCTCATTTTCAGTAACTGATGTTCCTTTCCCTACTCAGCAATGGTCAATTACTCCTTTTCTTCCATCTTATTAACCATTTGATAGAACGGAAGCCCTGAAAAGCAGAGACATATTTTTTTTTCTTTGTATCTCCAGTACTTAGCACTGTTTGTGTCTTGCCATAATAAATATGTAATCAACCCTTGTTTGTTAAAGATTCAAGGACTTACTATTACTATTATTTACACAAAGAAGCAACAAAAATGTCCTGAAAGCCAGAAAGTCCCACCTTGGACAAGTCATTTAACCTCTCAATGCTATAAGCAACTCTCAAAGATACCTGCCTGCATTGGCAGAAGGAATTCCTCATTTAGGCATTTGAAATAGCCCCTGTGAATGCAAAAATTCAAACAATCAGTTTGAAGGCTTCATTGGTGCATTCTTTAATGTTTTCACAGTTAAAATAGATCACAAATTGAGAAATTCAGCTTGGTATTGGTTTCTCCTATTTCTGTGTCTTCTGCATCCTCACTTCAAATCTAGCAAAGTAGGATCATTGTTTCTGTGATTCCCTTTCAAGAAGATTTGCCAAAAACCCAAGACTGGGAATGAAACTTGGGCTGGATTTCTCATGCCATTTACATGCTACTCATTGAAATTCGGAAGATCCTTCCCAGTCCATGACTGGGTAACCTTTTCACTAGCCCAGATTCACACATTCCATCCAAGTAGAAACAGCTGCCTACTGTTCTCAATTATAGATGTTAATTGACTTATTTCTTCAGTTTGCTTTGTTCATTGTTAGGAAAACGCAAAGAATATCTCCATCATATTATTAAAAAAATCCATCTCTGAAAAGTGAATGAATGAAAAAACCTGAGTTAAATACTTGTTGTAAAGCCAACACAGAGCTAAGGCATTGGAGATACCATGAAAAAAAAATAAGCCAGTCCTTTCTCTCAAGAATTTCACCATTCTATTTGAGAAAAACAAAACAGGAGGATTCAGTTTCTGGGAAGATGAAAAGTCTTGGAGCCCTAAATGTTCAATATAAGGGCAGATGACAAGGTCCAGAGATCCATGGAGCACATCAGCAGATCAGATGGTAATGTCCTGGTCCCTGGAAGGTATAACAACAGGTGTATGTTAAGTCACAGCAAGCTTACTGAACTTTGTTTTCCCTATTATAAACTTTATAATATGAAATAAATATAAAATTCAGGGGCAGAAAAGAAAACCACAACTCAGAAATATTTGCTCCCAGTTCAGAATGTCTAGCATCCTGACTAATTGCAGCAGAGTTTGGTCTAGGAGTGGAAACTTAGAACTTTTAGAACTAAGTACTTCTCAAAGGAGCTAGGGGCTAGGGGAGGGAGGAGAAAATTAGGTTTGGAATGAAATAGATCCTAAGCCTAGGTGACTTTACTCCTTCTGTCTTTCTTCCCAAATGCAATCTTTTCTAAAAGCTCAGAATATCTCTGCAAAAAGAACTCTGCAGTGATTTTTCTCTGTTCTCCAGTTTTCTGTACTGGAGGTAGATACCGTTGTATAAGGACTGTGGGGGTGATATATTTACCTGGATAGTAACAGGCATGATGAGAATTGCAACAGAATTAAATGGAGAGCTGAGCAAATTAGTAAAGGAGAGAAAAGATGAAACAAGTCAGTGCTAAAGAAACTGCCTGAAGACAGACAAACTAATAGGGCGTTGATTGAACTGTGAATTTATCCAACTATTCCAAAAAACCAAATTGAAATTAGGCTAACAAAGGGAGTAAAATGCCTTTTACTAAAGAGGTCTAATAGACTCATAATGTACTCGGTGGCTCTCTGACTAAAAGATCCCAATGCTGATCATTTATCCCAAGGATATTAGAGACAGAAAGATGGATCCCATATAGACCTAAGTATTCGTAATAGCACTTTTGGGACAGCAAACAAGTGGAAAAATGTAGATGCCTATCCACTGAGGAATGGCAAACCAATTGTGGAACATGGAAGTAATGGAATATTACTCTGGTATAGGAAACAATGAATTAAACTTAGATACATGGAAGGAGAGATTTGAACAGATACAGATTGCATTACGCATAACCAGGAAAGCAATGCATCTAATAATCATACCAAGCTCAGTACCAGACAAGAGTAAATATATCTTCCTTTCCTCTTTGCAGATGTGGGGGATTATGAGTATGAAATACTGCATTTTACTAGCAGACACAAGTTTGCTAAGCTTTTTTTCTTTCTTTCTAAATCTTTTTTCTTTCTTACAAGGGATGCTTTTCTGGGGGTGACCTTGTAAAAACAAATGATGTAAGAAACATAATGTTAATAAAAAAAATAAGGTAAATTTTCAATAACTAAAATAATATAAGGATTGCTGTGGCCTTGGGGAAGGATATTTTAAACTAATGGCACTCAGTAAAAAAAGCAAAGTCTAGGAGGGTCTACCTGCCTTGGCTTCCTTTCATTGAACTAGAGCTTGCTCTCTTAGCAAAGTTCATCATGTTCATCAGAAGAAGACATAGAACTTTGGTTGGTCACATCAGGAGCTGAACAGTCATTGGGATGTCTTGTTCCTGTAGGGACACAAGTCTCTAAGTCAGTATACCAAAATCTACAAAATACCTGTATCTATTTTTTTTCTATTTTATTTTGGTTTTTAGTTTTCAACATTCACTTTTATAAGATTTTGATTTCCAAATCCTGCTCCTTTCTTCCCTCCCTACCACCCTGTCCCCAAACAGCAAGCAATCTGATATAGGTTATATAGATATAATCATATTAAATATATTTCCACACTAATTATGTTGTGAAAGCATAATCATGCCAAAAGGGAAAAACCACAAGAAAGAAAATAGGAAAACCAAAAAAGTGAAACTATACATTTTGATCTGCATTTAGACTCCATAGGTCTTTCTCTAAGAATACCATTTTACATCATGAGTCTTTTGGAATTGTCTTCGATCATTGTATTGCTGAGAAGAGCTAATTCTATCATAGCTGATCATCACACAATGTTGCTCTTACTGTGTACAGTGTTCTGGCTCTCCTCACTTCACTCAGTATCAGTTCATGTAGGTCTCTCCAGATTTTTCTTAAGTCTGCCTGCTCATCATTTCTTATCACAATAGTGTTCCATGTTATAGTTATATACCATAACTTAATCATCCATTCCTTTATCGATGGGCATCCCATCAACTTCCAGTTCTTTGCCACCACAAAAAGACCTGCTATAAATATTTTTGTACATGTACATTTGGAGGCAGTCCAAGTCACTGGGGAACCAGAGGACCTCTTTCTGTCCTCTTAATAAGGAAATAAATCAGTAAAGGTTTATTAAGCACCTACTATGTGACAGATACATTGCTTAAACACTTGAAATGTGGAAACTGTCCTTTTAGATAAAAGTCTATGCCTTGTAATCTAACACATGATGGGGTTGGGGGGGGAAGGGAGAGAGTGTCAGGAAATTCATCAGGAGTTCAGGTTACCAGTTAACAAAAAAAAAATCCTTCCATTTTTTTGTGGCTTAATCTGAAGACAGGAGAAGACTGATACTTTTCAAGTGATATTCTGCACACTTTCTTAACTTTCTCAGTCTTCAGTGAATGCTGAAAACCATTTGTTGGGGATATTTTAGATGGAATTCCTACTTAAGTACAAATTGGACTTGATAACCTCTAAGACTCCTCTAACTCTTAAGATTTTATGGTTCTGAAAATTTATGGAGGCCCTTGGAAAATGACTTTTTCTGAATTCTTGTCCCATGTTGTGTTTACCACACCACACTGCCTTGGAGTCAGAAAGTCCTGGGTCCAAGCCCTGCCCCTGACACATACTAGCTATATGACACTTCTCATTGCCCCTAAGCAGTTCCTTAAGCTAATAAGCTGTCACTCAGTAGAAGGATTTGTCACATCTTTAATTCCCACAGCAATGAAACCAGTTCCAAAATAAACAAGAAAGGTTCAGTGCATTCTGTGCTGAGGTAGATTCCTTAAGGCTCCAGAAAAATCCAGTCTATTTACAACAGTAGCTGCAAATTGGACAATTGCTTTTATTTTAAGAAACTAACCATCTTTTAAACCCTTCTACATTAGAGTCAACTTCATGTTTCCCTAAAAAAGGAACTCACTAAAAACGTTTATGAGAAAGCTTCTTGTGGAGACCAGATCCTTGCTGGCCTCTGCTGTTGGGTTCAGTGCCAAAATGTTAACAGCTGTGGAGACATTAAGGACAGCTCCATTAAGATGCAGTTTGTTTGAATGTGTCCACCTTGGTTACCATTGTTAGTATTAAACATGTGGCCCAACATCTGTGGATTAGAACATGCTCAACCAAACTTTTTTCATTTTTTTTCTCCTAGTCTTTTTAAAAGATTAGACATGTTCCCATCTTGGCCAATTATCTACTAATTCAAATTCAGTTTTGCTTCCTTTATACAAAGGATACTCATTTTTTTAGACTCTTCCTATTTTCAAGCATTTCCTATCGCCTGATTAGTTCCTTTTCTCAGGCTTCCTTTACCATCTCAGGAAACTCTTTTCAGGCTAACTCCTCTTGTCATGTGACTATGATGGCCAATTCCTGAAGGTTTAATGCCTCTGTCCTGTCTCCCGTTTTCTGCACGTGAGTATTGCTTCTCCCAGCCAGCCTCCACAGACAGCACGTTGAGTTTCTTACTCCCGTGACTCGCTGTCTGGCTTAGAGGGCCTTGCCAACTCACAGCTGTTTGCCTCTAGTGGGCAGAAGGGTTGATGTCATGGCCGGCCTTGGAGCTCAATTGAACTATGTTTCAGAGTGATTTTCCACAATATTATTGACTTCTTGTTGCCGAACATTGGGAATCTTGTTGAAATGGAGATAAATTTGGAAGATGACAAGTTGGTTTTCTTTTCTCATTCATTCTGCAAGCCCTTTTTAAACTCCTGGAATGTGTGAGGCACTGGCTTGGGAATGGGGATTCAAAGATTTCTTAAAATACACTCTCTCCCTGCAAGGAACTAGTGGAGATCCAATGTGGTGGTGTGAGATAATTGGTAGAGAAAGTCTCCGAGTCAAGTAAAGGCAGAATGATGGGGTGGAAAGAGTACTCACTGTCATATCAGAAGACCTACTTGGAAGTTAAAGGGATAGATAAAGTGTTGGGCTGCGAGGCAGAAAGATCTGAGTTCAAATCTTAGCTGTAACTTTGGGCAAGTCACTTAACCTCTGCCCCCCGTACTTTGTTTGGCTGTAAAATAGGGATTATAACATATACCAAGAAGGGATTGAGGATCAAATAAATTATTTGTTAAACAAGCACTTAGTGCAATATCTGATACATATAGTAAGTAACAATTGTTGTTCGGTCATTTCAGTCCTATTTGATTCTTTATGACCCAACTTGGTGTTTTCTAGCAAAGATGTGGTTTACCATTTCCTTCTCCAGTTCATTTCACAGATGACGAAACTAAGTTAAGCTAAGTTAAGTGACTTGTCCAGGTTCACACAGCTAGTAAGAGTCTTAGGCCAGATTTGAACTCAGAAAGATGAGTCTTCCTGACTCCAGGACCAGGGCTCTATGCACTATGGTGCCACTTAGCTGCTGCATCCCCCCTTGTCCCCCACCCCGATAACTTAGACTACATATCTTATTTATGTCCTGAAGTCAGATCAATCTTCTGGCACATTTTCACCACCTGTCCTGGGACAAGTCTCTTAGCCACTGTACATAGACTGTAGAACAGCTGCTGATCTAAATCAACTAGAGGAAGTTTCCTCCCTGGAAGTTTCCTATACCAATGGTGAAAATGGCTCTACCTTCCCCTATTCCTCCCCAAAAGCAGTGCACATATTGAGGTTATAGTCAATAAGTATTTATTTAGCACTTGCTACTATGTGCCAGGCGTATATATAGATGAGATTCATATAAATTATAAAATATAATTCATATAATATAAATTATATAAATTCATATAAATGAGATTTAATGCTTGTCTTCAAAGAATGTTAGGATCAGTGGATCAAGCAGTGGGAGAGGGAAGACATATATACTTATAAATTCATTGTGATGCAAGCTGGAGCATTGTAAATACACAAGACAAAGTAAGAGATCAGATGCGAAAGAAATCACTTCCAACTTGGGATATCAGAGAAAAAGTAGAATTTAAACTGAGTAGAATGGTAGTAGTCACTGACAAAGATGGTGGGTATTCCGGATATAAGACAAAGGTGGGAGAAGGCCTACAGGTACGAAATCTTCAGACATGCTCAGTTTGGCTAGAATGGAGAATTCATGAAGGAGAGTAGGGTGAGATAGGGCCACTACTTCACAAAGTGACAGACATCCAACAAGAAAGCATTAGCTAATCAATATTTCTAACCAAAAAAAAAAACACAGAAAACTTTTAAAAGTCTCTTTTCATGTAATAGTTTACATACCATTGCCTTTTCTTGCTTGTTTTCCTGGAAATGATTGTAGTGACTTAAAATTCAATGAAACTAAGCTAATATACATGATTACATACATCATAATGTTATGTACAGGACAATTCATATTATGTACTGCTTAGGAATTTTTATGTCATACATTCCCCTTACAGTTTTTTCACATTGAGCCATTCATGATGTCACCTAAATATTTTATATAATCCCCAAATAAGAATTAATCCTTGGTATTACCATTAGGATATTGAAAATCATTCATCGACTTATGGGGGAAAAAAAACAAAACTGGCTCTCAACTGGGCCATTTGGCTTTATGCTTAAATATCATTCTCCTGAAACAAGGTATTGGTTGATGACATTCAACTAATTAAATGAAGAAATGTCCAGGTTAGTGGAGAGCATAACATCCCAGCAATGAAAATTCCTCCCATTTCTTTTCCCTTGCTTTATCATGGATTATTTAGTAAATTCGTTACTAACTATGTGCTTCAAGATTTTCATTAACTTTTGTGGGGTTTTTTGTAGCTCATAATTGGTAAACTCTCCATTTTTTGTATTTTGTTTATATCCTTTGTCAATTACATATAATATGGATTTAAGTCAAAGTCCTTCCTTCTTTTTTTGCTTATTACAGAAGGTATTTTTCCCTAACATCATATATATATAGATTTGGAAAGAGACATTCCACCTCTCTAGTCTGCCCATTTCATGCATAGAAGATGCTGCATGATGTAAACGGAGAAGACCTCAGTTGTAGAGTCCAAGAGTTCAAATCCTGACTCAGATACTTCTTAGCTGTTAGACTTTGCACAAGTCACTTAATCTCTCTCAGTCTCTGTTTCCTTATTTGTTAAATGCAGATGATATAGCACCTACTTCCAGGGTTGTTGAAAATAAAATGTGATAACATATATAAAGTGCTTTGCAAACTTTAAAGCTATATATAAATATTAGCTATTTTCATCATTTTTGGTAAGGAAATGGAGACCCAATGGAAGAAAGAGACTTTCATAAAAGGTACTAAATAGTAAGTTCAGGACTAAAATTGAAATCTTCTGACTCTGTTACATTGTGTTGCCTACCCAGTTGGTGTATGCTTTTGAAAAGCAAATTAAATAATATCAAATTAAGGTAAGACATAAGAAGGAAGGAGAACTCTCCTCCAGGAAAGAAATCACATTAACATTATCTACTTAATTACTAATGAGTGTGCATTATCTTCTCCTCAGATTCATTTCTATCTCTATTTTTATAAATAAGAGTTTGCTGTATTTTGTAGAATAGTCTAAAAATAATTCCAAGTGAATTAAAAGCTTTATTCCAAGGTAAAGAAACATTTCAGGTTGATTTCAAATTATCATATTTTATAAAAATAACATAGAAAATAGTCATTGCACATAACAAATGATAGCATGTTGAAAGCTGAGTAATAAACTTTAATAATGAAGATAGTTAACATTTACAGATTGCCTCCTACGTGCCAGGCACTGTGCACATGGGAGGTAAGTGCTACTATCATCCACATTTCACAGTTAAAGAACCTAAGTCAAACATATTATAACTTCTCCAAGATCAAATAATTAATAAGTAGCTGAGATTGAATTTGAACTCAAGTCTTCCTAACTACAAGCTTAATGCTCTTATACACCGTAGCACCCAGATCCCTCAATGGAGGGTTCATCCACCCCCAAGGTTTGGGAAATCTTTGCATATTAAAGATGTGTCAAGAAACCATGGAGAAAGAAAGTGAAGATGTTATATCATTACTCTACTCCATGGATTCCAAGTTGACTAATTTATGTTCCCCAAACATACCCTATCTGTATTTTACTATTCACTACAACACCAATCACCAAAATTGGACCTGGGGACTATGGGGGCAGTGGGGAAGGGGCATGACATGATCCCAAGCAGGCCCTAGTTTGTCTATAAGGAATGTCATCAATCAATTGAAAGGTGGGATGATGGGTCATATTCTACCTCCTCCAAAGGAAACTAATCATGAGGCTTGTTTCAACCCATCACAGTTACCTTTTATCCATCACAACTCAAAATTTCCCTCCTCTATTATTCCTAGTAAAAACTCCCAACCTATATCCTTCTGACCTGAGAATCAGAGCAGATATATTCTAATTTCTTAAGGCAGCTCATATTTTCCTTCACCATCAGGAGTGTTTAACAACCAGATTTTTTTTTTAAGTAGGTAGAATCAAGCGCCTTTTGATACACTTTTAATTTGAACGTGCATTATTAAGATTTTCTCCATTACTTTCTAAAACATGGACAATAAAAAATAAATCAAGCTTAGATCTATACATTTTATGATTTCTGAGGGGTAAATACTCACCCTGGAATTTTAATCTACAAATAGTTCAGCTGGTTCCAGCATGTTCTTATATACCGAGCAGTCAGAGCTGTAGCTGTGCATGTGACATTGGGAAAATACCTTTTCTTCCTTCCCATTGTACCAGTTAGGAAAAGTAATTACTGATAGTGATACATAATCCAAGAATTTAATGACAACTGCACTACAGAACTAGTAAGAAATTAAGGAACCGTCCGATGGCAGCCAGCATCCACTTGATGGTAAGCAGTATGAATTTGCGGTGGGATCGTTTGGCTCTGTAAAAATCTAAGGTGGTGATAAGGGCACCACTGAAGTGGTGTCCATGCGGAGCAGAGAGAAATGTAATTAAGAATCTAATTCAGGCTCCATGATGACTCCCCATGGCCTACTAAATTCAGTCCAGACTCTGAAGTCTGATGTTTAAAACCCTCCATCAATTGGTCTCACCTTACCTGTTCAGCTTGAAAACCCAAGATTCTGGAAAGTAGTGCATCTGCTACCATAGAGTCAATCTCCTTATCTTTCTTCCTTCCTCTTTCTCCAAATAACCCATGCTTCTTCTGGCTTTTTTGTTTACCTTTACCCATATGGCTTTTCCAGCAGCTCTCTCGTTCCTATCTTCAAAAACCCTGAAGTTCAGGGCCCCGTCCAAATTTTACTTCTTTCACAAAGCCCTTCTTGATTAGATTAGTTGAATAATGGTGAAAATATCCTTCATTGTTTACCATCTAGGGTAGAGAATCTTATCTTTTCTAAAAGCTTCCCCAACAAAACCTGGGAAGGTGACTTTTCCAAATACTCTGACAGCTAAGTGCCTGTCTAGCTAAAGATAAAATGCTAGCTTAAAACTCACAAGATGTAAGAGTAAGGAGCAGATTCCTGAACTGGAGATTTTTGTATGTACTTCCATTATTAAGGCCAATTATTGAAATCAGAACTTTCTGAGTGGAGTCCCTGGCATGAAATTTAAATTTACTTATGAAATGGAAAGAATTTAAGTTACTAAAGAGTAGTAGATATGTATAAGAGTATCATAATAATTTGTTGTTCAGTCATGTCTGATTCTTTGTAATTTCATTTGAGGTTTTCTTGGCAAGAGATACTAGAGTGATCTGCCATTTCCTTCTCCAGCTCATTTTACAGATGCAGAAACTGAGGCAAATGGGGTTAAATGGCTTACCAAGGGTTCTATAACTAGTAAGTGTCTGAGACTGGATTTGAACTCACTTCAGAGCCAATGCTCTATCCACTGCACCACCTAGCTGCCCCCATATACTTCAATAGAAACATGATTAATATATTCACTGAGTGTTCTTCCCTATATATATATTCTGTCTTTATACATCAAATGATGAAAGGGACCTGAGAGGCAATCTAATCCAATACCTTCATTTTACAGCTGAGACCCAGGGAACTCAAGTGACTTGCCCACAGTGAAATGGGATAGAGTGCTGAACTTTGTCTAAGAAGAGACCTGGTTTCAAATCATCCTTTGTATATACCCTGACTGGGTGATTACAGAGAAATCACAGAAACATAGGCAGTTCCCACAAACTAATGAATTCATGGGAAAAAAAAACATTTATTATATACTTACTATTGCTAATCTCTAGGAACATACAACAAAAACTAGACAGTCTTTCCTTTCAAGGGAACTCACATGCTTTATATGGTATAGACTCCGTAAGGTATAACAAGTTATCATCCATGTAGGGCAAATCCTTTATTATTGATATTCCACTGCTAGTATTTAAACATTAACTGATTTATTTATATCTATCAGTAGATTACATATTCTTCAAAAACTACAATTGTGCCTATCACCTTGGCAAGTCCCTCAGCACAGGTGGTTAGTGCCCTATTCCATAGTGACTGCTCCTATATATAGTGACCTCTCCATAAACATGGCTCACTTAGCATCTCCAGTTGACTATCCTCATACCGTCTCCCAGTCAAAGGTGCATCTGTAGAGCTCTTGTTTCAGCTTTCTGTTCATGGTATGTTTGAAAGGAGAGATTAAGAGGAAATAGTGGCTCCAGGCAGTGGCAACAGCTGGAAAGCATCTCTAATTAGATTCCTGGCTGACTTGGGATGCATTTATAACTTTCCATGTGTTGACTGGAAAATGATTCCAAAAACAATGTGCAGATTTAAAAAGATTTGTCACTTGAATGTATCACTCAATGGGAAGTTTTCTGAAGCCCCCTGAAAGAAAACTGAGGAAACATCGTTTTCTGATGAAGATACTATCCCAAAAATCTACCTTTGAGGTTGACAGATTTCACTATTTACTTATAGAAATATTACCACTTTCATTACATCATCTCTTTAAAAGATGTCCTTAAACATTCTAGATGAAATTCTATCTGATTCTTCAGTTGTTTTCTCTTAAAGAATTTGGAGCCTTTTTTTGCAAGTAACATTTTAGATTTCTTCAAACAAACAAAAAGAGCTAAACTGAGTGCTTTTCAGTCCAATAAAACAAATCAGTGAATGTCAACTATGACAACAGATGTTGTGCATTTATGATTTGGGTTTTCTGTTTATGGTGAAAGTTTTGGGATTGTTAGTTTTGTTTCTTCATTTTCTGCTTTGGAAAGATTGATTTCAAACTCTCCCTTCTCAGTTAAAGAAGAATTCTTTACAAAAACAAAATAAGGAAAGGAAGAAAGAAAGAAAAGAGAGAGGGAAGGAAGGAAGAAATAAAGAAATAAGAAAAGAAAGCAAGGAAGGAAGGAAGAAAGGAAGGAAGGAAGGAATGGAGGAAAGAAGGAAGGAGGAAAAGAAAGCCTTTAAAGATCTAGTGCTACATTTCATGCAAATAGCTGCCATACTGAAAGTAATTCTTCCTTTAAAAAGCTGATAACAAAAATAAAATCAGAATTTGCCTTCCTAATTGGTTGCCTTATTAGAGGTTTCAGGTGAACCCTTACTTAACATAATAGATATTTCTTAATATCTATTTACAATTAGACAAAAGTTTTCAAAGTTGGGGGGAAATGGAGCTGATAAAAAAAATTGAGGGGCATGGAAGCTGTTAGGACAAACTTACCTAGTGAACTTACCTCTACTGGCTAGATGCTAATGATTTTCTGTGCTAGGTTGCTTCATTCTGTATGCAGGAATTTTGCAGAAATGGGGCACCAGAAATAGTTATGGAATGCATTAAAATCTTCATTTTGTAAGATAGAGATGGGGGTGGGGTAGCTTTCCAGCTGGGGCCCTGATGTTCATTTCCAAGTAGAACATCCTGCCCCATACTCCACCACTGCTTTAGTGTGGTTAAAAGTTAGACTTGTGCCCTGTAAAATCAGATATCCTCTGTATGCAGTTAATGAACAACACAAAATTGCACTTATTGATATAAATTATCTTGGGTATTTTTAAAATTTCTTTTATAAAAATATGAAGAACCATTTAAAAGTGTAGTTTGCTTTGAACAATTAGATGGATTCCTGAAAAGTTCTGTCTCATTAATTTACATTAGAATAACAAAGGAATTTTCATGCTTAACTTTCTCTGTCCTCTGTCTCTTTCAAGTAAAACATCATCTGTAAACAAACGTTTAAATGTTCTTGTGTGTATGTGTATACACACATATATACATACACACATATATGTATGTATCTGTGTATGTAAGTTGTCCACCCCAAAAACAGGTTGTTCTAAGAAAGAGACAAATGATTTAGGTCTGGTCTACCTCTTTATTTCTTTCACAAACTGAGAGAAATTGCATGGAAGTTACAGTCCAGAACCAGCTTGATTTGGGATTTGGTGTACTAAGTTATATACCTTTTCAACAGGGACTGATATCACCACACCATCAGATATCATTCTTCTTCAGGACAGAGGAAATATCTGTTTTATCACACTACTCTACCACCATACCATACTACTCCCAACTTGGGACTCTCTAGGCAGAAGAATTTGTCTCCGCCAAAGCCTGAGTAGGATAAAATCAATTCAGGCTTGGATCTGGTTTGGCCAGAACAAGAAGACAGAGTGCAATCTCATTATCAATAATGTCCTTTTGAAGAACTTTGGAGTAGGAGTCTGGCTGGGTGGAGTGGGGAGTTCTGAGAATCATTTTTCACAAAGTATATATGGATATAAATACAGATATAGATACATACGGATGCATCCTGTGGTGAATTTTTTTTACAAATAGGAAAAATCTCTTCTTCATAAAGATAAATCCAATGCTTATTTACTTTTCTATTTTCTGATATCTATCTATATCTATCGATCTATACCTGTCTATCCATCTACCTATCTATTTATACATTTGATTTCCTGAAAAGAGGGAACAGTTCTTGACCTGAGCTGCATTTCTTCAGAACAACCATTTAGAGTTTAATTCCTTTAATTATCCTGTGTAGCATCTTGATATATTGTTCTTAGGGTCTTAGAACCTGTTTAGATCTCTTTTTCCACCCCTTCCAATGCCCCCCTTTAGAGTATAAGCTTCTCCGGTCCAGAACTATCTTTTACCTTTTCTTGAATACTCATTGTAGTGCCTTTAGAACATCTGTTGTCCAATAGTACCCGACTCTTCATGACCCCATTTGGATGTAGTCAGCTATTAATAAATACTTACTGAAGACTTCAGGACTTTCTTTACCTTTAGTTTTCAAATCTGAAACAAGAGGAATATGGACTGGATGGAGTTTCCTTTAAGTCCTGGAACAATCCTCCTCCTTTTTTATTTTATAAGGAAGGAAGATATATTAATTCTCTGTAACTTGATATCAAGTTATAAATAACTTTCTCCAGTGTTAATAGAAAATTAAACTGAGTCTTGACAGTTTTTCCACTCTTTTAATTCCTGTCCCAGACACCACCTAGTTAGCGAAAGCCCAGAAACAGGGTCAAATTGATACTTGTGTAACCAAACCATGTTCCCACTTAGTCACAGAGCAACCAAATTCTAGTAATTTGGCATTTAAAGACAAGAGGAGAAAAAGAATATTATCATCAGACTGTAACTCTAAACAACAATCATTTTGGTGTGGTTTTAATGGTAACAGAATATTTCAAATGAATTTTCCATTTCAAGGCAATCTGACTTGATGAGCTGGTTTATCCCATGGAAAGACACACTCATCTTAATTCTGTATCTTCTATAACCAAACGAAACCTTGTACTATCAGTAAAAAATGTTTTGTTTTTTTTTCCCTTACTGAAACAAACCCCATCATTTCAGTGATTATAACCTGGAATATTCTTCTGATTTCATGTTTCATGTTTGTGTGACTTTTGTAGTTAAGATGATATAATGGACCTGGAATCAAATGATCTGGCTGACCTCAAAACCCAGCCGATATGTTGTCATTCTAGAACAAATGAGAAATAATGTTAATTTCCTTTCTGCAAAAATGTATGTCAGTGGGCTGATCCACGCAACATTTTCAGTATAGTATGGAAGAAATGCACATGACAGTACCAAATCTTCTGTTACCCCAAACCAAGATTGAGAGTGACTGCAGGACCTTGAGACCCTCACTTTGAGTAAAAGTAATGAAGCTACCATAGCTTGGTATAGTAGAAAAGCCCCTGCCTCTGAAATCAATGAACCTGACTTCAAAATTCCTACTTCGTGCAGAACTTTAAAGTTAACAAAGAACTGAAAGACCTGATTAGGAAGAAGGGAGGGAAAGGAGAAGGGCATAAGTAATTCTATAATGTCTGTTATAGAAATGTGCTAAGTGTTTCTGGCAAATTTTATCTCATTTGATGATCTCAACAACCCTAGGAGGTAAGTGATGTTATCGTGTCCATTTTACAGTTGAGGACACTAAGGCAAATAACCTGCCTAAGGTCACACAATTAGTACATATCTGAAGACAAATCTGAATTTAGGTCTTTCCTGACTCCAAGCTCAGCATCCTATACACTGCACCACTCTGTTGCCAGGCTGGTATTCCATTGAGAGACATGTTTTGAAAAAGAAACAATAGCCTTTTAAGAATGAGTAACACCAATTCGGGCAGGTAGGTGGAACTCTGATCTTGGAGTCTGGAAGACCTGAGTTCAAATGTGACCTCTGACGCTTACTGGTTGTGTAATCCTGGGCAAGCCACTTAACTGTTTGCCTCAGTTCCCTCATCTGTAAAATGAACTGGAGAAGGAAATGGCAAACCATGCCATTACCTTTACCAAGAAGACCCCAAATGGGGGTCATAAAGAGTTTATTATTTTTATTACTAAATGACAGCAAACAAAACAATGTATTCTTTCATTTGATTACATTTAATTGTGGTTCCAGGCGGCTGCCACTCTCCTTGACCTGCTGGGAGAGGTGTTCTACGTACATGAAGTCACTCCTTGTCCCTCCATTGCTTTAGCCTCTTTCTAGGGTTTACTTCTTGATCCTGTAATCATTTTCTTGACTTTTATGTAAAGTAATTGGACCAAAAACCACCATAGGCACTCAGTGTGAAATAGATACACTGAGTATTGCAATGTTTATTAGTTGGACCATAATGAGATATTTTTGCATGCAAAGTATTTTCTTTTATGAAAATATTTTACTTTAAACTCCCAGCTATGCTATGCTCCCAGCTATGTGAAATGAACAAAATATAGCTAAGATAATAAGAATGTTTTGACCAGAGGAAACAGAGTAAACAGTCAACATAAATCCATTGGCCTTATAATGGGCTAGTTCACAGGTTTCAGAAAAATAACCATGAATATAGATGGAATGAGGACTAGAAATTCCCATCCTTTTATTGACAAATGGGTTACTCTGTTGCCTAACCTTAAGTACAAAACCGCATACATCCTTCACTTTTGATTTTCTGCCCCACCCCGCCTTAGTTCAAACTTGCATTGTTGATCAACAGTAAGATTATTTTTAAAATAGGATTCTGGTTTCGGTTTCTCAGAACTTTGTGAAGGGATTTCTATTTCAGATACAGGTTTCTATGTTCTAAATCTGAATTATGGGTGAATTTACTTTCTTAGAAATTTCAAGAGAATTTACATTGAGTTCTTCTTAAACATTTCCATGGTGGTGGTTGTGTTGGTGGTGTTGGTGGTGATGATGGGTGTGTGTGTGTGTGTGTGTGTGTGTGTGTGTGTGTGTGTGTGTGTAAAAAGATGAAGCCTTTTAAAATTGCGAATTCAAAGGAAGATAATGAGAACACAAATTCAAACTATTATGCAGTAATAAATTTGATTTCTAATGGAGTTTACATTGTCTATCATCTAGCTTGCTATTATCCTCTAGCTACAGTTATTGAGTTCTTTTTTATCAAAGTTTTTCACTTTCTCAGTGAAACATTTATTTGGGATGTAAGATGATCTGCATTGAAGCCCACTTGAAGTTCCTGACATTAGTGAATTCACAAGTCTACTTTACTTTTTTTTTGCTTTAACATTTTTATTTAAAGTTTTGATTTTCAAATTCTTTCCCTTCCTGCCTCCCTACCATTTCCTTGAGATGGTAAGCACTCAGATATAGGTTATACATGTGCAATTATGTAAAACACTTCCATATTAGTCATTTCATGCAAAACAAATCAAATAAAAGAAAAAATAAGAGAAAAAGTGAAAAATAGTATGCTTTAGTCTGTATTCAATCAATATCAGTTTTTTCTCTGGCTTCATCCTTAGTCCTGTGAAATTGTCTTGGATCATTGTATTGCTGAGAATAGCTAAGTTTTTCACAATTCATCAATGTTGCTGTTACTGTGTATCATGTTCTCTTGGTTCTGTTCACTTCACTCAGCATCAGTTCATGTAAGTCTTTCCAGGTTTTGTTTTGCTTTATTCTGAATTCATTGTGCTTGTTGTTTTCTGTTTTTTGGGTGTCTTTGGGATATAGACCTAGCAGTGATACTGCTGGATCAAAGGACATGCACATTTTGGGTATAGTTTCAAATTGCTCTCCAGAATGGTTGGATTAGTTCACAACTCCACCAGCCATGCATTGATGTCCCAATTTTTCCATACTCCTTCCAGCATCCAACATTTTCCTTTTCTGTCATATTAGCCGCTCTGATAGGTGTGATTTGGTACCTCAGAGTTGTTTTAATTTGTATTTATCTGATCAATAGTGATTGAGAGCATTTTTTTCATATAATCACAAGTAGCTCTGGTTTCTTTATCTGAAAACTGCCTGTTCATATCCTTTGACCATTTATCAATTGGGGAATTACATGCATTTTTATAAATTTGACTCAGTTCTCTATATATTTGATAGATGAGGCCTTTATCAGATACACTTGTTGCAAATTTTCCCCCAGTTTTCTGCTTTCCTTATAATTTTGGCTGTACTAGTTTTGTTTATGCAAAACCTTTTTGATTTTATATAATAAAAATTATCTATTTTTTTTTGCAATGCTGTCTATATTTTCTTTGGTCCTAAATTTTTCCTTTATCCATAAATCTGATAAACTATTCCACATTCCCTTAATTTACTTATGCTATATACTTTATGTGTAAATCATGTAGCTATTTTCATCTTATCTTAGTATACAATGTGAGATGTAGGTCTATACCTAGTGTCTGCCATACTGTTTTCCAGCTTTCATCAAATAATGATGTTTTGTTCCAAAAACTTCGATCTTTGGGTTTATCATATACTAGGTTACAGTGGTCATTTATTATAATGTAATTTGTACATTGTCTATTCCACTTATCTACCACTTTATTGCTTAGCCAGTACCAGATGGTTGTGATAATTACCTCTTTATAATAATACAGTGTGGGATCTGACATGGCTAGACCACCTTCTTTCATGGTTTTTTTTCCATCGATTCCCTTGATAGACTTGAACTTTTGTTCTTCCAGATGAATTTTATTATTTTTTCTAGCTCTATAAAATAATTTTTGATAATTTGATTAGTATTATACTGAATAAATAAATTAATTTAGGTATAAATGTCTCCCCTACCCAGCAAGCTCATTCCTCTGTCTTCTAAAAGTTGACTACAGACGGTAGATCTCAAAACCTAAAAAGATTTTTAGAAATAATTTTATTAATTGATTTGCCAAGAGAGAGTCAGAAAAAGTTATAGCTCATTACTAGTCTCTGTGAAGTTAATATTATATAGAGTTCAAAGAAAGATATCAGCAAGTAAGTAGTTAGCTTAAGATGTGCACCAGAGGATAAATATAAACATTCAATAAAATTTAGGCAAAGCCAAAAACATGTGCTATTGGAGAGCCTAAAAAAGAGAGACCCACCTATTTGAGTAGACCAAAACAAAATTTGGGTGGGATGTAAGGCTCCCATGCAGCCTTTCAGCTCCCTTAGAACTTCTCTAAGGTCAGCCTAATTTCAACAGTAAGCTTTGAGTTAGGCAATTTCTAATCACACAAAGCTAGACTCTAATAATATAAATATTAATTACTAAATTAGTTGACAAGGTAATTTCCCTACAAAGTTCAAGATTGAGAGAGAACAAACGGTTGAATGGACTTCATAGTTTGCTTTTACATACCATGAGGAGAAAACCGCTTCTCCTCCAAAAATTCATGTTATCTGAGTGTCAAATAGTCAGTGGTTCTGATATACCTATATCTTATCATCAAGTTCTAGTGGGCTGGACCACATCATAGGGAGGTGTCTATTAGATGCCTCCAAAATAGGGTTACATCTATCATCACACTGATTAGTAAATTCATCCAACTGAGTGATTCTCTGCCTCCCCCACCCCCTCCACCCTCACAGATAGGCACTATGATTAGATTAAATTAGTTTAGGTTATATTCAATTCAATAGATTAGATTTAATAAAACATTTATTTAGTGTTTATAGTGTGCCATGAATTGTGTTATGTGCTGGAAATAGAAATACAAGCAAAAAGAGAGGCCGTCCCTAATCTCAAGGAGTTTACATTCTATAATTACAGGAAGACAGCACATAAGAAGAGCGGAGCAGGGAGGGAGGTATTTCAGGGGCATAGTGAGTAAGGTAAGTGAGAAAGGCTGGCACAACTCACCTCCTCAAATAATGGGGGAATGATAAGAAGATATGTGTATACACACACACCAATAAATGACTTCAAAATATACTGCATAGTGAATTGCTTCTCATTTCTGCTGCATCTTGCTTATCTCCTATCCACCCATGGAAAATGAGTCTGGATGTTTTCATATTCCATGAGTGTATTATTTTTGTCCTTCTAGAATGGATTCAGTTTGTACAAATGGTGAGTCATATTAAAGAAAACAATTATTTTCCTAAAGGAATGGAATGAGAGCAAGATCACAGCTCCATTTCCAAGAATGGGAGACATCATACGGATTAAGAATTAACAAATGGAAAGTCATCATGATCCTGGGAATAATAGAAAACCATTTATTTGGGAATACAGACAGTCATATTTTGGCAAATAGGACATATTTATTGGTTTTCCATGGACCTTTGTAGAAGCAGCTAAACTTTTGAAGGCTATGACTCCATTATCTGAAGATGGATCCTTTGATGGGTAGCCACACTGTGGAAGTTGGAATTTATTTATCAAAGTCACAAGATAATAAAGCACCCAATGATGATACTGGAACATCAAAGAGTGCTTATAAAAGCTGCTGACAGTAGTCTTCATACGTGATAAGAATATTACAGTGAGGATTATTGGATACAAACACAGTGCTTTTAAAATGCATTCCTAACACCAGGCTTTTATCAAAAAGAGAGAGATTTCAGACTTCTGAATATACCTTTTCAGGTATTTTCCCTGAGTCTATGGTGCAAGCAAAAGGCTATTTTTAAAGGAATAAATTCCAACTTTTTTTGAAAATAGCTTAGGAGTACAGAGTTTTTGTCATTCTCTGCTATCAATAAAGTGATCATTTAACCTCATAAATGGAAATACATATTGACAATAACTGTCATTATCTATTTTAAATGTTCAATGAATTATGAATTTAATCATCAACAAATATGAAGATTTATATCTCTATATACAAGGAACAGAAAAGAGGATTATATATGAAACCATGAACTTATGTACAATTTGTCTTTTTTAAAGAGCAAGTGAAATTTAATTCGACATAGTTGTTACAGAATTGCATTGCTTATGTCCCCTTCTGAACTTTTTTGTTTCTCAATGAATATTTTTAATGTTTCATTAATATCCTCTCTCTCTTTTTTTAAAACTTTGCCTCTGTTACTACTACTCAGCCTGCTAGGTGGCAAAATAGAGTGATGGGTCTTTAGTCAGGAAGACTCAACTTGCCAAGTTCAAATCTGGCTTCAGATGCTTCCTAGCTGTCTAAGCCTGGGCAAGTAACTTAACCCCGTTTGCCTCAGTTTCTACATCTGTAAAATGAGGTGGAGAAGGAAATGACAAATCACTCTAGTATCTTTGCCAAGGAAATCCCAAAAGGGATCTTGAATAGTTGGACAAGATTAAACAGCAACAATCACTACTTATTCACTACCCTCTCCATAGAAGTTCCACCTTATAACAAGTAAATATAATCAAGTAAAACAATTCAATATATTGGTCATGTCTGAATAATGTATATTTCAATCTATATCTCTAGTCTATTATTTAATTTCTAAAGTCTTTTTTTCTTTCTATTCAAGACATACCCATCAAGTTAAGTTGGATAACAACCTTAAACAAGTGACCAATATAACATATACACACAAATATATATATATATATATATATATATATATATATATATGTATGTATATATATATATATATATATACATACATATATATATATATTTATAGAGGTATAAACACATATGTGTATAATGTTTCCCAGAACTGAAGAACTTGTAACATGTCAGGTAAGAGTAAATATGCTCTAGGAAATGAATTAAGATAAAGTTGAAAATGCTGTAAATGAAAATAGAGTAGAAACTTATTAGAGGTTGCCACATTAATTTTTTATTATTGTTTCAGAGCATGTCTCTGACTGTATTTGTATTTTGTCATCAGACACTTTGAGCTCAAGTTTCATCTGTGATCCTATATTCCTATTTAGTAACTAGTATTTGTATAAACTTTAGGTTTTACAGAGGACTGTATAAATATTAACTTAATTTATTATCACAAGACCCCTGGGAGATAGACATTGATGGGCATGTCTTGAATAGAAAGAAAAAGAGACTTTAGAAATTAAATAATAGACTAGAGATAAAGAATGAAATATGCATTATTCAGGCATGACCAATATATTGAATTGTTTTATTTGATTATATTTACTTGTTATAAGGTGGAACTTCTATGGAGGTCTATTGATATCCCCATTTTATAGCTGAGAAAACTAAGGCTGTCAAAGGTTAAGTGACTTGCACAGGGTCACACAGCTAGTGTTTGAGGATGGATTTGAACTCAGGTTTCACTGATTTCAGGTACAATGCTCAATCTCCCACGTTGCCTAGTTGCCAGTCTTTCCACAGGAAGACTTTCCTGGATTGAAGGCATTTTTCTTTAAAGTATATGTGCAGATAGACTCCTTGTGATGAATACAAACCAATTCTTAATAATGAAGCTTATTATTTCTGTGTCAAACCTTTCCTTGAATTGCTCTGATCATGATTCTGACACTCTCTTTATTTTTCTAGTACAGGTTAGCCTTTTTATTTTAATTTTCTGGCAATTAGGATTTAATCCTCTACTCAACTAGAACAGTTTCATAAAGATCTTCACTTCATTTCTTGCCTCTTTACTTAGTCACAGAAGGGATCTCAGTGCTCACTTAGACTGATTCAAATCCAAAAGAATCTCCACCACAATATACTAAGCAAGACAGTATCCAGTCTATTCCTGAAGACTATTTTCTAATGTTTGCAAAAGGGTCAGACATATTCTGCTTGGCCATCGAGCATCAGCAGGTACAAATAGCAGAGATGTATATTTAGGCTTGATGTAAGGAAAAACATTCTAACAAATAAAGTTACCCTTAAGGGAAATGAGTTCCTTTTAGAAGGAGTGGAAAGTCACCTTAACCAGCAAGTAGAGACTATGTGACTACTTGTCAGGGACACTGTAGAAAGGGTTTTATGCTGTAGAGTCCCTTACAACTCAAAGATTCTAAGAAAATATGTATGAATTTAGTGTCTCTAAAAAACTTTAATTCCTAGATATTTATTTTCCCTTTGTTGTTTAAAAAATCAATATTTGGAGAACCTACATATGTCTGTGTACACTTTCATATATTTATCATTCATTCATTTTTTTTTCAGTTCTGTCTGTCTTTTTTGTGATTCCATCTGAGGTTTACTTGGCAAAGATACTAGGGTGGTTTACCATATCTTTCTCCAGCTTTTTCTAGATGAGAAACTGAGGCAAACAGGGTTAGGTAACTTGGCCAGGATCATGCAGTTAGGAAGAGACATAAACTGTATTTGAACTCATGAAGATGCATCTTCCTGACCTCAGACCTGACATTCTATCCACTATGGCACCACTTAGATTCCCTTCGTACAACTGAGATATCTAGTATATAGTAGGCACTTAAGAAATATTTGTTTCCTTCTTTCCCTTACCTTCCTCTCTAATTCTATGTACTTTATTTTATTATGTTAAAATCATTTTTTGTGAAAAGGCATATATGGGTTTCAGCCCTTTGAGATGGGTCAGTAACACACACACACACACACATATAAACACATTAAATAACGATTAAGAACTAAAGCCCTGGGCAAACCAGTAAGCCAATCTCTGATCTGTACGCAGATGACTTCCTAATATCTTTATAACTCATTCTTACCAGACCACGTAACATAAATAATTTTTACAACCCAGTGATATCATTGTTTTAAAAGAAAAAAAAGTGTTGCCTTAACTTACAAATCTTTACATTAAACAGTAGTTATTGGAATAAAGAGAACATAGATATTTTAGGATAAGCTGAATGATTTACTGGGAAATATTTTGACATTTATAGCTTTGTGACCAGAGTCTGCTTAATAAATGGTTTTCTCGCCTTAAAAATTGTCTCATTGTTGTTGCACAATGTTTCTCAGCAAAAATGATTCCATGTTCCATTCCTCTACTTCTGCTGAAATGTTTTCTTTTTACCAAACCACACCAACTGCCAGTTTTGAAAATCAGCCTGGCTGGCACTTCCTACATCTGCGGTGTTAGGCGCAGAAGGCAGGCTTTCTATTCACAGCTGGCAATCCAGGCTGGCCCTAGGGTAGGAAGAGCTAGGAGATGGTAGCTGGAAGGAACGTGTAGGGAGTGGGAAGAAGGTAGACTAGAAATTTCCTTTCTTCCCAGGTGATGGATTTCCTTTGCAAGAGCTCTGGACAGCTGAAATCAGATCAAAGGAAGGAAAAGCAAAGAACCACTCTTTCAGAGGCAAGTTGTTTTTTTTTTCCTTCCAGCAGCACGGTATTACGAGTCCTATGCAATCACTTTTTCAATGACTTTTATTAGAATTTCTTGCCATTTCCTGAGAGCCCATATAATTTGCATCTGTCTCACAGGCATTTCTGTGACCCCCAGAAACTTGGTAGCTAAAGCCTTTGAGAGAAATCCTAAACTAAAAGAAAGTTAGGTCAACCCAAGACTAAAAGAAAAGCAAACCAGGAGAAGAGAAATTTCTTCTTGAATCTATAAGAGCCTTTCAAAATAAAAAAATATAGAGGCAATGACACTAATCTACTCCACAAAGACCTACTGAGGCATACATAACCTATACAAAACTGTGAAGATTTACAGTTATTGGTTAAATGCTTAAAAACGATCCTTGCTGAGGTCACCAAAGCAACAGACCACTCTGCCATACCACATGAGCTGTGCATGACTGGAACAAAGAGTTAGTGAAATTGTTTTCCATAATGGCTTCAAGGTTATTTTATTTAAAATGGAGGGAATGGGCTAAGGTTACATTAAGAGAGTTTAGTCAGTAGAGAAGAATTTCCAGACGAAAGCTGTTAGAATCTAATCTGGTGGTGACAAGTTCAAGTAGAAATAGTAAATAGAATCTTTATTTTATTGTATTTTTACTTATTTTTGTTAAATATTTCCCAATTGCATTTTAATCTGATTCAGGCCATACTTGAGAGTGTCCTGGGTCACTGGGGTCTAGCTGGATGTTCGACATCATTGTCATAATCCACTCTTCTTGATTGGAGAAAGTATAGAATCTCTTTTCTAAAACATAGCAATCTCACCATCAGGCAGGAAAAAGACCTGGGTCCAAATCTGAAATTTATTGCTTCATCTGCAACATATGACCATTGAATTAGATTGCTGTCTGTCAAGGTATGATATGGTATGGTTCCTGAGAAACTTTTAGGGAATCTGCAAGGTCGAAGCTACTAAGACTTTTTGAATTCTAATATCATAACACTTGAGTTGTGGGCATGGGCAGGACAAGAGTTGGTGAAATCATCTCCAGATGGTTTCTAGGTCATTTTATTGCTTCCTGCTGCTGTTTCTCCTTCGTTTTCAAAGAGGACCATAACATCAGGAAGATGATGTCATGACATGCAAGTGAATTGGATTTAAGTGAGGGGGAGCTGTGCAAAGTCACCAGCCTCACTTTTACTTCAGGAGTCATCTAGGTCCAGAGGCTAGATATCAATCAGGATGTTGGCCCATCATCCTGGGATGAGGAATAATAACTTAAATAAACAATAAATAATAATTTTCAAAAGGTCATTTTATTTAAAAAAAATGGAGGGAATGAGGTAAGGCAATTATCATTAAATATTACCAGAGTGTGCTGAAGCCAACTCAGGTTATTCAAGATCTGAGTACCTCAGAAATTACCCAAAGTTCTAAGTTAGGTTAGGATTCTTTGTTTTTCTGATTGTGTAAGATTTTTAAAAGTGTTGAAAAAGATGTTACTAATGCAAACTAAACACAAAAGTGGGTCATGCTTCTGGCTGTTAACCATTTCCCAGTACACCCTTGAATATAACCAATATAAATAAAAACTTTTTGGAAGGTCCTCAATAATTTTTAATATAGTAAAGGGGTCTTGAGAGCAAAAAGTTGAGAATGGCTTTTGATAATGCAAAGTCTCGAACGTCAATCACCTAAATACCTACTACAGATTAGGTTGGGATGGGAAAAGTGCAGCCTCAAGGCCACAAGCGGCCCTCTAGGTCCTCAAGTGTAGCCCTTTGACTGAATCTAAGCTTCACAGAAAAAAATCCCCTTAATAAAAGGATTATTCGAAAGTCAAAAGGCCTCACCCAAGGACCTAGAAGACCACATGCGGCCTCAATGTCCCAGGTCCCCCACCCCACTAGACAATGAATGCTCTAGGTGCTGAGGATACAAATATTAGAGAGAAACAGTTTTTATTCTAAAGAGGCAAAGAACTTTAACAAATATATAGGTCTGTACAGAACAGCTACAAGGTAAGTATAGAAAATAAGGCCCCAGCAGCTCTGGGGACTAGGAAATGCCAGATGCAGAAGTTGCATTTTGAACTGAATCTTTAAGAAAATGAATATTCCAAGAGCAGGAAGGTAGGAGGGTGGATATTCCAGGCCCAAAAGACAGACAATGCAAAGACACAAAGGTTAGAAATGGAATGAAAATGATGTCATTTAAGAAGGAGGAAGAATGTTTCATTTTTCAGGATTGCAACCAGTTTGAAAACATTTTTTTTCAAATTGGAATACTTGAAAGTTTAGTTTTGTGCATGTACCACCCTGATCTGGCTCCTCACCCCTGGAATACTGTAGTAGTCTGCTGGTGGGTCTGCTTCCAAGTCTCTCCCTGCTCCAATCCATCCACCATCCAACCACTAAATAACTTTGCTAAAGCACAGGTCTAACTGTGTCACATCCCCTACTTAACATACTCCAGTGACTCACTGTCTCCTCTAAGATCAAATTTAAAATTCTCTGTTTAGCTTTGAAAACCCTTTGTAACTTAGCCCCTTCCTGCCTTTCCAGGCTTCATATACCTTATTCCCCAACATATACTCTTTTATCCAATGACAGTGGCCTCCTGGCTGCTCCATAAACCATGACCTCCCATCTCTGAACTCTGGACATTCTCTCTGGCTTTCTCCATGCCTGGAATGTTTTCCCTCCTCCACTCCAACTACTCAACAACCAACACCTTTGGTTACCTTTAATTCCCAATTAAAATCCTATATTCTACAGGAAGCATCCGCAACCCCTCTTAATCCCAGTGCTTTTTCTCTGTTAATTATTTCCTCTGATCCTGAATGTAACTTGCTTGGTATATATTTGTTTGCATGTTGTCTCTTTCATTCAATTATAAACTCCTTGAGGACAGGGACTGTCTCTTACCTCTTTTATTATCTCAGCACTTTGGACAGTTCCTGGCACATGGTAGGTAGTTAATAAATGTTTGTTGAGTGGTTGATTAATTATATATATATGTAATATATGCATATGGAGAGGAGAGGAAGAGAAGAAAAATGAGGAAAGGAGACTAGAAGAGAGGAGAAGATGGGTGTACCTTGAACAAGTTACTTAACTTCTGAAAAATGGAGGAGATTATAACTACATCACCTCCTTCATAGGGTGGTTACGAGCAATACAACCCTTTATAAACTTGAAAGCGTCATATGAATATTAATCATCTTTTATTAAGTTAATTTTACTTTACCTGAATAAGGATCTTAACATAGGGAGAGGGACATATAAAAATATTTCAGAAAACTTGCAGGACCTGACAGAAATCAGAGTCTTACATTCCTCTGGTCATCAATCATTCATTCTAGCCTGCAGGTCAGAAGGAATTGTTTGGATGAGTTAGTGGCATCTCTTAAAGCAGCCTTGCAATATTCCTAGAATCCTGTTAGGTCCTTGGACCTAGTCATCCCTATTCCAGCTGGTATAACTTCACTGAAAGAGATTGTATAGAACCCTGGGACTATGCAGAAGAGCAAATGGTGAGGGTGTGAGATCCTTTGGAAGCCAGAAAAAAACCTCGTCTTAGAAGCGGATTTGATACAGACCTCGCCAACAGGACATGACACAGCTCTTAAATATCTGTCTAGAGGCCATATAATTATGGGGCCTCCCGATACGTCATTTGGGATTTTAGCGTTTTAATGATACCACTCATAGTGGTGGATTTTTATTTGACAAAATCTGTGAAAGGTATTTTAAAGAATTCAATTCCAGCAGGAAAAATTTGTATTAGGTAATAGCCCATATCACTAATCTGCTTATAGCTATTATCATAGCATACAGGGTTTTTTGGTTTTGTTTTGTTTTGATTTGATTTTTAACAAATCAAACTGTTCCTATGTTATAGACAATAGCAGTTCACATAACCTCGGAGCTCCATGGGAGCACTCAAAACTGTGTCAGCAATAAAAATGTTTCCAGGAAAAGAAAGCATACTTTAAAGCACTGTTCAGTTGTAAATTTCTTAAGGATTTCAGCACACCATTTGGAAATGAAGACTTAGCCTATCTAGTTATGATGAAGGAAAAATCCAAGCTTCACAGAAGTGTGGGCTTGTGCAGTCATGAGAAACTTAGATGTGTATTATACCAGAATGCATTATGGCGAATGCCATTGATACATAAATTGGGTCATATAAAATATCCTCATTTACTTCCAAATTAAATAATAAATTTACATTTATGATATTTATTATATAATTAGGTCATTCAATTGTATTAACTATATTGTCTTATATTACTTATACTATATATTGTATTACATATAATGTACTATATTATATTAC
>CM053774.1:84765516-84797405 GCA_028658325.1 Potorous gilbertii
AAAAAAGTGATAGAGAAAATGTTAATACTGTTGAAGTATGCCATGAATATGTTCTTCATCCCCCCATACCCCACCCCAACAGATTGTTAAACATTTACTAGAACATTCTACAACTTTGAGAACTCCAAAATAATTTTATTATTATTTTTTTAGCTCTATAAGCTATCCCTTCGGTACTTTGGTTGATCTGGCCGGAATTCCATAAGTTAATTTATATCATGTTCTTATTTTTATCACATTTATGCTTCCCCAGTGTGGAATGGTAGGAAAAGCATGGGATTTGTAGTCAGAACATCCGATTCAAATCCTACCTCCTGGTCACTTTCTATTTATGTGACCTGGGGAAAGATGGACGCATTATTCATTTAATTAATGTACATATTGCTGCTTAAATATTTTACCCAAGAGCTCTCCATTTCATTTCATAACTGTATGCACTATATATATGTATATATATATATATATATACATGTATATGCACACAAGTTCACAAGCTCATACATGTGTGTACACATATACCATTTACTCATATAAATTTTTCTCCCTCTTTTAACTGGAGTGAAAAAATATACAGCATTCTGAATCTTAGTTCACAGCCCTTGACTTTCTTGGTTTAATTTGTAAGATATTCAAATCTTCGTTTGCATCAGCAGTGATTCACCCAGATCACATTCAATCAGCTATAAAAATTAATTAGGCTCCAGGGATCTTATCATTCCCTTCTACCATCTCTGATTTCATACAATCCTGCAAAGGAAACTTGGTCTTACATAATGCTTATGAAAGGCTCCAAAAAACTTTTCAGTATATGCTTAACTACTTGGTGGCTCTATCAGACAAAATTTGGAATTCAGCCTGAGATTGTCATTAAGACAACTTTTTTTGAAAAGTTATATGTTTCTTTTTTTTAGGTTTTGGCAAGTAAGGTGGGAAAGAAGAAAAGAAATCCTTGTTAATTGAAAAAATTATTTAAAAATAAAAGACTTTGATTTATTTTTCAAAATCAAGATACATTTTTAGCTACACAGGGTTTTCCCTGAGTAGGCTATCTCACCTAACTATAATCTATTCCTCAATGTCTTTCTATGTAAAATGAGGGGCATAAAATTCCCTGCCATCACTCACTGGAAAATCTAGAAAAATATCTGCAGAGTACTTTGAGATTCTTAGACAAAATAGACTTTTTAATTGCTAGATGTTAATCTGGCTTAGCAGACGAATTTCTTGACCTTTAAAATGATAAGAAATGTTTCCATAATGTAGCCATACATCATGTTACTGCATTATTTCTTAGTACATTCAAATAATTGTCATCTTTTCGACAGACAAATATGTAGACCAAAAATGTTGAGTTTCTTAGTCATTCTGAGAAATGTCACTTATTGGCAATGGTAGATGATGTGAAATTGCCCATTTCCAAATCTCTTTACAGTGCCTCAAAGACCATTATAGATCTTCTAGGTGACATTTTCCCCTGGTGTTAGATGGGTTTGTGTTATAATTCTTTCAAACTACTATAATCATCTTGCTATCTAGAATTTTAAAAAATAAAGTCTATTTTCTTCATAACCTCACAACTTTCCTATTTTTGGACAAAGTCCTAAAATTTCAGACATAGGCTTTTGCCAAACTGAGTTACAAGAATAAAAAGGGCCCTCATTCTCAGGGCATACCCAGGATGAAAGGTAACATAATTTGTCAGAGTTGGTCTTGTCCCCTAGGGTCAGTCTTCATGCTAAAGCCCTAGTTAACTCATAAATTAATATGTATACTTAATGAAGCAAAAAATTAACAAAAGAGTGTTTATCCAAGAATTACCTTTGTGGGTATTCATTTTCCCAAATTGACCATTCAAAAGGTCAGTTAATTCCTGCATATATAAAAAAAAAAGATTTATTCCATGAGAATCCCCTGTAGCCAGTTTCTTCAAATGAGTTTAGGTATGAATGATTCAGCATAACTTGTCAATACTATTTAAAAAATATAATAATTCCAGATGCATTTCCTACAGTTTGTAGCATCCAGAGTTCAAAATCAGCCTCAGGCACTCACTAGATAGGAAGTACTGGGCAAGTCACTTACTTCACTACCTGTTCCTGCCCTAGTTTTTTCATGTGAGTTCAAATTCTGCCTAAGACACTTACAAGCTTTGTAACCCTGGGCAAGCTACTTAACCTTTAGCGGCCTCAGTTTCCTCAGCTATAAAATGAGCATAGTAATGGCACCTACTTCCCAGGGTAACTGTGAGGATCAAATGAAAGCACTTTACCATCCTTAAAGCATCATATAAATGCAGACAAGTAGGAGGAGAAAAAGGAAGAGAAGGAAGGAGTAGGTGTAGGTACATAAAGGACAACATCCCTTCTATTTTTCTTTAAATATGGAAATGTCTAGACTAGGGAACCAGGAGACTGATGCTTAATTGATTTCTAGAGTTCATGCTGTTTATGGAAACAGCTTTAAGCTTAATCTTCTCCTTAAACACTACCTAGCCTGAATTTCAGTTCTATCCTATGGAAAAATCTCAAAATCCTTCAAGCCTTCCCCTTCCTCCCCACAGCTTTCACCATTTTCAGAATGCCAGACAAAGGTAATTAGATAAGATGACCCTACCATATTGAATGTAATTGATTTTCTGTCTTTTGTTGGAGAAAGTCTTTGGAAAGCAGAACCCTTTTCCACCTTATTCCTTAATCTGAATTTTCCAGGACTTAGTATTTACACTTAAAATTCACCAGGTATTTCTATTTGGGGTTTCCTTGAGTTAACAAGGCTGTACTGGTTTTTCTATGTCCAAACATTGCCATTTTACCTGATCACAAAGACAGTGCAGAAAATTAACTACTCTATATTTCTAATTGCTCCCTAAAGTTTAAAAGTTTTGCTCATTTACACCATACAGTTTTGTCTTGTTTTTGGTTTTGACTTGTTTTTGGTAACTTACAAAGTCCTTGATATAGAGAGAAAACATGAGATATTCATCTGACTTGGTATACAAGTAACCCCTCTGCTGAACCATCTCAGGCTTGGACCTGAGAAAGCCAGGTCAAACAAGGCATTTATATGGTCTAACAAAATCAGAAAGGTATCCCTAGAGGTTAGTCCACTCTTTTTCTCTCTTGTTATGTTGAAAGAGACTCATCTGGTCAGCTATCTCTTTTTTCATTGCCTCTGGGAAACTATCACATGGAGAGGTGAAGAGGAGATTCACACATCCAGGACAAAAACTGAAATAATGGTATGGACTGAAGGAAAAAGAGGGCATAGGACTTCCAGTCATCCCAAGAGGAATGTGTCTTTGGTCTAAACTCATTCAAGGTGTATGATATTTACTAGGGGCAAAGTATTTTACTTCCTTTGAAAAAAAAATGTTCAATAGCAAAATGTTTAAACATCTAAAACTACCACCTCTATCATGTAAGACACACTTCATAAAATATTACACATTTAATGCTTTTTTGTACTGATTTACTCTTTCTGGATTAGATAAAGACAAGATTCTTGCTTATCATTTATTTGAATTTCCTGTTGTTTTTTTTTTAATTTCTTGGGACAGGACATGCCTTTTAATTCATGCTTAAATTGAACAGGACATGCACAAAATTGTAAGATAGGTACAGTTGGTCTTTTGCAGGTCTGTCTCCCTCTTTCTATGCTCCTTTTGGAGAACCGGGATTAGAGCTGGCAAGTTAAGCAGCTGCCTAGGGGTAGATAGGCCTAGAAGGCAGTTTGCCAAGAGACTCCATGGAACACAAATATTACTTTTTATGAATGAAGAGTTTTTAATGCTAGAAAGGCCAGCTTCCCAGGCAGTATGGATGTTTATTTTGTAACCAAACTGCATATGTTAGAGTCAAGTCTCTAAAGACCAGTAACACAAAGGGAGCATAAGTTTAAAGGAGAAGGGGGTAAGGTGGACAAGTAATTTTCCAACTTTGCTAGACCACACAAATGACTTGTATGAGCTCAGGTCTTTCCTCTTTTACAGTAGCCTCTCCACTACTTCCCTCCCCAGGTGCCCTAAACATTTAGTGTTTTCAGGGTACTTTCTTATTGAGGGAAGTGATTTCTACTAATTCAACTAATTTCAATTTTGTAATATACTAAATGTATAATAAATATTGCTGGAATTTAACTCAATGGAAAGGAAGAAATAAGGACAGTACTCACATTAAAGAGATCATGGATCCATCATCTGTATGGAAGAGAACTACAGGGAAAGGGCAAAGCTTATCCCAAAGGATTAACTCACTAACAATAAACTTACAGCTACTGTGACACCCAGGGAGACAAATCTTTAGGGGACACAGAACTTTCTCATTCATGGTCTTTTGAACCAGACTGAATCCAGCCCTGCTATTCCTGGACCTTAATTTACAAGGCTGAAATTCTGTTTGGACAGAACTTTTCATTAGTGAGTGATGTTATATATATATATGCATATATATGCATATATATATATATAACATCACATATACATATATATGTATATATATATGTACTTTAATTGGAAAATTAAAATTCTGCTGAATCTTTCAGGGTTAGATAAATTTGGAAGAAATGAGTGTTTTTGTGTTGTCAGAGCAGAATATAAATATACCTAATATCAGAAAGCATGAAATACAAACTAACGATGACACAGGGTTTAAATCTTGTTTGGACAGAACTTTCCATTAGAGGGTAATCCCATACATATATATCTATATCTGTATTTTAAATGTATTTAAAATTCTGGAAAATTTTTCAGGATTAAATCAACTTGGGAAAATGAACATGTTTGTGTTGTCAAAGAATAATGGAGATATAGCTAATTATAGGAACCATAAAATATAAATAGATGACATTGAGGACATAATTACATGCAATCATATACACACACATATATATGTATACATGATTGTTCAGTAATTTTTTTAGCTAGATTTAAACTCTTGATGATGAGGATTCCTGCCTGAGTTCCGATTTGACTTCAGACATTTACTATCTGTGTGACCCTGCTTATGTCTCTTAACCCTTTTTGCTCCAGTCTCTTCATCCATAAAATGAGCTGCAGAGGAAAATGGACAACCATACTCGTATCTTTGGCAATAAAATCCCAAAATGGGTCACAAAAAGACTGACATGACTGAATAACCACAAAGATGGATAGATAGATAAATAGATAAATAAATGTAGATGAACATATGCATGTATTTTTGTAGGTGGGTGTGTGTACATATATATACATATATATATGTACACACACACACATATGCGTGAGTGTGTGATTCTCTTGCTGTTATTTTTAGAAATGGTAAAACCCATTATAAATCTGATTCTGATATAGACCAGAATCCTTACAGGGGTTTAAATAGAACATCTAATCCAATAGTTACTATTTTAATGTTTTAAGTGTAAAAATAAGAGTTTGGGAAAGAATGAATGCTCAATTTTGAAAAAAAAATGTAAATGATGGTTTTGGAAGTGGAAAGGGTCTTAGAGGCTATCTAGTATAATCTCATTTTACAGATGAGAAACTGAAACTCAGGAAGGTTGTGGCTTGCTCAGAGTTAGTAAGTTTCAGAGTGGGGATTTGAGCCCAGTGCTGCCAAACTCTATTTTATCCACTAAACCAAGCTGGTGTTTACATAGGGAATCTTTAAATGAAGAAAAAAAAACTTTATAAAAATTAACTGCTAAATTCCTTTTTGTCATGATAATGGTAGCATTTTCTTCATTTTGCAAAGCAGAGAATAGACACGGTGACTAATCATAAAACAAATTTCATGTGGAATCTCCACATTTTGCAGATCTCTTGTAGTGTTTGATATAATGCCACAGATGCAGAGCTCATTCAAAAAGGATTAATTAATCATGTCCACCACAGCTTATCTCTTCCTGTGCTCATTTCTATATTGCTAGTCAGTCTTCTCTAGGACCTTTCCACACTGGCATATCCATACTGTGAGTATGGTGTCATGTTCATGTTGAACCATTTAATACTACCAAAAATTGGACTCTGAAGCCTCCCTTTTGTCATTCCGTTCTAGTTTTCCCAACTTGAAGTCAAAGGCCATGTCTTCCATTTTTTTATTATTCTTTTCCCAGGCTAAGTTCACATCCCCATGCATACACAGAGCAATGAATTCAATCTTTAGCTGTGTAGTTGCACAATACAACCTGGCTGTGCAAGCCTGAAAGGGTGTGTGCTGCTTCAGTAAGACCAGAGTTAATTACAATATGCTCCTGATTATCTTTGGTTTACTTATTAATGTCACATTATTCACATTACACCTTATTGGGAGAGGATATGATTGCCTGTTCGTATTCAGCTGGCTTACTCTATGAACATTCTAACTCATGTTGACATCTACTTAATTATTGGCTTGGGAGGAAATCATTTCTCAATTTGTTGCTTGCTTATTGACCTGCATTTCAGCAAGAAAATCTTGGAAAATTCAACATTTGGAAGTCCCTGTTTTGGGGACACTTTAAGAGCACTGGTTAGTTTTGTCCTGAACTGGAGAATAGGGATTTGAGCAGGGGGGTTATGATGAGGAAACCAGACCGCTTCTTTGTAACTCCTGAGTCAAGTTTTCACAAATTGATTTCATTATTTTGTGTGAAGTGAATTTCCAGACAAGGCCATTTAAAAGGGTAGTACCAAATCAAAGCCCAAAGCCAAATACACATCATTTGTTATTTTGGACTACTCATACCTTTGTGTACTTTTATTTGTTGGGACAAGAGTTGATTGTTTGGTGTGCAAATAATAGAAAAAATAATGTTAATTATAATTCTCTGTCCAAATAGAAGGAATTGTGGGAATGGTGACTAAGTGACTCAGAAGATATAAGTAAATAGGAATCATGTTTTAAACTTGTAGGATTTTACTACTTCAGGCTATAAATGTATCTGAATTTGATGCCAACTTGATGATAGTTGCCTTTTAGTAAAAGCTTAAGATATTTGCCTATTTAGGAAATGACTTTCCTGAGATCTGAACAATATTTCAACCATGGAACAACGTCCAGAATAGGGGTCCTCAACCTTTTATGGTGTGATTGACCCCTTTTGCAGTCTGCGGAACCCTATGAAACCCTTTCTCAAAATAGTGATTTTAAATGTTGCAAAGGAAACCAAATTGGACTCATTGAGTGGAGAAGTTCTGAGTTGCAGTAGGGCTAAAACTAAACAGCTGTACATACTCTCTAGCAGCAACATAGTGAACCCCCAAAAGGAGTTGACCATAAAGCTGCTTAAGGAAGAGCAAATGAGCTCACGTGGGAAAAGCTGAAGAGGTCAAAATTACTGTGTAAATGAGTATTGCAATCTAGTAGTGAGTGGACACTGCAGTCTCAGGTAGGGTTACCCAATCTGCTCCCCTAAAATAGGAGGACCCCCCCTCCCAAAATAAAGAGTGTCAAAACAAGTTATAGTGAAGTGCAGTTTTATATACATGCATGCTGGTCACATAACTTCTCTCAAGCTCATTTCTTCATATATAATATAGGAATGATCATAGCACTTCTTAAGGAGTTGTAAGTATCCAATGAGATAATCTATGTGAAGTCTTTTGTAAACCTTAAAGCACTATACAAAGACTAGCTATTTTTGTTATTATTTAATAAGGGAGCGAGGTGCTATATTCTCTCTGTAATTGTGTTTTTGCTATTTCACTTGTTCCCATGTTTTCTGTAAATTCTAAGATAGTCTGAGCTTGACTGGATTTATTTCTGCATAATTATAACAGGGGCTCATCACTTTCTGGAAAAATCCATTTTCTGACTTGTGGACCAACCAGAATTATTTGAAGGATGTCTTCTATCCTTACAGACTACTAAGAAACAATAGTGTGCAATGAGCACACAATGTTACCAATGATCTTGTAATTTCTATTTCAGCTTCTCCCCCATGCCTTTCTCCCACTTTTCTAGTAGCCTTTGTTTTTTATTTCCATTTTCAAAGGGGATCATAGATAGGCTCATAGTCTTCTAGATTAAGAGCTGAAAGTGACCTCTCAGTTCATCTTTTTATGAATGAGTCAACTGATTCAATTGAGACCCCAAGTGATTGACTTGCAGAGGTCACACCAACAGTAAGGGACAGAGCTGAGATTTGAACTCAGGATGCATAATTTCAAGTTTAGTGCCAAGTTCATCAAACTTTCTACTCCTTACATAAATGCTTATGCATAGAGATGTATTTCAGGATGTTATTTTCAATTTTAAATATTTGAATTTTTATTACCAGTAATCATAGTTCTACTATTATGTCACCTTAATATCATTCAATAAGTATAAAATGCCTTCTATATGCCAGGCATTGGGTTAATCACTGAGGAGTCCAAGAAAGGTGAAAGACAATCCCTGTCCTTGAAGAGTTCACAACATTTTAAGCATGTGCGCGTGCATGTATGTGTGTGTGTGTATGTGTGTGCGCATCTTCATTTGAGTCTTCATCTTTTTGCTGGTAGAGGGTCTTACTTTGATGTTGATGGCTGCTCACTGATTGGGGTGGTGGCTGCTGAAGGTTGGGGTGCCTGTGGCAATTTCTTAAACAAAGACAGTAATAGAGTTTGTCTCATTGATGAAATCTTCCTTTAACTTGAACCCATAGAGGCCATTGTAGGGTTATTAATTGGCTTAATTTCAATATTGTTGTATATCAGGAGAGAGAAAGAAATAAAGACATCGAACAGAAGGTGAGTGGAGCAGTCAGAACACACAACATTTATCAATTAAGTTCACCACATAAAAATATGGGTACCCTTTCTGGCACTATAAAACAAAAACAATGGTAACATCAAAGGTCACTGATCACAAATCACCATAAAAGATACAATAATAATGAGAAAAACTTTTGAAATATTGTTAGAATTACCAAAATGCGACACAACATGACCACATGATATTAGAAAATGATGCCTGTAGACTTGTTTGACATAGGGTTGCCACAAACCTTCAATTTATAAAAAATGCAATATCTGTAAAGAGCAGTAAAGTGTAATACAATGAGATATTGCTACATTTGGGGGAGGGGCTATCTAGTTGTTAAAATTTACTAGCACATGGTTAAAACCAAAGGAAGACCAATTACATGCCCACCAAGATACAAGTAGCATATATTAGAGATAGGAATGGAATGATTCTAAGTCTAGTATGACTTTCTACTGCTTTTGTTTTTTTGACAACAAAAGGTATAATTTTTTCTCTTTTTATGCTTTTTTCTGGTCTTTATTTGAGGCTAGATATGAAATATCAGGTTTCTTCCTCTACTCTATATCAGGGTAATAAGATCACAACTGGAAGGGACCCCAGAGGTTATGAGGTTCAGCTTCCTCATTTTAAAGATGAGGAAACTGACGTCCAGATATCTGGTCCAAGATCACACACCTAGTGAGTGTCTATGGTGACACTGGAACGCAGATTTTTCTGAGTCCAGAGTTCTATCAACTACATCATACTCTGTCTTGAAGTGTTTACCGTTCTTCACTTTACTTTGATCTTGCAAATAATTTGGAGAGACTTTTCAGCATCTTTCTGTGAATCTCTTTCAATATATTAAAGGTCTTTTTCTCCTATTTTTCAAATATTCTTAAAATTGCTGGATTGGGATAATTTTTTTTATTTTAGGAGAAGTTTACAGTTAACAGGATTCTATTAAATAATCATTAGGGTAGTATGAGCACTAGGGAAAGGTGATGGTGGGGTATGGACTGAGGAAATGACTGTGTTCCATTTCCTTTCTGGCTGCTTTTAATTTCAAGGCAGGTAAAAATTGCCCTGATTCCTTCCATAGATCCTCATACCCTCCCCCATTTGACTATTTCTGTTTTTCTTTTCTTTCTTTATAACATCTACTGTTGTTTCCTTCATGCAAGACATACAAGAATTTATTGCTGTCAAGTAGGCCCTTCTCCAAATAGAGGCACCTTCACTGGAAGAAACTAGCTCAGTATCACACATACAGCCCTCCTTTTTGACAGAGTTGCCAGAAGCAGCTTGGACTGATTTGTTTAACCTGGTGTAACTGCCATGGAGGAAGGTGGTAGGTGGAAAGGCAAACAGAGGCTGCCTTTTAAAGTGCCAAAAGACCCAATGGAAGGTGCCAACTGAATTAGAGGTCTACCCAACCATTCACAGGCAGAGGAAAGGAAAGACATTAGCCTGGGCCTCCATTATAGTATGTCTAGAGTCCCATTGCTCAGATCTCATTCTGAAAGTATCCAAGGTTCTTTTGTCTCTTTCATTCTGGGCAGTCATCATGGAACCCATGGCCCGTTTTGCCGATGTCTCTACTACTTTTATTTGTTATTTCTTCTTCCCATTCAGTGGTGACAATTCTCACTTGTTAAAGGCTGCTATGTGCCCAGCTAAGGGATGAAAATATAAATAAGCATAATACTCCTTACTCTCACAGAGTTTAGGTTCTACACTCCTATAGAATGTAAGTTTTTTGAAGGTGGCCTTTGTTCTATGTTTGTCTTTCTATACCCCAATGCTTGTCACAGTGTTTTAGGCATAGCAGGGACTTAATAAAATTTGTTTACCAGATAGAATGTCCTTGTTTCCTACTGTTGCCCACCTTTCTTAGAAACCTCTGGGCCAAGCTACACAAATGAACCCCAGCTGCTTCTCATAGCACTTCCCAAGGGTGGAGTCAGTGGATAGCTTTTTCCTCCCAGCATCCGAACCTCCGCTGGAAGGAGATATGCCTGCCCTAAGGAAGGAGGTCCTTGTAGGTCCTGCTATATCAGAAAGAGAAGACTCAGCTTAGATCCTGGATACAGCTTAAGAAAAAGAAGATTAGTCTGATGCTTTATTTCCCACAACAGGCCATTGATTTGAGACATAGAACTAAGGGAAACTAAGCTAACATACAGACTTTTAGATCAGTACTCATTTACATCTGCCTTTTTTACTGTCCTGCATTTTCATTGTGTTAAGTGAATCAGAAACCATAGTAGGGCTAATTAAAAATCAAATGGGCAGCTAAGTAATGCAATGGACAGATAATGGACCTGCCTCAGTTTCCTCATCTGTAAAGTAGGAATAACGACATCTACCTCCCAGGGTTGTTGTGAGTATAACTATAAGGTGTTTAACACTATATAAATGTTGAACATTATCAATATTAAATGGAATGTTGACCATTATCAATATTAAATGACTGGAAAAGAACACCAGTTATGAATTTCTGATTGATTAGTACATCTCTCTGGAAGGTGTGCTTATAAGCATTGGTTGCATAGTAAAGAGAGAGGCATATTGTAAAATGTTCCAAATCTGCTTTCGATAACCTCCTGGTCCTGACATTTTTACCCCTTCCCCTTCCTCATAATCACTCCAGGGACTCTGTAATTTCCACTCTTTGCTCTCTTGCCGCCTAGACCTGTCTTTCCTATGAGGAGTCCGTCTCCATCCTCAGTCCTAAGTAAGGCCTTCAGCCTTACTTCTGTGAACCATCCCATGAGGAAGTGGTTTTCAGTCTGTGGTCATTTGGATGGTGGTTGAAAAGGTCATACAGCTCATTTGGCAAAAGAGAAAGTGTCAAAATATCAGTGGGCACTAAAATCTGCAATGACAACTGCTAAGCTCAAGAACTCTCTATAGTCTCTGTAAAGCTACCAGGACATTCCCTCTCAGCCCCATTTAGTCAAGCAGCCATATCCTCTGGATAGCCATCATCATATAAAGAGGAATATACATGTATTAGTGCAGAAATTATATTTTTCAAACTAGAAAAAGAATGCTAATGTCTCTATCACCTACCAAATTCTTTTCTTATGGCTCTCAATCTGGAGTTTCATTGTACCTTTGGAAAATATAAATCTAAGAGGCATATATTTGCCAGGAGACACAGGATGTTTTTATTTCTGATTTTTTTTTGTCATTGCAGGGCAAACATAAAGAGGATGTGGGATAGCATGTATTATCAAATTCAGGGAGATATTAAGAACAGTTGGACTGTAGAACAAATAAAATTCACATCTTCATTACATTTGAGGGAGAGAAATGTATAGTATTAAGAAATAGAGCCCTTCTAATTGCTCCCTGGTGGAACCATAGAGATTTATGCCATCTACAAAAATCAAATCCCCATCCTACCCCCTGAGAAATAAATTTTTTGAATGCTGTCTCCACTTGCCAGTTTTTCTGTGGTCCTTTTTTTTCTTTTGGAATAGAAAGCCTATTTCATTTTACTCTAAAGAAGGCTGATTTTAAAAGCCATTTTCTTCAAAGGCTAACACATTCCTAAATTTAAAACTCAAAGAGACCTAAGGTCCATTAAGGCATAGAATTTATAGACTTATAGACAAGGCTGTGCAGGAGCCAGATTGAATTGAGTCAATTATTAAATTTTCACAGTAGCATTTATGCTAGAAACAGTAAATACTGCAAATCATGGCTTTATTTATTGTTTTGGTGGTTGTCTAGATTTAAGAAAGTGATAGAGAAATTATTAATAATGTTGATTAAATTTCAAAAGATGTGCTGCATACCTTCTTTTTTCTGGAGAGTTGGTTATTAAATATTTATCAGCACTTCTCTGATCACAGAAATATATAGAACTCAAAGAGGTGGATTATATAGGCCATTAGTCAAAAGGTCCAAAGTATGAACCATAGATCTAGAGCTGTAGTGGCCATCCAAATAAAATCTCCCATTGTACAGATGAGGGAAGTGATGCCTAGAGAGACTTGTCCAAGGTCACATAGCTAAGAAATTTCAGGCTTGAAATTCAAACTTGTCATAAGATTACAGCCCTTCCCTTCTCCCTTTCCCCACCTATACTACCCTCTCTCTCTGGTAATAAAAATTTTTTTATTTTGTAGCCAGAGCTCATACAGTCTATATTTGGAATTGCAAGGACCCTCAGTGTGTATCTCTTGCAATCTTTTCCATTTTACAGATGACAAACTAATACTGAGGAAAGTTAAACAATTTGCCCAAAGTCCCATATATTTATTGCTCCCCTTGCCTGGAATGCTCCTCCCTCTTCACCTTTCTCAGTCCTCCTTAATTTTTGTTCCTTCCTGCTAAATTATCCTAGATACATCGTGTCTGTACCTATCCGTTTATTTATTGTTGCTCTGAGACAAGACTGAACACTCTTTCAGAGCATGGGATACATTGTTGCTGTTTATGGTTTAGTTTCCTTTCTTAGAATCTTTGGTACTTAGCATAGTATCTGACATTCAAAATCCTTCCTAATCTAGCCCCATCCCACCTTTCCCTTCGTTTTACACTGTCCTCCTGTCTGTTCTATGAGCAACACACTCCATCTCTCAGCCCCTGGCACTCTCTGTCTGGCCGTGATGCCTGGAATACTCTCCTTCCTTCTTCGCTCCAACAGCTGATCTCTTTGTCTTGCTTTAAGTCTCGATTAAAATCCACCAATTCAGGAAGCCTTCCCCAAACCCATATGTGTGTGTGTGTGTGTGTGTGTCTGTGTGTGTGAGAGACACACACATATACATATATACGCACATATCATCTATATATATGTGCGTATATATGTATATATAATGTATATATGTATATGCAGACATATGCATGTGTATATGCACATGTATGTATATGCAAAGATAGCTTTATACATGTGTATATGTTTATGTGTGTATACACACATATATGTATATAATGTAATATTATAATGTAGAATATATTTATATATTATATAATATGGTATAACAATATAGAACATATTTAAATATTATGTATTATAATATAACAATAGAGAATATATTTGTGTTACATAACATTATAATATAATAATATTGACTATATACTATGTAATATGATTATATTATAAATAATGTATTTAAATATTATATACATTATATATAATATTATCTTGCTTTGTATATTTTAGTTTCCAGGTTATCTCCTCCATTAGATAGTGAGTTCCTTGCGGTCAGGAACTGCTTTTTGCCTCTTTTTGTATCTCCAGTGGTTAGAACACTGTCTGGCACATAGTAGACACTTAATAAATGATTGTTGATTGATACAAGGATTTAACTTTCATCTTTGAAATGGTGAAATTGCTCAAGAACCTAGCTATAACACTCATGGTACGTTTCACTTTCACTTAACCTAGACTTGACTGTTTCATAAACCTTCATTTTCTTCAGTGTTGCAAAGCCTTCCATATTGGCTCTATAAGCCTCCTTCTGGACTTACTGATCTTCATGTTTTGGTTTTTTTTTCCTACGTTTGTTTTCTGCAAAGGGATAATGTTCATGATTTTCTCTATGTGCATGTCAAACATGATCATTTTCATAATGCCAATTCTAGTTACTTCACACTTAAGGAAGTGATAAGTTTGATCTTTCACATAACTTTGACCCTTCTAACAAAAGGATCTTCTTCATCCTTGCCATTCTGCTCCAGGCAGGCACATTTAGATGCTGGCAAGAGAGACAGATTTGTTTTGCCTTTGTCTAGCAGAAGGGGGAAGTATTTTTAAGACTACAAATTGCCTTTTGGGCTCCAAGTTTACAATTCAATAAATATTTGGACCCCAAGTGTGTTGTATTCTTCTGTTTCTACTAAAACTCCAAGGGATGATCTATTCATAGAAATAACTGTTGAATATAAAAAGTGGCTGGTTTTAAGGTCCTAATAAACATTTGCAGCATGACTTTTATGTAGCTTTCTAAAAAGAAATAGTTCATTTTCAGATGCAATGATGTGTGTGAGATATGGACGTTCTCATTGGCCTGAGTCCCTTTCTCACCATTTGTCAGCTATATAATATTGTTTTACTAGATTATTTGTAATTCTTTTTCCCTAAGCTATCATGATATTTATGCCATTCTCATAAAGATCGTCATTACAAAGAAGATCAGTCTATCTGAAGTAATCAATCAACAACCATTTATTAACACTAGAAGGAATGAGTGTAATTGGATAGAGAGATGGAGTCAGGAAGTCCTGAGTTTGAATCCAGCTGTGTAACCATCGGCTTAACCTCTGTTTACCTTCTTCCCCTCATCCATAAAATGTTGATAATAAGAACATATACCTCCCAGAGTTGTGAGGATAGAATGAGATAATAACTGTAAAATACTCAATCCAGGGCTTGGCACGTAGTAAGAGTTATATAAATATTAGCTCTTATGATTAGCTAATAATTGATGAAAAAAATTTAAAAATAATTTTACTATAATTTCTCCTATCCAAATGCACTTTAAATACAAATAATTATAAAGAGATATTATAATTTTACTTGAAAATTAAAAATTTCATCCTGCTATCTTTACTTTCTTTGCCTTATGGCTTAAAAAATGCACAGAGTCAATTATTAAATTCTGGTCTTTTTAAAATATCTGCCATGTGTAAGAAGTCATACTACATACTAATTAATCTCTACCTTCAGGGGGTTTAGGTTCCAAGCATCATTATGTCAGTATCTGTTAAAAAAAAAAAAAGGTTGTAGATTAAAGAGTTTTAGGATTAGATGAGGTCTAAGAAGTTAACTAATTCAATACCCAGTCATTTAGAAATCTTCATTGACTAATGCGCAAAGGGTTGGTTTAAGAAGCAGAGGACCTGAATTCTAAATCTAATAGAATCCTAATTGAGTCTAATTCTAATCCTCCATTAATTACTACACTTGTGTGTGCATGAACACATCATTTCATTTCTCTAGACCTCATTTCTTCATCTGTAAAATAAGGGAGTTAGAATGGATTAGGACATTGTAACTTATCAAGTCACATTCCCTTGTTGGTGTAATCTGGTGACGCTCATAGAGCCCGGCTCAGGTTTTTAAATACATGAAATAAAATACATAGGGTACCAAAGGAAACATATTGAAATACAATTATTTCACATGCTAGAAAAGCTAGGTATATTAAACTCTTTGTTGCTGAAAAAATGACTGACAACTGACAAGTCAATAATAAATTCACAGAATTATTTGTTGCCCCTCTCCTTGCTTCCCCTCTACAAATTTGATATAAATTTAAGTAAAGCTCATTCCTCCTTCTTCTTTCCACTCCTCCAGGTCCCATCTTGGTATCCTTGTCAGAGTAAACAAAACACAAGTATTTTTTTTCAAGATTCTTAGATTGATTGTAAATTTTTCTTCTGCAGTGACTTTCACATTCATTCTCTCTTCTCTATTTCTACTTCCACCAACCTCCCCTCTGGATTACAATCAATTGTAATTTACAGTTACAAACAAATAACCTTCTGGATTATTAAAATAGACACTTAATAAAGTGAGCAGAACCAGGAGAACACTGTACAGTGTGGAATGATTAACTTTCATAGACTTAGAACTTCTCAGCAACACAATGACCTAAAACATTTCCAAAGGACTCATGATGGAAAAAGCTATCCACATCCAGAGAAAGAACTATGGAGTCTGAATGCAGAGCAAAGCATATTATTTTCTTTTTGTCTGGTTGTTTTCTCTTTCACATGGTTCTAATTCTTCTATACAATATGACTAATGTGAAAATATCTTTTGATTCGTGTGTAAATTGGATTTAAGTGAGGCAGTTGCACAAAGTCATCAGTCTCACTCTCTTCTCCAGAGACATCAAGTCCAGTGGCAGGACAGAGTCATGATGCAGTGGATGACCTTGGTGTCTTGGTGTCTAACCAAACTCTAAGAGCTCCACATCACCTGCTTCAGCTGCCTTCATGGCTGTTGGAACAAATTGTTCTCATTTGCCTATTCCACCAGAGAAAGTCTTCACATGCTTGGAGTAGATACTCTCTAACTCACCAATGGGTTTGAGACACCTTGGTTACCCTCAACCAGATTTGGCCCATATGCCAAATCGGTTTACCGGGCTGTGCTTCTTGGAGCCATAAGTAGAGTTGAGTGGAACAGATGAACACCAAAGGTGGAAAGAGGCCCCAAAAAGGGCTTGACAGCCATCACACCAAAGGTACTGGTCCTCTCTGAAGACACCCTAGACTCCTAGGTGGTACAGTGGAGAGAGTAGTGGCCCTGGAGTCAAAAGGACTTGAGTTCAAATCCAGCCTCAGACCCTTGACACTAGCGGTGTGACCTTGGGCAAGTCACTTAATCCCAATTGCTTTGCCTTCCTCCTTCCAAGAAAATTTTAAAAAAGAGGAAGTCATGATAATAGAATAATAATGTGAAAATATATTTAATAGGAATGTATCCATAGAGCCTATATCAGATTGCATGCCGTCTTGGGGAGGGAGGTGAAAATTTAAAACTTATGACAGTGAATGTTGAAAACTAAAAATAAATAATTTAGCTTAAAAATAAAAATAAAATAGACACTTAGAAGTTTCCTGTAATTTCTTTGAGCTCCAATCAGTTCTTTATGACTTTGCCAGAATAATTTTCTGACAGAAATCTTGTCATTTTTCCCTTATGTTCAAAAATTTTGAGTGGATTCCTATTGACTCTATTAAATAGTTCAGATTTTTTAATCTAGAATTTGAGGTCCTCCAGAATCTGGATCCCACTTTTCAAATCTGTTCCCTTATTGCTACCCTCTATGTACTCCAGTAGAAGTTTTCCAATGTGTTCCCCATATCCCCATGTTAGTTCATATCTCTTATGTATAGGATGGCACCCTCCTCCTTCTGTTAAATTCCTACAATGCTTTAAACTATACTCAGAATGTGACATCCTTCATCAATCTGTCCCTCTTCAAACCTCAAATTATACTCTATAAAATGGTAATGCCACTAGATTTCTGCTTTTATCTCTTTATAAGACTTGAAGATGCCCATGGAGGCAGTGATGGTGACTTATATAGACTTTATATTTTCCCCAATGAGTAGCACATGGCAAGTACTTAATGAATATTTTCTCAAAGAATAAGTAGATTTATCAAAAAAAAAACTACTTTGAACTAACTGATCAAGTCGATCATTGATCAATGACCTCCTATTCAAAAATGACCTCCTGTCCCTGTCCAAGTGAATCAGTCAATCCAACAGGGAGTATGATTAAATCCATTCACTTCAAACTAACCCAATCAGTTATGTCTTCACAAATTATAGTAAAATAAACTGAGTTCACTCAATGAAGGGGAAGATGAAAATAAACAATGTCAAGTCTTATTTGGGTTACGATGAGCAAATTCCTTTCAGCTCCCATCATGCCCCCTGTTTATTAATTCTAGGATTATTCTGAGCCTTACTTAAGACATACTGGAAGGCTAGAATGCAACTGCAACTTTTGTCCTGCATTCCTACAACTATGTCCTAATTGTTGGCTTTCCCTACATTGTAAAAAAAAAAAATAAGGTAGAGTTTCCCACATAGACACTTTAATTGGTTGCGTGTCAGCTATTCATTGTGTTTGATGAGAAATAAACATTTGGCTAGAGACATATAGTAATTATCAGTTTGCAGCCCCCCCCAAAAGTCACTTTCAGCCTACATTGTCGATTAATTGCCAACACTGGTCAAATTAATACGTCGAATGTTGTATTCCATCTTAGGTGACAGGTACATGACTCCTACTCTGAAACATTTAAGATTCAAAAATCACCTGTATTTCACATTATTGCTTATCAAATGGAACACAAAATATGAATGATGATGGACTGCCATTTTGCGTCAACATCCATAACCTCAGACATGAATGGAATGCCCAATTTTAAGTCTTCGGATCTGTATAATGCATCTTTTTTTTAAACTCTGATCACTGTCCCATGTAATTTTCAATTACTAGAAAAATGAAGTATATGTATATATTATAAAGCATTTGGGATTCTTCCATAAAATGGACAAAACTTGATTCATTTCCATAGTTCAAGAGGGAAACCTTTTCAAAAGTTTCATTGTCAGTGTATCACGTTATTCAATGTGTAATTTGGCTATTTATTTCACCATTCGTTCAACTTGCATGTTTACCACACAATGTTTTCTTTTCCATATTTTGAATAGAAAATATGAAGAGAAGAGGGAGAGTCTTTACTAAAACTCTTTATTGATATGTTTTCATAGCATGATAATGAGCCTGGTATCTCAGAACATATGTCTGTAGTGCAATAAGAGGTCACGCCAACAACAGGTCCAACACTGGACTGTTTTCCTATTGTCTAAAGCCTAGCCAAGTTAAATTTAGGAAAAAGCTTACAGTCTGTTCCTATATTGAATCAATGGAAGGTGTTCTCATGTCATGGGTTCTTTGGAAGAAAATATTAAAGTACTGGGAAATGAGAGCATCAATTTCTATATATCTGATTTCAACTCATATTTTTGGGGTTAATATCCCCCTCTAACTGAGATACAACCTCCCCTCATTCCAGAAGTTCTGAAAGGAAACCATTTTCCTCCTTTTATATGGGTAGCTTAGCAACTTTTTGTGAATGCTTTAAAGGGTGTTTTTTATATTATTCTTTAAAAAAATTTCTATTTGCAATGTGCACAGTCTTGACATGAGAAAATTGTGCATGAAGGTGAATATATAACTATTACAAGAACCTCACACAGATAATTCAAGATGAAAAACCATAGTTTTCTACACAGCTGCAAATAATAAAAACCAAGGAATTTCTTTCTTCCCCTAGAATACTAAATTATGTTTGCACTTAGTACCTAGCACAGTGTTCCGACAGGCACGTGAATATTTTAAATAAATTTTAGCTTCCTAGTCCTAAAATCACAGTCAAATCAAAGGTCCTCAACAAGGGAACATAGACTTAGCTTAGAAAAATAGAGTCATAACTATTGAATTCTGGCTGTGTATGCGTGTGCACATGTCCGTGTCCGTGTGTGTGTGTGCACGCGCACACATGTGCATGGGTATTTGGAAGTATCAGATAGCCCATGAAGATTTGGTTATTAAAGCCATATGGCAAGCTGTATAAGTGATAGCCAAGAGAAGCAATAATGAAACACATAAAGAATCAATCATTCATAAAATGAGCTTTTGGTATTTTTAAAATGAGATTCATATGCTGGAATAATACATGACAAGGGAATAAAGGGATTGCTTTGTATGCTGATTGCCATGTTCTAGAAACACACACTCAAGAAGACATGAGAAAAAAAGCCTAAACCATTTTGTAGAACGCTCCTCATGCTGTTTACTACCAAGAAAACATGATTCATGCTTCTATCTGCCATCAGAAAGGCCTCCATGCATTTAAGAATTTCCTCCTGAGATGCAAAGTTTCTTTGGTCACTGCCAGAGTGTCCCCCTTCCCCTTCATGTTAGAGAGTGCATATGTAGAGGACGTTGGGTGGAGAAATGTTTACAGAGGGAGGTACCAAGTCAGCTGGACCCATAGGAAAAATATGGGTCAATCTGATACAGATTTTTCCTCTTCTATTACTTGTTATGGGATGATAGATTTAAGGCCAAAAGGCGTCATAGACTTAGAACGGACCCCAGAGACTATTTATTCCAACCTTCTCCTTTTATAGATGAAAACACTGAGATCTACAAAGATTGTCATTCATCCAAGGTCACATATGTAGTGATTAACAACACTGAAATTTGAACCTAGTATTTTTGACTCAGGAGCGACGCCTCTTCACTATATGATGTTGCGTCATATAGGAAACCTCTTGCACTTTACAAATAGAGAAATAGAGGTAATATCCCCATGTGTCTTCCTTTCTCGCCTGTATCACCTGAAACTTTTAGCAAGAAATCCGAATTTGACCAGTATGGGAACTTCTTCTACCAATACAAGATTAAAAACTCTCAGTGCCTTAGTAGAATGTCTTCATGACCACCTGGCACATTTTGTTGAGTCTCCCTCATCTGATCCAGACTGATCCTTGGACAAAATGACACACTGTTCAACATGGGACCTTTGTTTAAAGTCTTTCTAATTTGGTAGGACTTGTAAGTCCTGCTACAATAACATAGCTATTGAGAAAACAGAATTAGTTTTCAACATGAGATGATGATTCGGATGTCAGAACTAGATAACCATTCATTTATTTATTCACTTAGCAAATATGTTTTAAGTACCTATTGTATTTAGAGAATCATTTTAAGCCTTGGGGGGATACAAATTTAAGTCCTCATATACTTTACAGTCTAATAGGGAGAAATAGGGATAAGATCTGATTTCATTAATATAGGGAACTTTAGATGAAGAAAATCCCATGACCCATGGAGGAATCTTCTTAGAAATTTATAGTCTTAGAAAGAGAAAGCCATGAAATAGCTTGGAGCACAGGAGTAAAATGACCTTATTAATACATTAAAGTGATAAATTCTAGGAGGACAGATTAAAGACATGAGAACATAGAGGCAGGAAAACTTGTTAGGAGGCTCTAATAATAGTCAAGGCAGCTGGTTATGAAGCCTATAGTAAGGTATTGGTGGGGAAGAGAGAGGAGGGAAAAGATGCAAGAGAAATTGTAAAGATGGAATCCATAGGATTTATTCATAGGAGAGATGAGAGAAAGGGTTGTGGAGAATATCAGCAATTTTGGGGGGTTAATGGAAATACCTCAGAGAAAAATAAAAACAGAAAGAACAGTTAAAAAGGGAAAAATAAGCTTGACTTGGGACTTGTTGAGTTTGTGTGTGTGTGTGTGTGTGTGTGTGTGTGTTCATCCTTCGTTGACGAAGACCATGCCATCAGAGAAATGATGACATGACTTGCACTTGACTTTGTTTTGAGGGACGGAGGGCTGTGCAGGTCGCCAGCCTCACTTCTCTTCCAGAGCCATCTGAATCCATGAACAGATATTCATCAGGATGACTGGAGATGAGCTAGGATGAGGCAATTGGGGTTAAGTGACTTGCCTAAGGTCACACAGCTAGCGAGTGTCAAGTATCTGAGGTAAGATTTGAACTCAGGTGCTGACTCCAGCACTGGTGATCTATCCACTGCACCACCTAGCTGCCCCTTGTTGAGTTTGAAATACTGATAGAAGCATCCTAAAGTCAGTTAAAGAGTAGATATGTAGTTCAGAATAGAAGTCCAGGGTGGAGATGGAGATTTGGGAATTCATCGAACAGAGGTGGTGCTTGACATCATGGGAGTGGATAGAAATATCAAAGGAGATGGTGTTGAGGAAGAAGACAAGAGGGTCAAGGACAGATCTTTGGAGACATTTCTCCATCCCCCACTTTCAGAAATTAGTAAAAGGCTAAGAAGTCAGTGAAAGAGAAGTTGGCAGGTAATTTCTCTGAGATCAAAGTAGGAAAAAACATCCTATAGTCCAACCAGGTCAAAGACAATAGAAAGGTCCAGGCAGATAAGAAAGGTCATTGCATTAAAGGCTTAGGAAATCATTGATAAACAATATTTTTTGTAAATTAATTGCTGTAGAGTGAGGGGGCTGAAGTCATATTACAAGGGGTTGAGTAGGATAGGCAACTTCTGAAAAAAATATTCTGAACGAAAAGAAAGAGACGAGAAGGTAACTGGAAGGATTTGGATAATCAAGGAAAAATACTCTTTTAGATTTGTGGTAGTACGAGCACATTCATAAGCAGATGGGAAGACACTGGGCAGCCAAGAGATGCAGTGGATGGAAGACCACTTCTGGAGTCAGCAAAGCCTGAATTCAAAGCTGCCCTCAGATATTTATTTGCTACCTTTAAGGAGCTTTCTTTTTAATTGAGGAGAAAACACATGAAAACCACATGGATATTAAGAAGTTAGAGGAGACTAGGAAGGGCAAAGTGGTTGGTGAAGAAGTAGAAATGAAGTCCAGGAGTGAAATATACATTACTGCATACCTTCCTGAAAAAGCCCTCTAGGCAGGGGAGTCACCCATCAAAGGACAGAGGCCTTAGGGTGGAGGCTTCTTCAAGGCAGAAAGGAACTAGCATGGAGGTAGAAACAAAGTTTGATGAGTCTGAACTGATGGCTTGATTTCTACTTTGTCCAGCTAGTGAAATTACAGATTGAAAAAAGGACAGGAAATAAAAAGAATTGGATAGTAAAGTCTTAAAATACAATGAGTGATTTTCTCTTTGTTCCCCCAACACAATGTGGAGAATTTCCCCTTGATGGCACTGGATGGTCATTGGGTAGCTAAGGATTAGCCATGGCCCTAGAGTCAAGGCATAGTGGATAGCATGTTTCACTTGGAGTCAAGAAAACCTGGATTTGAGCTGTGTGACCTTGGGCAAGTTCTTTAAGTTCTCTGGGTCTCAGTTTTCTCATTTGTAAAATGATAGGGCTGAACAAGATGATCACTTCAAGCTCTAAGTCTATGCTACTATGCTCCTATTACCTCTGAGTCTTAAAGAAAGTCAATCTTGCTTATAACCCAAAGAGGTACAAGCCAAGGTAGATCAGCCAGGTGACCTGCTCATAAGAGAGTGTTTGCCCTGTGGGCAGACGTATTTGCGTATCTTATCCTCTTTCTGCTTTCCCTTTTCTCCCTCTCTTTTGAAAAATTTCATTTTATTCTAAAAAATAAATAGATAAATAAAATATATGATATATAAATATGTAAATAATATAAATAAGTATATAATATAATTACAAATACATAATATAAATTAAAGTAAATTAAAAATAAAACAAGCATTTCCATAGCATAATAGAATAGAAAAAAAAGACAACTGAATATGAAATGACAAATTTCCTATTTGTCACAATTTGGTATTCCTTTTAAACATATAATAAAGTTATCCTGAAGCTTTTTTTCTTTTCCTTTTTCTCTTCCCTCCTCTTCCTGCCCTAGACATGGCTACCATTAGACACAAATTGTTAAAATGATTAAAGGGCAAGGCAACAATTGTTGGAGGAGATGTGGAAAAATTGGGACACTAATTTGCTGTTGGTGGAACTGTGAACTCTTCTAACCATTTTGGAGAGCAATATCACTCTCTTTTTCAATTTTTCAATAAGAGGGGAAAGATCATAGGAGCAAAATAGTGAGCCAACTGGTAAGGCTAAAATAAATATTGGAGAAACCGGATTAGCTCCTCTGAGATGACATCTAAAATTAGTTACATTAATTCAAGAATCTACCACCTATAGGACAGAAGTTTTCTTATCCTCTCAGTACCCCTTTCTGAATTTTTCATAAGATCACAGGATTTAAAACTGGAGTAAGGCATCAACTAGGTCAATTTTCTTATCTTCTTGGTGATTCAACCAAAACCAACAGAGACAAAGTCACTTGACTAAGGTCACCAATGTAGCAAGGAGCAGGTCCTGGACAGCGACTGTGGGTTGACCAATCTTGTCACTATGCCACATTTCTCTTAACCTTTCCCTTGCCCTCCCAGACCACAGTGAACTAATACTAATAACTGACCCTCCAGTTCTTCAATCTTCCCTTTCATACCCTTTACTCCTAAGGATCATGCTCCAAAATTCTCCTCAGCACATCAAACAGTTCTGATTGTGGTTTCATATATGATACTGACTTTAGCATTGTGTTAATCTGCAAGTATAATTAAACTAATTCTAATAGAGTTGTGAATGACATAACTTTCCCTTAGGGTATTTGATTTTTTAAAGAGGGTACTGATGAATCCAAATGAATTTCTAATTAGCAGAATGTTTTCAGAAGATGTTTTAGAATAGAGGGGTCTATTCTAGTACAGCTTCCTTTATCCCCTTTAATTCACAAGGGAGTAAAACATATGTAGTCATGCATGTCCCATATATCCCTCCCCCTCTCTGAAAATGATTATGTATAACAGAGAAGGAACTGGAACAGTTACCATGCTATGATACAAATAATTTCTATCCTTTAAGCTAAGCCAGTTTTTCCTTAAAAGGTTTTGAAACTCTATTCAAGACTTCATAGCTTCAGGTTCCAAGGATCAGGCCTTTGATATATGTAACTTTTTGTTGGTTTAAATAAAAAAAAAAAAAGACAGTCTGTTAAAAAGCACAATACTTGACCAGCGTACTGGCAAGGCCATCCCAGAGACATGGAAGCCACACTCAGACAATTTAGTGCTAAACACCATTTCTCTGCTGTGGCTGAGTAACTATCAGATTGTGTTGGAGTATCTCATTTCATTCTATTCTGCACCCAAAACATCAGACTATCCTGGGTTAGGCTTGTCTACAACACCAGGAGTATTTAAAATCCTGAAAATTTGGAAATACTGCTTTTCTCCTATATCTCTGTGCTAGTTCAGTCATTGGAACTTCCTTTTAGAAAGAAAAAAAATAATAGAAAAATGAGACTGACCCATGAAAAGGGTGTTGCTAAAATTGATTTAGGTTGGCAGAATTGTATCTGTCTCCAACGGCAAATTCAGTTCATGACTCTTGCCTCAGCTAAAGATAAATTCTAGGAAAACTCTTCACCAGGCACCAATTTCAAACAATGAAATGAAAGGATAGGATCAGGCTATTAAGAGGAATTCTGGCTGAAGTTAAGGGCTCAAAACCAAAAATGAAAAGATGTTGACATCAGAATATATAGTACAAGCGTGCTCTTCTAGGTTGTACTGGTTTTTTCTACGTGCCTTTAGAGGACTGAAGAAAAGTAAGGAGATGGTTGAACTATTACTTTATTGCAACATGATAAAGTTTTTTTGGCCATAGCAGCTATCAGAATAGCATCTATTGAGATGTAGAGGGGTAGAGGGCTAACCCCCACCAAAAAATATACAAGCAAATGAAAAAAACACCTCACAAACCCTTGAAGTATTGATAAAAGACTGAAATAAAAACATGCCTAAGCAAAACTGACAGTTTTAGAGTCCGATACAAATGTAATTTGTCTGTGCTATTCAAGGAGTGAAGAATAAATTCGTAAAATTTGGGCAAGTGGGATAGGTTGATTGATATATCAAATTACCACCAACCCCTTTGAGGAATTCATTAATCTATGGAGAGAGATATGAACTTCACTGATAATCTGAAGCCCTATTTTTCTTTGAATTTACTATGTAGATAAATTATGGCATTCAGAAGAAATGCTTGATTACAATGCAGCATTTTATTAAAACTCTTTTCACTTTATCTCTTCAAAACCTAAATTTCTTAATAAATGTTGTGATGGAAAGCATCTTTTTTTTACCCTTCAACTAGGGCTTACATGGACTCACCCTTTAAAAAAAAATCTCTCACCTTAACCAAACTCTGGAAAAATAACAAAAAGATGAAATGTTTCTCTAGAAAGAGAACAGAAATTTATTTAGACAAGGGTATTTTAGTTATCGTTCAAATGTACTGTATATGTGTGAATGTATGAAAGTGAATTTGTGACAGGGAGAGAGTATGTGGGTGGAAGTGAGAGTGGAGTCTGAGTGCCTGCGTGGATTAAAGCTAGGAAACCAAATTGGGCTGAGGCATTCAGTGTCTTTATTATGTGGCAAAAAACCTGAAAGCCTCCATTCCTGCCCCTTATACTTACAGGGGATGGAAGTTCTGATCTCAGCTTGAATCCACTTTGGTCATTTAAATTCAGCCTGTGTGGCTCATGTGCTATTGGTCTCTGTAAATATCTTTCCTTGGACAGATAGTGTGTTTATACAGAGAATGACTACATCAAATTTTCACTAAAACTTATGATCCAAAAAGAACAAAAAATTCCATTTCTATCATGGCCAATTCTGAAAAAATCTGAACCATCGATAGACCGTGATATGTACGAGCTGATATGTGTTTATTCCATAAGCTAGAAACTTAAGTCCCAGCAAGAGTGTAGCCTAGGTAACAAATTTAAGTGGCCTATGCTAGTTGTTGGAGATTTGGGTCATATATCGCTGTGAAAGGGCATTTTGTAAATTGGAGTTTTTTTGGTCAAATTTCAAAAGAAACTGGAAACCCACAGTTGTGAGGGTAGTGGCAGAGGGAAATGAATAGGGCATGGGGCGTACATGGAGAGAGTAAGACAAGGACAGAGGCAGTGTGCATGGTAGAAGCATTGGGAGCCAGTCTTGGCTTCAAAAAGACTTGGGATCACATTCTGCTTCTAATACATACTTGCCATGTGACTCTGGTCAAGGAGCTTAAAACCCTGGGCCATTAAGTTCTCTCATCCATAAATTGAATGGTGCTGGATTATATAGCATCTAAAGTAATTTTCAACCCATTTTCTTTAAGATAGAAATGAATGACCAGTTTCTAACAGTTGTGTGATTAAAGGATATGAATGTTTCTAAATAAAAATCAAAAACTATTAACAATTACAAGAAAGAATGCTCCAAATCACTAATAATCAAAGAAATGCAAATCAAAATAACTCAAAAGCTTCACCTCAAATTTGGAAAATTTCCAGACATGAAAAAATAGTGGGACAGTCAATGTTGGAGACGTTGAGGCAAGACCAACATATTAATGCACTATTGGTGGAGCTATGAATTTATCCAACTATTCTGGAAAACAATTTGTACTATAAAAAGAAAGCAATTAAAAGGTCTATACCTTTGATTCAGAGATTCTACTGCTAAGTTCTCCAGGTAAGCTAATTAGACAAAGAAAGGCCTTATATATACTGAAATATTATAGAAACACTTTTTTGAAATAGCAAGTTTTTGTTTTCCAAGAATTGAAACCAAAATATCTGCCCATCAACAGAAATGATTTTTTTTAAAAAATCATAGCATGTGAATAGAATGAAATATTACTGTGCTGTAAGAAACAATGAATGTCATGGATACAGAGAAAAAATGGGAAAGTCACATAAACTGCGACAAAGTAAAAAATCAGGAAAAAATCATACATGATGGTTCCAACAATATAAAAAGAAAAAAACAGCACAAAAAAATTGAAACTGAATGCTGTGAAATTATAATGACCAAATTTGGACCCAAGGAAAAAATGTGAGAAGGCATCTCCCTTCTTTGTGTGAGTGGGGGATAGGGTGGGGAGGAAGGTGTTGTAATACTACAGACAATGTCAGACATTTTTCATGGTTTTTTTTGTCTGCATTATTGTTAAACCCACTAGTGATTTTCCCCCCCCTTTTTTAGTCTTTCTTATTAGGGATGCTTTCTGAAATGCAGAAGAGAAGAAATGTATTATAAAATGTGGATGATATAAAAGATTGATGAAAATCATTTTAAAAATAATGTATTATTGATGTCTTTGTTCTTTTTTATTTTTACAACACTGTCACTTCTAAATCAATCCCTACCTGTACTTCTTGCCCTTCAAATAAACTCGTTAACTATATTAAAAAAATTATCTCATTTCACATCAATAGTATGCCTTATCCTGCCCCAATCCCAGAGAGAGTTGGGAGGCATCATGCATCCCATTCACTGTATCGAAGTTCTGATTGGAAATTGCATTGATTTAGGCTATTAAAATCATTCCATGTTTTACTTTGTATTATTGTAGACTATGAGTGATATTTCATGCTTTCTATCCAAGCCACCACACGGTTCCAGTATCAACTTTTTGCTGTGTTTGTAATTCATTGATAGTTATGATGGGCATTGACAAGGTCTTGACTGAACTGGGCAGGATGGAGATTTATCTATATAATTCTTTCTCTGACTCCTTACAAATGCCATTTCTATACATAGCCACCTTTCATATCGTTATGTTTCTGCTTCTCTCTCTTTATATTATTTTGAGTGGTTGTCCCTTTTAGTTTGAGACATGATTAAAGGTATTGGGGTATAAATCCACTCTGCTTTTCTTGCAATGAATGTTGGTTTGAGTTTGAGTGGAGCAGATTGTAGTAATTGTTTGATTTTACATACTTGGAAAGAGGACATCTTGAAGTCAATATGACAGCTTATGTAAAACACACAAATTAGTTGTATCCCTGCTTTTTATGAAAACACTCTGGTTGCTTTAAACTATACAGTCTGTTGGGAAGAACAAAGCCAACCCTCCAACCACTCATTCTCCATTAGAATTCTAGTTATTCTCTGGAAGTTTTACTCTAAATAAGTTTGTCATCCCAACTTTGTCAAATTATGTTTCATACTGATGCCATTTTCTCATTTAAAATAAATCTGAATCAGATGTGTCACGCTGAATCCCTACTCATATCATCTTCAAAACTATGTGGAATAATATGTCAAAAGACAGAAAAATGAAGAACTTTCTTGCAGAGAAAAGTAATCAAACCTTATTGACCCATTTCCTTCTGGTTCATCATCTTATTTTAGAAACTGATAGCAAAGAGAAGTTTCTAACATTATTGTAATGGATGAGTAAATTTAGTGGAGACATTTGGGAGATTTTTAGCCTTGGTTCTAGAAAATCACTTTAATCATATGCAAAATTAGAATGGACAATTCCCTGGAATTAAAAAAAATCCAGAAAGGTAAATTTCCACCTGTAAATGGATCTGTGATCTTATCGGTGTGGGTGCTTCCTCCAGTGATAGAGATTGGGAAACCACCATTGCCTTCCCACAAGCATTTCTTCTTTTTCATGCCTACTTATAAATCCTTTACAGGGGGACCCTTTTGAAATGCGGGGGATATTTTTCTAGATTTCTTGACAATGTGTGCATGCCAATGGGGCATGGAGACTGTCTATCTGTTATCCATTCCTCACTCTTGCCATCTTTCAGGCTTACCTTCTTTTTCAGATGTACATCTCTATGATGAAATCCCTTCTTCTGCATAGTTCTTTCCTTGGTAATATGCTATAGCCTACTCACACCTACCATGTGTTCTTTTGTTTCTTTTTTGGGTAGCACTCAACTCTAATTCTTCAGATGACCTATTCTATCACAGAGATAGATATAATATAGTTATATACCATCACCAAATAAATTATTGGCCTAGAAAACAGGACATTGTCTTAATAAGTTTAGGTTCATTAAAAGCATTGAATAATTTTTCAAAGGTAATTCAGTAGTATGCTTCTCTTTTCATGTTTAATTCTAAGCAAAGCTCAGTATTCATCACAAATTTTCTCTCAAAGGTAGGATACATTGCTAAAATAGGTATATGGGTTTTCTATACAATTCTATACAATAATTTAGAAAATGGACATTCATCTGCTTTGTTTTTCTTTTGAAAATAGTTAAGCAAGATAGTTGCATAATTTTTTTTCTAATTTTGAAGGCTCTCAATGTTCTGGAGGTGGGGAGGGGGAATAGAGAAAGGGAGGCAGCTAGATGGTACAATGGAGACAAGAAGACCTAAGTTTATATCTAGCTTCAGATATTTACCTGGGCTAATCCCTTAACTTCTGTTTGCCTAAGTTCCTCATTGTAAAGTGAGCTGGAGAAGAACATGTCAAATGCTTCCAATTTCTTTTCCAAGTAAAGCACAAATGGGGTCATAGAGCCAGACCCAACTGATATGACTGAATGACAACAACATTTCTGGGCTTGATCTGACACATCATATGTAAACAATAGCATGTTGAGGATCATATTATCTATAGGCAATCAATCTTCCATTTGGACACTGTTTTAGAGATTCTCTATAACGGTGGCAAATTATTTTTGGCAAGTGTGCATCTCATTGTTTTATGCATTGATTGATATTAATAATCAGATTCATGAAACATGATTATCTCTTTTTTTCTACCTTTCAAGAAATTTTGTGTGATTTTTGGAATATTCATGGGAGCCACATATACAGTGAATAGTCTATGCATTAGAGGAGAGCCTTACTCCAAGTACATGACTCCAGGAAACTTAGCAAGGATGTCTAGTGTTTGCTGAATACAACATTTTCTATTGAATTCATTTTAACATTTGATTTCTATCATTTAGTTACATCATCTTAATTTCTCTACTCAATGATAATCAACACTGTTAATATCTATTCACTTATCCATTTTTTATATTTTGTTATTAACATAATATTTAAATATGTCAGGTCATAGTCACTTCAGTGGTACGTGGTGCTTGATGACTTTAACTCTTCTATTTTGGTTTCAATTTTGCTTTTTGCTTTAACAAGTGGATAGAATATAAACAGCTAATTCAAAAAGAATTATCAAATTAGCAATGTCATTTCCCATGTGAAAATAACCAATTTCATTGTTTTTGAAGTTGTTTGTTATCTATCTGGTCCAACCCTACATACCTTCTCTCTTCTTGAACACAGTGTTTATGTGTGTGTGTTTGTGTGTGTGTGTGTGTGTGTGTGTGTGTGTGTGTGTGTGTGTGCATGCGCATGTATAAAAGCCTTCCTTGTAACCTTTGGCTGCATTTGTTTCATACTCTTAACATTATTTTTCAACATATGTTGATTTAATTTGGAAGATGTTATGAAATTGCCAGTAAAACTTCTCTATCTCCTCATCTCCTAAAACAAATGTTGAAGTATAAAATATAATTATTTTCTTTTAATTTAATTTTCATTCTCAGTTCTATATTCTCTTTCTCTCTCCATCCCTTTCCCTATCCATTGAGAAAGAAAAGAATACAATATTCATTCTTCAGCCATGTCTGACTGTTCGTGACCCTATTTGGAGTTTCCTTGGCAAAGATACTGTAGTAATTTTCCATTTCCTTCTCCAGTTCATTTTGAAGATGAGGAAATTGAGACAAACAGGGTCACACAGCTAGTAAGTGTCTGAAGCCAGATTTGAACTCACAAAGATGAGTTTTTCTAAGTTTAGTACTCTAACCCTCATATCATCTAGCTGCCCCATTATTCATATGAAGTTATTCAAAATGTATTTTCACATTATCCATGTTTTAAAAAAAGACAAGAAAATTAAAGGAAAAATTCTTTAATCTGCATTGAGTCCCTCAGTTTTCTATTATAGATAGATTATATGTGTATGTCTGTGTGTGTGTGTGTATGTGTGTGAGTGTTATACAGCATTTTATATCATGAGTCCTTTGGAGTTGCAGTGGATCATTTTATAGATCTGTTACTAAATCCTTTACAGTTGATTTTCCTTATACTATTGCTATAACTTATAGATCATTCTTGTGGTACTGCTCACTTCACTCAAAAGATGCAATTATTTTTGTGGTAATTTTTTTTGTAAATGTTTGTCAATGAACAGTGCTAAACAATTGCTTCATAAAATGATGTTCTGTATTACCCTGGAGGCAGGTAAAACCAACTCAATCAATTTTTTTATTTGCTTCTCCAAGAACAACCTAAGAGCCATCCTTTCA
>CM053774.1:84797905-84810107 GCA_028658325.1 Potorous gilbertii
TTCTTATAAACTCTTCCCCATTTGTTCCTTTTTCCTGCTGCCACTAAACCAGCAGAATGGTGCCTAACAGGACTGGGGGCCATTTTGTACTTTTCTTTGTTTCATGGGTTAGTCACTAGATTAATTACCAGATGACCATGAGCTTCTCTATATTAACTTGGGTTGCTCCTTAGCAACAGATAGAGTATATTGCTTTACCTACACTCAGCGCCTTTCCAGAGTGGTAGAAACTGCCAATGCTTAGACATTGTTGGCATGGTTTTGAAATTAATAATACTAATTAACACAACTTACAAAGCTCTTTACGTATGTTATCTCATTGGTTCTTCACTACAATCCTGTGAAGTAGATGCTATTATTAATTCAATTTTACAAATTAGTAAACTGAGGCAAGCAAAGATTAAGTGACTTGACAAGCATCGCATAAAGAGTAAATGTCTGAAGCTGCATTAGAATTCAGGTCTTCCCGAAACCAAGTTAAATGCTATATCTGATGAGCTGCTGATTCAATCTATACTTTAGAACATTGTGCCTATTAGGCTCGAGCATAAATGTAACTGAATATGAGCTCAAATCTCGCTTAAAATGATTAACTATGTAGCTCTGGGCAAGTCATTTGTTCTTATTCAACCTCAGTTCCCTAAGCTATAAAATCAAACTAATAACACCTACCTCACAGGCTGTTGTGATGATTATATAAAATCAATATAAGGTGTGCAAACCCTAAAATACTATGTAAATGCATGTTGTTCTTTTCAATAAATTAATATCTAAAATATGTCTAGTTATATAAATCTTTAAAAACCGGTTTCAACACATTGTAACTCTATTAATTAGAATATCCAATTTAACTGGAAAATGCAAACTTCCCAACTCTTCCATATAACTGGGAGGTGTACCATGTAACAAAAGATTCACTGATATTAACAGCTATAAGTTTATAAACAATATCAATTTTTACTAAAAAGAAATATACTTTAGCTTCCAAATAGGTGGTTTTGTACTTTAAAAGTCCTTACATGAAAAAAACAATTCTTGCTTTAACACTCTAATGAGAAGTAAACTAAAAAGAAATACTTTTGAATTGAAGATAAAGATATAAAATAGTTGGCATTTTGTAAAATTCTCAATTCTAAATATATACCTTGTCTTTAACCTTTAAAGATTCCTTTCCAGTTTTGAATTGACTATTATCTCTCAGAAAAAAAACTGAACTTAAAGTATTTAAGGCATTGAAAATTACACTGATCATAGCAGTTGCAGGTTTTCTTTTCTCCATAGGTTTGAAGATGGATGACATTTTCTAAACCCCATCAACTCTTTTTTGCCTTTTTTTAAAAATTAAAGTTCAATGAAAATGTAGCAAGCAAATTGTGTGTCTATAATTTTATCACATAAAAAATTCATTTGCCAAGGTTTAGTGCAGGTGGGAAAGGAAAACACTAAGTCCCTATGGAGTATTTTAAGTCATTTTTTGAAGTCACAAAATAACTCTGTTTACTTTTAAGAGAGCTACTTCATTTTTAAAATATGCTTATTTAGTTTGTTGCTCATTAGTTGTGTGTGTGTTTTTTTTAACATTGATGCTTAGGAATATTGTTTCCCCAATTGTTATCAAAATGAGTTTCCAAGTCTGCTGGAAAATTGCCAAAGGACCTAGAATCCATGAGCAAGTTGACAACGCCAATTTCTTAGGCAGAATGAGCCAGTCCTCTACAGTACTTAGGGCCTTTCAAATCTCTATTTTAGAGAAAGGAAATGAAACAGCATGTATTCTTTTGGCTGCCAGCACCCTCATGGCCAACAAGAGACATATCATATTTATGAAATATGATTGTCCCTAGTCACCAGCCTATGCAATTCACACCTATTCTTAATACAGTAATGTCATATGCTTGTGTAATAATAGTTCCATTTGTAATTTATTGACTGTATTATATTACATTTTTAAGTATTTAACTTTTAAGTGTTGACTTATTTCCATGTACTTTCACTCTTCTCCTCCATTACCATTACTTTCTCTCTGACATTTCTTCCCGCATGCTACTTAACCAACTATTGTGATTATTTTTAGAGGTGCCTTTAAATTATTCACAATAAAATGAAAGTACTGTGGTGAAACTTACCTTGCACCTTTCTCTGTATACTAATGTACAGTTATTACAAATTATAAACATTAACACTTTCATCATTTTAGGATTATGTTTAAATACTGATATTGGTGACATGAACTGAGACTGGAGCTACGATTTTTTAGGTAAAGGGAAATCTTAGGTGAGATAATTCCACACAAATTGGCACCTTTTCTACAATTTTCAGTCTGAAAAAGTTGCCTAGTGTACTGAGAGGTTAATTGACTTGCTCTCAGACACAATCAGAATGTTTTCCAAGACAGTTCCTGAAGCCCAGTCTTTCTAGTTTTAAAGGCAAGACATGACCCACTCCACCATCCGGTCTCTCTCTTGAAACAGAATATTGACACTCTTGACCTGAGGGGGACAGTAATAAAGTTGTATTTTTCTGGGGGAAAACCCATCTGGACTGATCAGTTATGGAAAATAGTTATTTTATCTTGCATAGACCAGGGCAACATCCCAATAGGGATGATCAAGGATTGAGTGAATTTTGAAGGTAATAGAGAATTTAAAGCAACGATTGCTTTGAAATCTCTTCATTTACTTAAGATTTATATGTTACCTCCTTCTAAAAAGACACTTAAAATTAAATGAGACATGAAGCAAGGGAATTACAAATAAAAATGGAAAAAGGTCAGTTTACATTGTCAATGATGGAGTTTTTTGTAAGAATTACAATAGTGCCAAATTAATTAAAATTGCTCTTGATTTTTCAGAGGAATGTTCCTTCACTAAAAGTCGGGAGAGGTGAGAATTGTTTAAAGAAAAGTAAACTAAGGTGGTTTTTATTATATGACCACGTTAAAAATGTATTCTCCACATTTAAAGAGTCAACAGAGGTTCTTCCACAATTCCCCACAGGTATCAATTTATCAATCAACATTTACTAAGCACCAATTATATCTCAGACCCTGTTCTAGGTACTGGGAATAAAATAATGAAACCATTCCTATCCTCCTTGGAGCTTATAACCCAGTGGAGGGGTTGGGAGATGGAATACTCATAGAAATGGATAAGGGAAAGCCCCCATGGAGCCAGAGGCGCTTGAGATGAGATCTGAAGGAACCCAGGGATTCTGAAAAGCAGAGATGAAGAAGGAATGAAATCTAGGCATGGACGACAACCTGTCCAGAGGCACAAAAATGGAATGTAGTATATGCAAAAGGGAAAATAATTTATGAGACTTTTCCCTTGGACAAGTTGAATCCTTCCAGCACATAGGAAATAGTCATTGTAACTAGACAGTTTGTCAAAGAGCTGACATTGAAAATGATCAGGTATGAAGATTTCTCTTCCAGAAAGTATAAAGGGGGAAAATGTGTAGAGAAGAGAAGAGCAGAGATTACAGAATGTTTGCTTGCTAAAGGTATATAACAGCTATGTGTATGCTGAGAGTAGACACTGTTCTCCATCGCAGAAAGGAAGATGAAAAAACTGGAGGACTTTTACTTCTATTGTCCAAGTTATCAAGGAAAATAAAGTCTTGAAAGAATATAAGAGCTTTAAGGAAAGCAAGAAAAAAAATGTAGGAGATGAATTACAAAGGGTAATTCTAACCTGTGTTTGAGATTAAAAGGTGAAAGAATGTGAAGGGGAAAAAATGAGGACCATTGAATACTTGTAGCCAAGTAAAAGACAAGAGGCTCTTCTCATAGAGGTTGGTAAGCTCTGATCCTTTAAGCAGGAAGCAATTTCTTGGGCTCCTAGAAATGAGGAAGTGGTTCCATAGTTGTCATCATGAAAGTTCATCAGTAATGGTCAGACAAAGGGGAGATCAGTGGTAGCTTTGATTAGTACTTCCCTGCTGAGAAATACAGAGAGCTATTTGTTCAAGCGATCAACAAATATTCATTAATAACTTACTTTAAGTCATGCATTGTGCATATAGGGATACAAAAGCATAAGTGAATATTCCCTGGAGGAGATAACATGTACACATATATAAGTGTATACATAATATATTGCTATTGTTTTGTTGTTTGGTCATATCCAACTTTTTGTGACTCCATATGCGTTATTTTTGGCAAAGATAGTTTGCATTTTCTTCTCCAGCTCTTTTTATAGATGAGGAAACTGAGGCAAATGAGGTTAAGTGATTTGACCAGGGTCATGCTGCTAGTAAGTGTCTAAGACCAGATTTGAACTCAAGTCCTCTTGACTCCAGGGCCACACTCTATCCCCATGTTAACTAGCCTCCCTATACATAATATATACAAAACAAACAAATAAGAGAGGACAGGGCTAACAGCTGGGGAGAATCAGAAAAGGGTTCATGTTAGAAGCTTGAGCTGAGTCTTGAAAGAAACCAGGCATTCCAAGACACAAAAGTGAGGAATGAGTGTATCATAGGGGAAATGTGCAGAAACATGGATTGATATAGTTACAGAACAACATGCCAGCTTTTCTGGAACATATAGTGTCTGGAATATCTAGCACTTATACATCACTGGAAAGGTAAGAAAAGGCCTATAAGGTGTTTATACTTAATTCTAGGAAAAATAGGGAGCCACTATAATTCATTGAGTATTGGATGACATGGTCAACACTTTGGTGGCAATACGGAAAACAGACTGGAGTAGAGAGAAGCTTGATGTAGGGAGACTAAATTGAAGATGAGGTCCTTGAATAGAAGCATGCTCTCTTCCTGGGACTTGTTTCCAGCTCCAACCAGAGAGTCTTCCGAGACCTGTCAACTCCTACAAGTGCCTGCATATTTTCATGAGAACAAACAATACTGCCAGAAGAAACCTAGAATGTATTGCTAATGGTTATAAAGTCTTAAGCAAGAAACTAAAAGTTCTTTATTTCTATTGCCAATGGAAACCAGGGGCTCCAAAATAGAAAAGCAAATACCCCTGACAATATTCTAGAATGTATTATTAAATGAATGATATGCAGTCATAACATATCTAAATTACATCAAAGTATTGATGATGACTTCCATACTATATTTATGGACAAGATGGAACACTGTGGACTAGAAGGTAAAATATTTGCAGGAAGTGGTTTGGTGAAATGATCTAACGTGTAGTCATTAATATGTTAAGAACAGTTTTGGTTCAGTATCCCAGAGACATCCTGTCAAAATCTATCCTTTTCCTTTTTAAAATGTAACTTCTATTGTTATTTTAAAAAATAACTACTAATTGTTTCTCTCAAACTCCCATTTGAAATAAAAGAAAAACAAATATGACTAATTAAGCAAAATAAATATTTCCATATTGCCCTCATCCAAAAATGTATGTCTGATTTGGTATCTTGAATGTATTTCCTCTAGCAGGGGATGAGTAGTATTTATCTTTAATCCTCCAGCATCATGGTTGCTCATTACATTAATCAAAATTCATTTTTCAGAGTTGTTTGTCATTACAATGTTATTATTGTATAAGTATTATCCTGGTTCTGCTTGCTTCAACATCAGTTCTTACAAGTTTTCACTGGTTTCTTGGAAATCATCCCTTTGGTCATTCTGTCACTTTCACATAGCCATAGTTCAGTTTCTCCCCTAATTGATGGCTAGATTAAAAAAAAGAAAAGAAAAAAAACAGACACCTTTGACAGATAGGTGAAGAGTCAATGACTATCCATTTGTACTGCTATTGAGGAGATTGTTAGTCAAGGGCAGCCTGGACTCAGTAGCCACAATTTACATTTTCAAATTACATTCTGCATCCAGAACTATGGGAGTAGTAGTTCTGCTGTACTCTGCCATACTTATAGTACAGTTAGAACACAGAGGAAGCTAGTGGATGGAACACTAGGCTTGAATTCAAGAAGTCCTGAGTTTAAATCCAGCCTCAGTAACTTCATAACTGTGTGACCCCGTGGAAGTCTCATAACCTCTGTCTGCCTCAGTTTCCTCAACTGTAAAATATGGATAATAGTGGCATCTATCTCTCAGGATTGTTATAAATATTAAATGAGATAATATTCATAAAGCACTTAGTAGAATGCCTGGCACACAGTGGTATGTGATAAAATGCTTACACTCTTTCCCTTTGTCTTTTTAGTCTAGGGCATTATGTTGTAAGAAGGAAATTCAGTGTACTGGATTATGTCCAGAGAAGGTTGATCAGACTTGAGACAATGATGCGTAAAGATCCACAGAAGGAATGAGGAATTTTTAGCCTTTAGTCAGTTGAGGAAGAACAGAGTAGCCCTCTCCAAGGATCTGGACAGATGCCATGTGAAAGAGGAATGAGAATATTTCTGTTTGACCCTGGCGCTGGCATTCTTGCCATCTACAAATTGGAATGGGGAAAAAAGCCTGACATTTTTATTTTCACTAAGCTTTGCTTCCTTGTAATCCTGTGTATTTTATTTTATGCACTTAACATGATTATTCTGAGGAGTCTATGGGCTTCACCAAACTACCAAAGGGGCTCAGGAGAGGGTTAAAAACCCCTCCCTTAGAGATAAGAGCATGGCACAAGAGGTAGTTTCAGAGGCAAATTGAAGTTTGATGTAAAGAAAAACAATTCAAGAAGTTCTATCCAAAAGTCAAGTGGATGAGAGTCCAATCAATCACTGGAGGCGATCAAGAAAAGACAAGGTAACCACTTGTCAGAAATGCAGTTCAGTGGAGTCAGGAATAGGTTAGATGAGGTGACTTGTCACCCTCATTTTCTGTCTAAAGGGAATTTAATGGTCAGATAGTCCAGTTCCCTTACTTTACAGGTGACAAGACTGAGACCCACAGGAGTCCAATGACTTCCAATAACAGAGATACTAATGACAAAACCTATATTTAAAGTCTGGTTCTCTCATAGTAGAACCTGCCCGCTAAGCTGGATATTAGTGACCCTTTATTTTTCTACATGGAACCATACACCCTTATTATTTTTCATAACCATCTCCTAGCATGAAGACCATAGAAATTTATTGAATAAATTCATCACAATCTTGATGAGTTGATCATAAATCTGCTGCTATTCAATTCCTCAAAATCATGTTCATCTTTTCCAGTATAAAAATTGCAAATCAAAATAATCTTAATATGAGGGGATGAATATTATTAATTGATAATTCATTTTCTGTGTGCATGTGATATCTAGTACCAGTTTCATAATATGCTAGTGACTTTTCCCTGTAGAAGATCACTATAATTTTTCCTTGTATAGGCTAAATCTTTCCAACTTTAATTGGTCCACACTTGACTTTATTGGTTTAAATACATTGTTTTAATAACCCTTCCCACTGTAATTTCTATGTAATGTTGTGACATAGACACATTCCTTTTACTGAAACATTTTAAAATATCATTCAAAAATATTGAGTTGCTGTGTTTTACTAATTCTGATGAATGCTTAGCCTAAAAGTTCACCATCATTAAAAGCACAAATCCATCCTCAAGAAAAGGTCATTCTAATATGGGTACATAAGTGAGGTAGTCTAGTGGTAAAGGAGGGCTTGTACATCTATAGACTTGTCAAGAGACTTCACTGATGTTTCAAATTTCTTCTTAGTAGACTACAGATTGCAACAGCTAAGTGGTATAGTGGTTACAGTACCAGATCAGGACTCAGGAAGACTCACCATCCTGAGTTCAGATCTGACCTCATATGCTTACTAGCTGTGTGACCCTGGACAAGACACTTAACCCTGTTTGCCTCAGTTTCCTCATTTGTAAAATGAATGGGACAAGGAATTGGCAAGTCACTCCAATATCTTTGCCAAGAAAACCTCAAATTAAAAAACCAGAGTCAGATAGGACTGAAAATGTCTAAACACCACAGATTGGGGGAGAAGGGAGGTAGAAGCAATATATTTTTTAAAGTATATCCCATTACACCCCAGTGTTCCTGAGGTATCTCAAGTGATCTTTGGAAAGAAAGGTGATCATGGAGGACATGCTAATCTTGTGGTTATACCATGCACTGGCAGCATTTATAGTGGAAAGAGCAATTGACCTGGAGTTAGGGGATCTGGGTTTGAATCTAATTTGCACATTTATTTGGATACAAAAACATAGGAAAATTATTTTGCTTTTCTTAGTCTCTTTTCTTCATCTGGAAAATCATAGGATAATGTCTTTGGACCTGAAGAGGACTTTGGGATCATTTAGTTCCTATACCCCTTCATTTTGCAGATAAAGAAACAGACTCAAAGAGCAATATCAACTTGCCTAGTTAGTATCTGAGACAAGGTTTGAACATATGTTTTCTTGACTTTAAGTTGAACATTCTATTGGCTACCTGAGGTTGTTATGTGTGTGTATTATGTATGTGTATACATGTGTATGTATGTGTATATGTATGTATGTGTGCATATTGTGTATATGTGTATGTATGTATGTGTGGGTGTGTATAGATATAACCATGAGGCATATATAAAGTACATATATGTACACTTATAAGTTTATAAAAAACTTTCCATAGCCTCACTCTGTGACATAAACATATATATACCTATATGTACATGTACACATATACATAAACTTATATATATATATATATATATATATACTTATGTCACATGGTGAGGTTATAAAGACAGTTTTTTAAAACTTCTAAGTGCTACAGAAATATGAGTTATTATAATATGTTGTCACCCACAGTAAAAATGAGATGAATTATAATACTTAATGAACGGGGAGGCAGAGGTCTCTTTATAGCATCCCCACACAATCATTTCAGAATGATTGTATATTATTCAATAAAAATTATCTTTAGTGAGAAAAGCTCTCTTCCTTCTATCAGTGAACCCTAGGAATGCAGTTGCCTTGAGCAGCATATCTTGAGGGAAGAAACAAAGAAAGCGCCTGAAAGGGAGGTTTGTCTTCTCTCTGACTTTTGCCGGCTTATTGTCATATGTGCCTGTGACTGACTCACTGATTCCCTTTTTCCTTTCTCGCCATTGCGGCACCAGTCTATTTCATAAATAAACCCTCGAAAAGCTGATCAACTGATATGTTTTTAGTAAATAGGAACTTTCCATAAGGTTGGCAGAGCTCACAGGGGTATAGTACATAAAGTCAATATTTATTAAGTTCCCAAGGTCTTCATTGCTGAATTTAAATATCTCTTACAAAATTATAGAAATGTCACTTTGAAAGACACCAGCAACATTGTCATTTCGAGTAGGGTCTCCTTGGACCCCGTCATCTCTGATCCTTGGAGAATGGTTTTAGGTAGTAGGTGCTTCTGTGTAACATTAGAGAACAGAAAAAATGTGATTAAGTTGAAAGTTGCTCATCTATCATGTAATGTAATAAAACATGAACAATACTAATAAAACATCCCACTAGTTCCATTACATTCAACATTTATGATTCTGTTACTATGTGTGAGCTATTATGCTAGATGAGAGGGATTCATTGATAGTGACCAAAGAGTCCCTGATCTCAAAGAGCCTTTAGAGAAAAAAATGTGCACAAAAAAGGGTGATACAGGGGTGAGTAAGAAGTATAAGGAGAGGTCCTGACAAAGTACTCTGAGAAAGTTAAGGATGGAGAGATCACTTGTAACACAAAGACTTCATGGCATCCCAACTGAACAAAGAATCGGTGCCTTAAGCAGATATAGATTTGTGATTTTTAGGTACAAGTGGAACACTGGGGTATAGATGTTCAGGAAACAGCTGAAAATGCAGAACTGTGGCTCTGGGGAGAATGGGGGAAGGGAGGGTTGCCTTTCTTTCCCCCCCTCAGGGCTTAGCACAGTACCTGGCACATACTAGATGCTTAATAAATGGTTGTTGACAGAGTAGGTTGGGGATATAGATTTAAGATAAAGGTAATTATTACTGCTGTGGGAGGAAAAGACTTTACCAAAAGAACAAGAAGGAAGAAAACGAAGAGAGCCTTAGCAATGTCCCTCAAGGGACATTTACATTTTAGTTAGTACAAAAATATTTCAAGATATTTCTGAAAAAAATTTTTAATGATTTGGGTTTTTTTTTATTGAGTCATGCTATTAATCATGGAAATTATCAGAATGAAATGGAGAGATTACATGTGTTACCTAAAATCATGTGGTTAGTTAAGTGTTGAAGTCAAGTTTTCCGACCCCCAAGTTCAGAGTCCTTTCCATGACAAAATACCACTTAACAAAAAAGAACCATGGTCCCAACAGAATTGAATTTTTTTAGTGGATCACAGAAAGAGTAAAGTTCAATATCAGCTTTTACTTATTTTCATGAAAAGAAAGGTAAAAAAAAGACAAAAGTAACAAAAGAATTAAGTCAATATCTAAAGATCTTTGTTGTCATAAATGTGGGTACTTTCTCCAGAGACACATTACAAGGAAGGAAATAAGCATTTATTAAGCACCTGCTATGTGCCAGGTGCTTTACAAATATGACTCCATTTGATCCTCACTGCACTGGAAGGTAGGTGCTAATGGTATCCACATTTACAAATGAGGAAACTGAAGCAGATTTAGAATAAATGACTTGCTCAGGGTCACATAGTTGGTAAGTGCCTAAGCTTGGATTTGAACTCAGATCTTCTAGACTTTCAAATGTTTTACTACTCACTGTTCTACCTAGCAGTCCTTACAGTTTAGTAGAGAGTCTTCTAGAGTTGCTAATGGCTGAAAGATGTCAGCATCCTACAGGCTCTCTGGTTATAAGCCTCTCCAGACTTAAGTGGAATTAGCCCACACAAAACAGATATACAGTCATCACAAGCCTTTTTAGCTTATGGGGTACACCAGAGTTTGTATCCTTCCAGCATAGCATTCAGGGACATCTCCATTACACAAGGTAGAATCTGGATAAGGTTTTAGTGAAGTATCAAAAAAAAGTAATCTAAACAAATTTTCTGTTTGTCTTTGGAATGGGATGCATGAACATGCCAGTATTCCTTCCTTCTCATGGCCTTGACCCAACATAGCTCCCCCATACCTCATTGTGGTGGGTTAAGGTTTGGTATGATGGGTGGTGAAAAATACATGCTAGATAATGAGAAGTGTGGGCAATTTGCTTTCATATAATTAAGAGTTGGAATTATGCTATAAAAAGGGTATGCCTCCAATATTACTAAGATACCTGTTAACTTTATTTAGATGATTCTATGGGTGTGATCTTTAGCAGAGATGGCCATTCAAATTCTCTGCTTTGGTTTAATACTACCCATTCCTGCCCCCTCCATTCCCATAGACACAGATGCGTATACAGACATACAGACACAAACATATATACACTTTGGCTTATCACATCCCAATGTTCAAGGGATAGCCCTACCTTAGTGCATTTAATACCTTCCATAGTAAAACTTGAGGGATACCACTTAGCCCTGCCTACCCCAAGTGATCTCCCCCATGGTCTTGCCGCAATGCCTGAAATTCCCACCACTAATGTCATTCATTTGGGTTAAAAGAGTGTCTCATTTCCAGTCAGGGGAATCATCATTGGCAACAGTTCACTAACCATCTTATAACAATGTAAGAATGCATAAAAGAGGGCTTGGTAATTTCATCTTTGGCCTGAAAAAAATGTCAAGAAGTACATATGAAACAAATCCTGGGAGGACTGACTCAGACAAATGTGAGAAATATTTTATGGAATGAGTCATCACCGTTCCATATGCAGTATGGAACACATCACTCTGGGATTCTGCACCAACCCTCCTCTTTGTAGGGCAGCTCATTTGAAGGATTCATTACAATACACATCAAGAATCAAAGTACAATAGACAAATAACCAGAGAATAACTGTCCAACTGAGTCCATTGTTTTATTACCTTATCCATCCCCAATATGTTCAGTTACAATTCTGTTGTTCAATTCAAAACAACCTCCAAACTAAACCAAAAAAGTTATCTTCAATCCACTTCAAGTGGGCACAAAGGGCTTCCTGCCATGCATGTAGGGGAGAAGACTAAGTGCTGGGAAAGGTGAGATTGGAGTGAAGAAGACACAGTTGGTGCCTCAGGGTCCACCTTTTAAGAGTTTACAAATTAATAAAAGAGAGGAAATATAAGCAAATTGTTGGTATTTATCCTTTGTTCTCAAAGAGGACCATGATGTCAGGGAGGTGATGCCATGACATACAAATGAATTGGATTTTAGTGAGAGAGAGCTGTGCAAAGTCACCAGCCTCACTTTACACTCTGGAGCCATCTAGGT
>CM053774.1:84810207-84824133 GCA_028658325.1 Potorous gilbertii
TTATTTGAGAAATATAGAGGATATAAGATCTTTTTTGTGCCTGTCTATTGATCACAGAAAAGAGCTAGGCATAGAGCAAAATCCAGCCTCTCTCTTAGGCACCTGAATAGTATTTTTCAAAGCATACAAGTTTACTAACATTTTTTTCTCGTTACCAGTCCTGGTTAAGGTGAGGAAAGAAGGCAAGACTATCCAAATTTCAAGGTATTCATTCTTTCATTCATTTAGGGAGATGGGGAGAGTTAGAAAGATCTCAGAATTTGAGTCCATGTGCATGAGGAATAATTATATGAACAAATACAAAGAGTGAAGAGAGGATACATAAGAATGAAGGAGAGAACATAGACTAGCTTAGCTAGAGTAGAGCGTCCATGAAGAGAAGCTATATTAGAAAACACTGGAAAAATTCCCCCACTGCAAAATACCCCTTCAGCAAAGTGGCCAGAAATAAGAAAGCATTTCCATTCCCATAATACCCCCATTTCCTCTTTCAAACTACAATAAGAATACACTCCCCTCACAGGCTACCAACCAAATGTCATGTTGTCCCAGGTATAACCCAATCCTGATCAAGAAGCTTATTAATTTTGAGCACACAGAAATCAGTGAGCTTTTCCCTAAATTTGACACCTCTCTGTTCCACTGAACAGTCTTCCTTAATATTAGTAACTTTCCTCTGAGGTTATCTCCAATTTATGCTGTACATATTTAATTTTACATCATTGTCTGCATGCTATCTCCCCCATTAGACAGTGAGCTTCTTGAGAATAGGGAAAAAATTTGACCTTCACTGCTTATCCTCTGCCTGGCACATAGTAGGTGTTTAACACATGTACATTGACTTGATAGAACAAATCCAGTCCATGAGAATTAATTTCAATTCACTGGCAATTTGAGAGAACTAACTTTAGTACAAAATATTAGCCTAGTTGGCCGTTATTTAAATGTGAAATATCTCTAAGGATGCCAAGGGATCTTACTAAGCAAAAGGGACAGCTGTTTTCCATTTTTCTATAATGACAGGACAAAAGGAAACACTACAGCATGAGAAATGTAGGTTAGATGTAGAAAAGAATTTCCTGGCTATGAACTGAACTCTGGGATGGGCTGCCATGTGGATTTCTGAATCTTCCATACAGTTCTTTGGGAAATGAGTTAAAGTCTCTTCTCTGTTAGAAGGAGTAAGAGGATGAAAGTTCTTGTAGTTTTATATGAAAATAAAGCACTCATAATAATATGGATATGAGAGAGGAAAGATAATCTGTAAAAATAAAAATGATGGAAAGTCTGTTTCTTTTTAAATCATGCTAATTTCCCATTATCTTTTTATTTGAATGCAATTCAAAGGACAGAATCTAAGATACAGATTCCACACCCTGACCTGTAACCTTTAATTGTTTATGAATGTTATGATGATAATGTATTCTTGGCAATGAACAATGTCTAAATTTAAGCAATTCTATCATGAATACTGAGGGAGTGGAGTGAGTTCTCAGAATTTGTGAGCCTATGTTTATAGGGTTATGGGATTTAGAGCTGGAAGGCACTTAAAGGGTTAACTAGTTCAGCCCCATATTCTAAGCCTCTCTGATGTGTTAAGACTTTTCTGTTTGTTGCTCTGAAATAGCCTTTGAGAATATCAACAGTAATAGCTAGTATTTATTTAGTGCTTTAAAGTTTGAAAAACCTTTTACATGCTATCTCCTTTGGTCCTCAAAACAGTCTTATGAGGATTGGTGGTTTTGTTATCACCTAACAGAGGAGAAAAGTGAGGCAGAAGAGGTTAAGCAACTTGCGGAGGGTCATACAGCTAGTGAGTATCTAAGACTGGATTTGAACTAAAATTTTCCAGATTCTACACCTCACATCCCATCCACAGCACCGCCTTGCTCCCTAGAACCCAAGGTGACTTCCATCCCATGATGAGGCTTTGGAATAAAGCTGTAATACAAGGAAGGGCCCTAAAAATGAAGAAGGAGCATTAGTAAACTCCATGAAGCAATAGCATTTCCTAATTGACTAATCCAAGACAAAGAGACATTTTCCCAGGAGTTACAGGGGTGTTTCACAGATAACATATAGGAGGCACTGAAGGTTTTGGACTCCAGCCTCCAGCAAGTTCAATCTTGATCTGGTCAGACAGGCAGACACCTTGGGAAGGGTTAATATAATAGCTTTAGCCTAGTCATCTCAGAAAAGTTGATGAGAGTGGGAGAACCAGCTCTTATAGCATTCCCTAATCACCCTTCTGGCAGGGGCCAGCAAGAAGGGGAAGCAACAACTCCTATGACTCGATGGGGTCAATCAAGACAGGCAAAGCTTGTGCACTCCTCTAAATTCCCTCAAACTCAATGGGGGCTGGTGGAGACAAGTACATGTATTCTTCCATGCTTACCCATGATTTCCTTCACTCACTGACCAGTGCCTACTTGTTTTATAGGGCAACAGACAAAGAAAGCACCTTGCCAGCAATTGTCTCACAGGTAACTTTAGGAATATCATCATTCAGAGCAAGTGTAGTAAATATCAATTAACTCATCCCTTATCTCATGGCATAGCCTCAGTAGGACTGTCTGTCCTTATGATTCTAGGAATTACTATCTAGGATCCTTGGGGCTATTCTGGGAGTTATTATCTAACACCTGGAAACTAGACATTGCCGTGGGCATGGATCCTGAGAAAGTGAACTCTAAAAAGGATAACAAAATCTTCCTTACTTACAAGGGGTAAGTGAGAAAAAAGAAATGTTCATTTTCCCCATTATGGCATTTAATAACTACTAAATTCATGCATACTACAGAGGATGGACAAGGACTTCTGCCATGTATGGCTTACCAGAGATCTGTAGATGTTCAATTACCTGCAAAATATGTGCAAGACATTTACATTCTTATAGGTGGGAAACATTTGTGAATAGATTTATAGACTGAGCTTTATTGAAGGGTTCACTTGTTCAGTTGTTTCACTTGTGTTCAATTCTTTGTGATGCCATTTGGTGGTTTTTTTGGCTGATATATTAGAACAGTTTGCCATTTCCTTCTCCAGTTCATTTTACACATGAGGAAATTGAGGAAAGCAGGGTTAAGTGACTTGGCCACAATTATACAGCCAATAAGTGTCTCTCAAGCCAAATTTGACTCATAAAGACAAATTTTCCTGATTCCAAGCCAAATGCTTTACCCCCTGCACCATCTACCTGTGCAATAAAGGATTAACTTGTAGAATTGCAACTTGATGAGCATAGATTTCAATGTCTCTCATATCTTGCCCTCTTCAAAATGAATATGATTATAAATAATAAATCAGTTAAATAAATTCCATCAGATCTTTCAAGGGAAGAAAGAAATTAAAGGGTACAGGAGTATAAAAAGTTTAGGGAGAGATCACAGTATCTTTTAAAAATAGATGCTTTATTAGAAATTTAATATTGAACATTAATACAAATGACTTAACTTAGTAACTATTTACATCGAAATTAATTGCAATACATGATGTACCATAATGTTTTTTCAGTCCTTCTCTCTAAATCCCTATCACAGTTCTTTGGCCATTCATTCTGATTCATTTGTCTTTGATTCTTATGGCTCTGCAATTTTATTTTTTGCATTGTTTCAGAAGAGATGATTCCTATTTCTTTGTATTCCTCATATTTGTTTATTTTAATTGTATTCAAGTTAATCACATTAATGAAATTCATTTTACTTAATTATTTCATGATTGCTATATATTTAGGTTGCTTCCAACCTTTCACAATTATAAATAAACCTACGATACGATCACTATTTCTTAGTTTGCGATTAGAACTGGGGCTATGTCATCGTCATTATTAATTACCATTTCAATTTACAAAGCTTTCTGTATAATTATTTTCACATAAATTTCTTACTAGCATCTAGCTGGCATAACTTTTATCTGAATTTTTAAATTTTTAATTTCCTCTTTTATTATTTAGGGCTCAAGGCCATTTCTCCTAAAAATTTAGGTTAATACTAATCTCACCTGACTAAAACCCATCCCATGGGATGAGGAAATTTATTTAGAGCCTTAGGCACTCCTTTGATAAGAAGCCAGAGGAAGACTCTTAAATATCCCTGACTTCTTGGCAACGTGAAAATCTTCCTTTTCAATTAGCCTATTTGTGAACCCTCTAACTGTAGCTCAATCTGTAACATGACTTGGTTTACCTATAAAGTTTATTTGACAAACTTCATTTCCTTAGGGGATGTATGAGATTAGGACTTTCTTTACATTTATCGAACTTTTATTACATTGAAGGAAGCATGGGATTATAGATGTATCTCCTCTCTAACTTTTATGGCCTAAGAGAAATATACAAGATTGCAATATGTGAATGAATTATTTCTCTGTCCCTCTGGCATAATTTTACCTAGAAGAAGACTTCTCAGAATTCTCATGATTAGGTTTCCTCCATAATTTCTGTGATGTGAGAAATATATATTTGGTAGCAGTTCTCACCACATTGGGGCATCTAGGAGGTACAGTGCATAGAATGTTGGGCCTGCACTGCAGTCAGGAAGATTCATCTTCATGGGTTCAAATCTGGCCTCATATACCTACTAGCTATATGACCCAGGGCAAATCACTTAACCCTATTTGCCTCAGTTCTTTGACCTGGAGAAGGAAATGGCTAACTAGTATCTTTGCCAAAAACAAACAAATAAACAAAAACACAGATGAGGTTACTAAGAGCTGGACACAACTGAACAACAATAGATATTTCTCTCATAAAAGAGCCATGAAAACCTGAATTCAAATCCTGGGTCAGACATGTAGTATCTGTGTGACCCTAAGCCACTCACTTAAACACTACCTGCCTCTATTTCTTCATCTGCAAAATGGGGAAAATAGTTAACACCTTCCTTCTCAGACTTGTGGTGGAAACAAATATAAAGTACTTTGAAAATCTTAAAAGATTAAGAAGCATATGATGAAAAAAGACTAATCTGCCTCCTTAGACATTGAGAAAATCTTAGATTTGGATCCAGAAGGGACCCTTCAGATCATCTAATCCAGTGGTAGTGCAGTGATTCTTCAGCTCTTTTATCTCAGGTCTTCCTTATGCCCTTAAAATTACCGAGGATTCCAAAGAGCCTGGTTTATGTCACATCTGTTAATATTTAACATATTACAAATGAAAACTGATAAGTTTTTGGCATATTTTTCTACTTGATTAAAATAATCATAAATCTATTACATGTTTACATAAATAACATTTTATGAAAAAACTATTTTCCAAAGTAAAAAAAATTATGAGAAGAGTGGTATTGTTTTACATATTTTTGAAAATCTCTATAATGTCTGACTTAATGGAAGGCAGCTGGATTCTCATATTTACTTCTGCATTCAATCTGATATGTTATGTTGTTTTGATTGAAGGAAATGGAGGAAATCTAGCCTCATGCAGATATGCAGTTGGAAAAGGGAGGAATGTTTTAATAGGAAAATAGTATTATGAAAATAATTCTGACCTCACAGACCCCCTGAAAGGGACTTGAGGATCCCCAGTGGTCCAAGGACCATACTTTGATGGCAGCTGATCTAGACCATTAAGACCCTGTAGCTCACATATGTTAAAGAACTTGTCACAAATTACACAGGTGCTAAGTGGCAGAACCAGAACTCACATCCTGACTTCAAACAAGCACCCTTTCCCCTGCACCACATTACCTCCCTGATATATGTTTCTCTGTCTCTGCCTCTGTCTTGGTCTGTCTCTCTCTCTCTCTGTCTCTCTGTCCCTCTCTGTCTCCTCTCTGTCTCTGTGTCTCTTCTGTGTGTGTGTATACGTATATATGTATACACACATATATACGTATACACATATATACATATACACATGTATACACACACACACACACATATATACACATATATGCATACACACACACACACACACACACACACACACACATACCTTATTCCCTCCTTCTATAGGGAGAGAGACCATATTTTATTCATCTGTTTATCTTAGTTCCCAACATAAACTTGTTTTTTGTTCAGTTGTTTCAGTCACAATGGACGCTTCTTGATCCCATTTGGGGTTTTCCCAGAGAAACAAAAACAAACATACAAACAAAAAATCGTATGTCATTTCCTTCTCCAGCGCTTGTGAAAAATAAGAACAGTGAGGTGAACAGGGTCACACAGATAGTAAATGTCTCAGTTCTGATTTGAACTCACAAAGAAGTCTTCCTGATTCTAATCCCAGAGCTCCACCCACTGGACCACCAGGCTCTCCTAAGAACAACATAAAATGCTGTATTTGGAGGGGAGAAAAACAAAACAAAACAGGATTTAGATTCCTCTAACTGTGTAACCCTGTGTGATCGTGTAGGTGGTCAATAAATATTTGTTGAAGTTTGAGTCAATAAGCATTTATTAATCTCCTACTATGTGTCAGGCACTGAGCTAAGTGCTCGGATACAAACAAGAAAAAGAGGTAGCACCTGACTTCAAGGAATTTACATTTAAATGGGGTAGATCAAGGAACAAAAGGAGGTGAAAATGGCAGAAGGGCAGCCACTTAGGGGTACCCAGGCTAGCTGTATAGTGTCCAGTGGAATCAAGGCAAGCAGAGATACTGAAGGTAAATGGAGTTCCCTAGAAAATCAGACACAGAAAGAAAGACTTTAAAAGGAGTTTAATGCTTTGTCCTCTAGCTCTCCATTTGGAGGGGAAAAGCAACTGAAGATAAACTGAGAAGATGTTGAGTATCAAAATTTAAAGGCAGCTAAGGGGCGGGGGAGCGAGGAACATCTTTCTGAGTTCAAATTGTGAACCTGGGCAAGTCACTTAACCCTGTTTGCCTTAGTTTCCTCATCTGAAAAATAGAGAAGAAAATGGCAAACTATCACAGTCCCTCTTGCCAAGAAAACTCTAAATGGGGTCACAAAAAATTTGATATGACTAAAAAGACTGCACAACAATAAACCATAAATAAGTATTCCTGTAGGCTATATATTTACTTTGAAAACTACATACTAATATTATGTGTATTTTAGTACATCTTTATTTTGTTAAATATTTCTTAATTACATTTTAATGTAGTTCAGGCTGTGCTAAGTGTTGTATTCAACACATGTCACCATGTGTTTGAAACATGTATTCTGGACCAAAGAGTTAGAGTTAGAGGAGACCTAGAAAATCGTCTAGGTCAATTATTTTATAGATGAGGACAGTGAGCCCTGAACTAGTGAAGCAACTTGGCCAAAGTGAGGCAAGGAATAAGTAGTATTCCCTAGCTTTGAACTCCAATTCTCTTTTCCAAATCTTTTTACTGACACAAAGATTCTGGATGTCTTAACAAGTATATCCCTCTAGTAGAGAAAGGTCGCTTAGCAGGCTAGCTGAGAAGTTTTCTTTTCCATAAACTTCCATAATGTATTTCAATAAGTACATTTTCCTTCTAGAAAGAATATGAACTACATATATAACATAAATATCACTTGCTACTTGGTGTTTATATTAATTTTCAATTGCCACAAGAAATCCAACATTTTACTGATGATGGAGGAGTAGTGGAAGAAAGTGACATTAGATAAGCTGGAAAGACAGAGTGATCATAGATTCTAAATTACCTTGAATAAGAAGGCTCAGAATTTGAGCTGTCTTCCACAGGTGATAGGGGATGAGTAGAAGGTCTGTATTCAAGTATTGATTCTTTCATTTACTGTGTGACCACAAGTAAATCACTTTCCCTTTCTTTGGAAAAGCTGTGCTGAATTGTTTGAACTTTATATTTATTCATATCAAAGAAAATTATAGTTGCCTGATGGGTAAAACTGAGAAGGTTGGTAAAGATGCCCTCTAAGGCCTCTTCTAACCCTTGTTCAGTTGCGCCCAATCCTACACAACCCCATTTGGAGTTTTGTTGGCAAAGATACTGGAGTGGTTTGCCATTTCCTTCTCCAGCTCATTTTACAAAGGGGGAAACTGAGGCAAACAGGGTTGAGGGGCATGTCGAGGGTCACCTAGTTAATGTGTTTGAGGTCAGATTTGAACTCAGGAATATGTCTTTCTGACTCCAGACCCAGCACTCTATGCACTATGGCAGCACCTAACTGCCTCCTTCTAGCTCTATCATTCTACTATTCTAGTGGCAAAGCCTAGAACAGAAATCAAATCTAACTTTCTCCAGGGCTCTTTCTGTTTATGCCATGTAAGAATGTAAGTATGATTTTTTTTCTGGAATGTCATATCTGTATTTCATCAGCTACCTGATATGGATATAATAATCTGAAGAACCAATGGGTAAACCAACACTGATGAACTCTTTTGAATAATCTAACACAATGTATGCAATTAACAATGTATACAATTAAGTAGTCAAACTTTTGCAGAATTACAAATTTTTCTTTAATTCTGTACCTGACTTTAGAGCGCCATCTCAATTCTCTACCTATTTCCATAAATTTGAGATACCTTGTCTCCCACTCACTTGCCTACAGGATTAAATCTCTATATACCTCTGTTTTTCTATTTATAAAATGTGTGAAAGGCACTCATACTTTCCATTTCACCAGGATATTGAAAGAATTAGATAAAGTACAAAATATTGAAATCACCTTAGAAATATTTATTGAAAAACTACAATGCCTTACGAAAGTACATTCCTGAAGAAGGCCACAGTTAGGCTAAGTGTGATAGGTTAATTCAGTAACCAAAGATTCATGCTTTCTAGTCTCAAAATGGCAAGACCCATTTAACTTTAAAGCACTAGGTAGCTTTCTTTTTTAAAGCCGATAGAGAAATGAGAATGATGGCTATTGATTTTAATAGTGTTGGCATCAATTATAGGACATACTATTCATATGGAATTTATTTCTTTTCATGTGGTTACCAGATGGTGAGGACATTCCACTCCATTTCAAAATTCATTAATATACTGTTTTGAATTAAATGATACATTTGTTCAAAATACATTATATGAAAATGCAATTCTTTTAGCTAATTTGAGATGATGCAAAAAGAAAGTTAACTCTACATAAACCTCTCACTGATGCCTGTAGCATTTGTCAATTAAAAAATCCAGAGGAAATATAACTGGAATTTTAGAGATGGAAGGTGCCTTAGAGTTCATCTCATTTGACCTTACATCCATACAACAATTAATTCTTTAGCTTTGGACAGATAACTAACTTATGGTTTCTATTTTTTATGCCCAAAAATGCATTTCTTATCCTCCATATTAGTTCATTATTTCTCTGTTATAAAATGAACCGCATGCTTCTTTGACAGACTTCAGGAATCATGGTCAAGTATTCTGTTGGTTGTGGCTTTTAAGTCTGCCAAAATTTCTTTATTTTTATAATATGGATGTTGTACTAATTTTTCTGATTTTATTCACTTCACTCTGCATCATTTCATACAAATCTTTCCATGTCTTATTGAAACCATCTTTCTCTTCCTTTCTTACAGCACAACAGTATTTCATTACATTCACGTGTCACAATTTGTTTAACCATTCCTCTGTTTTAATACCTTGAATGTCAAAGATCCCACAGCCTAATGAGGCAGCTCACCCTGTAATTGACTAAGTCTTGTTCTTAGGAAATTAGTTTTTATGTTGAGTTGGAAACTGCCTCCTGCAAATCTACCACATCTTCTATGTGGCTTGCCTGCAAGGAAGGGAAATACAGTGTAACAGAAAAACCAGTGACTTTAAAATCAAAAGATTCAGAATACCTGGGCTTTTAAAAATCTTTACTCAGCTATTTACCAGTCATGAAGTGTTAGGTTAAAAAAAAAAGTTACTATCAACCAATTCTTAACTATCCTTTTTTTTTTTTTTACAAAATTAATCTTTTACACTGCTTAGAACTTTGTTTTTATTAATGTCAAATTTCATTTTGTGAATTCTAGCCCATTGCTCCAGATGATAAAGATATTTTTGAATGCTAACTCTTCCATCCCTCCTTCTGAGGTTTATGTAATGGAAAAAAAATTGAGGGGGATATAGATAAAGAATTTCCCCCCCACCCCACCAAAAATGTGGCAGTCTGCTAAACTCTTCCTTGCAGGTAAAAGGTAAATCAGAATCTACTGTTACATCTGAAAGACAACTCATGGATCTCCAAAGTGGCTGTTACCACCACATTCTATTTTTCCCCCACCATGATCTCCTTATCCACAATTTCCAAGAAATCCAAGCTGAGTAAGTAGTGAAATTCAAGCAAAGGCTGGCAGACCACTTGCAAAATAGAGAGGATTTATGTTCACTTAGGAATTAGACTGCTTGTCAAGTCCCTTCCAACTCTGAGATTCTCTCATTTCTTTCCCTTTTTTATCCTTGCATCACCATTTATAACTGGGAGTTACAGTCTTAGAGACTTACCTGGGGCAACATTATCATGGTTCCATAGTTGACATATATTAGGACAATCCTTAACCTATGTCTTCCTTAACCTATGTCTACTTTTTATTATTCACTATCCTATGTTGACTTTTGTTGTGAATATTATTTAAAGGTGATAATTAAATTTGTATTATTAATTAAATTAATAACCATCACAACCTCAATAACAGCAAATTACTACTCCAGTGCTTCGTCATGGTATGAAATTGACTCTAGGTAGGGAGCTGTTAAGGTAGAGTCCATGTACTTAAAAATTTTTTTTATAATTAAATTTCAATATAATTCATTTTTCCTTTTTTGTCACCCTATTAATTTTATTTTATGGATTTTAAAATGTTATTCTGAAAAGCAGTCCAGGTTTTTCCAGACTTCCAAAGGGGTTCAGGACACATAAAAAGATCCCCTGGACTAGGGTCTCATAAACTGATCTAGTAGAACACAAGTTGTAGTAGTTCTACAAAGTTGTAAATACTTAAAGAATGAGGACCAGTGGTGAATTCTCTGTTGATCATCTGGTCATCAGACCAAATATATTTCTTTAAAGATGCTTATCACCAGGTTGACCATAGGGGGATCCATTTGTCCAGCCACAGTAACTAATCTTTCAAAGTAAATATTAGTAGAGTGTCAATGCTCATAACAACTTCCAGAGAGGGTTAAAAGATTTGCAAAATGGTTTCTGTGAGGGAGGTGGTGTGAATGCTAGCATTCTAATCTTTCAGGAGAGAACATTGAAGTTAAATGGGAACGGAATCAGAACTCACATTCATGACTTCTGACTTCAAAGTCAATGTCACTGAAGAGTCTGCCATGCTGACTCTTAGCAGAGATTTATTTATACGTCCTTTCTTCTTGTTTCCAGCACTCTTCACCAGCTCATTTCCTTTTGTAGTTGACGATATCTCAAGCACTGGGTATGGAAATGAAGTAGGTAATTAGAAAGAAGAAATCAGGAGAAAAATTACTGAAACAAAAACTTGAATTGATAAAATAGATAACTCGGTGATGTACCCGTTTTTCAGGACGTGACAGGCTAATTAAATGTTTTCTCCTTCCAAAATGCCCTTCTCTGTCTTCTTTAACAATCCCAAACTCATATTTAATTTAAATCTAAGGCCTCCTGGATATACCCCACTTTGTATTCATTATTTTAAATTTTCTCAGCACTTGCTCGACCTTCCCTAAATAATTGTTTGAAACATTGTTTCAAAATACCATCATTAATCCATTTCAACCACATCTCACCAAAATAACATTGGGAACCATTGCTTGGTGATTTCCCAAGACACAAGTCAGATGGTAAATGAGTCTGAGCTGGTTCTTGAGCTTCATTGACTTTATCTTTGCTTACTGTCATGATGCCTTATTTATATACATAAAGATGATTCCTATGAAACTTACTGCCCCTGGTAAAATAAAAAAGAAATGGGTATTTAGAGTTACAGTCCTCATATATCATGTCATCCCAAATCTTCATTTTAATGGTGAAGATACACAAAACTAGAGCAGTTAATTCAATAAAACTTGATTATTAATAGTTTACTATGTAAAAGGTTAACTATGTTAGGCACCAGTGAGAGGCAAAAATAAAACAGTTTCTGGTGAAAGAAATGATACAAAATAAAGTATTCTAGGAAGTTTCAAATACGACAATTTAAATTCAATTCCCTTCCCTTCCTTCCCCTCCCCTCCTCTCCCCTCCCCTTCTCTTGCCTCTGTCCTGTCCTCTCCCAAAACCTTGAACCTACTGCACTCTGAAACTGAGACTCCAAGGGTCCCTGCCTAAGGGCTTCTCTGCACCCTCCTACCTTTACAGTCATTATCAATAATAAGTGTTGCTGTTTCCCACTCAGCCTGATGTCTTCCTTTTCCTTGACCTCATGAAAGGGGCCTTGCCCTGGCTACTTCTTAAACAGGCCTATTCAATGAATGAGCATTGCCTGACCCTAAGTGAGTACCTGCTAAGACCATGACCTAAAGTCACCAAGGTCTCTCAGTGCATCTTTTGTCATCTCCAGTCATCCTCATGAATCACTGGATTCAGATGACTCTGGACAAGAAGTGAGACTAGTGATCTGCACAGCCCTCCCTCACTCAAAACAAAGTCAAGTGCAAGTCATGTCATGGTTTCTCTGATGGCATGGTCTTCTTCAGCAACGAAGGATGAACACACCAAAAAAACTGCCCCTGGTAATGTTGTTTTACCAAGGCATGTTTTCAAAATGCTAATTATCAGGCATGCCAGCAGGCTAAGACACATTATCATGTATTTGTTTATATATTATTTGTGATTAGTGACTAATGTTTTACATGGGTATGTCTAAGTTGCCTGACTTGGTTCATCAACGGCAGGATCACTGTCATCTCACTTCTCTGCACAAGAGGCCAAGGTCTCCCATTGCATCCTGGGCTGTCTCTAGTCATTTTGATGAATATCTAGTCACTGAATCCAGATGGTTCAGGAGGAGAAATTTAACATGATGACCTTGTACAGCCCTCCCTCACTCAAAACAAAGTCAAGTGCAAGTTGTGTCATCATTTCTCTGATGTCATGGTCTTCTTCAAAAGTGAAGGATGAACACAACAACCTTTTATTATGTTTTTCATGAAATGAATTTGAGGCACACTGAGAGGAAGGGTGACCTGAGTTCCAATTTGGTTCGTATTCTTACTGTGGGGCACTGAACTACTCCTACATTGTTTGACCCAGAGTTTTTCAGTCTCTTTGAAACTTAGGGCAAAATAAAACTAAATTAACATGCAGCTCTTTGTTCCAAATTTATTAACATGGAGGAATTCTATGTCTAGAGCTGGAAAGAACTTTAGGGGACATTGGCGTAATCAGGTGATGTGGGAATGAAAAAGGACTTTCAGTCTACTACTAACTGAGACGTAGATATTTGTAGATCTGTTTTACACTAAAAACTTACAATTATGTTTTTTTAGGTCAGACTGCTTCATTCTTAGATATTCACTTATCTTTGCCTCAATTTGCCTGCCTGTAAAATGAAGGAACTGTTTGGTGATAGCTAAGGTTCTTTTCCTCTCTAAATGCAGGATCCTATTATTTCAGATCGATTTCATCATTGTCGAAAAAATAGTTTGTTTTCATTTTGACTTGTGTATAAATTGGATTTGAGTGGGGCAGATTTGCACAAGGTCGTCAGTCTCATTCTCTCTTCCAGAGTCATTGAAGTCCAGTGGCAAGACAAAAGTCAAGTGGCAGTAGCTCGGGAGGTAATAGATGACCTTGACATGTTCAATGCCTGACCGAGCTCTACATACTCTATAATGCCATATGTCTTTGAAACTTAAGGCAAAGTAGAAACTAACTTGGGGTAGCCAGGTGGCATAGAGTATTGGCCCTAAATTCAGGAAGATAACCTCTATCAGTTCAAATCTGGAGTCAGATATTTACTAGCTGCATGATCCTGGGCAAGTCACTTAGTTCTGTGTGCCCCAGTTTCCTCATCTGTAAAATAAGCTGGAGGAGGAAATGGCAAAGCACTTTAGTATCTTTGCCAAAAAAACAACCCAGTAAGGGATCATGA
>CM053774.1:84824633-84852187 GCA_028658325.1 Potorous gilbertii
TTATTGTACCACTACTTGCTTAGTTATCCCCCAGTCAATGGGCATCTATTTTGTCACATATTTTAGAAAAAAATTTATTTTTAGAGAATACATATTTTTGGAAATTACTGGTGTTTCATTAAGTTAATTATCTTGTGAGAATGTAATATACAATTAAGATTCTTGAAGAAAAGGACTATTTTTCCTTAGTCTTGCACACAGTAGGTTCTTAATAAATGCTTATTGAATTAAATTATGTTGATAATTTCATACATCACTCGAGATCGCTGGAGAAACCCATGAGTTAGGGAACAATGATTTAGGTATATTTTGAATATTAACTAGATGTTAATAAGGGCATTAATTAAAGTATTCTTTGGTATGTTAATGACAAAAGTGTGGTATATATTCACTTTCTGTAAGAAAACATATTTAAGATAATCATTTAGTCTATGTAAAGTATGTCTGTCCTATGTTTACATCTTATGTTTTCTTTAATTTTTCAAAGGTATCAGATACACACCGGACTTCAGCACTCTATCATAAGACCTACTCAGCCCAACTGCTTACCTCTGGATAATGCGACCCTACCTCAGAAACTAAAGGAAGTTGGCTATTCAACTCATATGGTGGGAAAATGGCATTTGGGGTTTTATAGGAAAGAATGCATGCCAACCAAAAGAGGATTTGATACTTTTTTCGGCTCCCTCCTGGGAAGTGGTGATTACTATACACACTACAAATGTGATAGCCCAGGGATGTGTGGATATGACTTGTATGAGAATGACAACGCTGCTTGGGACCACGATAATGGTATATATTCAACACAGATGTATACTCAGAAAGTGCAGCAAATTTTAGCTTCTCATGACCCCAGGAAGCCCATATTTTTGTATATAGCCTACCAGGCTGTTCACTCACCCCTGCAGGCACCAGGAAAGTACTTTGAACATTACAGATCCATTATCAACATTAACCGGAGGAGATACGCTGCCATGCTGTCCTGCTTGGATGAGGCCATCAGCAACGTGACCCTGGCTTTAAAGAGGTATGGTTTCTATGACAACAGCATTATCATCTACTCTTCAGATAATGGAGGACAGCCCATGGCAGGGGGAAGCAACTGGCCTCTCAGAGGAAGCAAGGGAACCTACTGGGAAGGAGGAATACGGGCAGTTGGCTTTGTTCACAGCCCACTTTTGAAAAACAAAGGAACTATATGTAAAGAACTTGTGCACATCACAGATTGGTACCCCACACTGATCACACTGGCTGAAGGCTGGATTGATGAGGACACTCAGTTAGATGGTTATGACATCTGGGAGACTATAAGTGAAGGCCGGCGTTCTCCACGAGTAGATATTTTGCACAATATCGACCCCATTTATACAAAAGCCAAAAATGGTTCTTTGGCAGCAGGCTTTGGGATCTGGAACACTGCTATCCAGTCAGCAATAAGAGTCCACCACTGGAAACTGTTGACTGGGAATCCAGGATATAGTGACTGGGTCCCCCCTCAATCTTTTAGTAATGCCGGGCCCAATCGGTGGCATAATGAAAGAATTTCCTGGTCTGCTGGCAAAAGCGTTTGGCTCTTCAATATCACAGCTGACCCATATGAGCGAGTGGATCTTTCAAGTAAATATCCAGGAATTGTGAAGAAACTGTTACGGAGACTGTCCCAGTTCAATAAAACTGCAGTCCCAGTCAGGTATCCACCCAAAGACCCTAGGAGTAACCCAAGGCTCAATGGGGGAGTGTGGGGACCATGGTACAAAGAAGATGATAAGAAAAGAAAACCAGCAAAAAACAAGGCTGAAAAAAAACAGAAAAAAACTAAGACCAAGAAGAAAAAACATCGGAAAAAAGGGCAGTTTCCAAATTGCCAAAAAGACTTTACTCGTGAATAATCATAAAACAATGATGAAACACAAATTCATCCATACTTGGACCCATACTTTCCCCAGCTAAACTGTCAAAGTCAGCTCTGTAATGAGGCTGCCTGAAAACCCCAGATCTGCTCTCATGCTGTGCCAATGCAGAACAGTCTCAAACTTGACCTCAGTCTTCCTGACCCATCATATAGAGAACCACAAATAGCCTTGTCAAGAACTTTCTTCTTCATACCAAAGATGCCATTCCCACAGGCATCAGCATTACAGATAATGCTGTTACTCGTGTTTTTTTTTTCTTGTTCCTTTCATAAAGGTCAGGTGTTGGCATGACAGTTTCTATACTTCAACAATTTGCCATTTTTTTAAGTAAAGGAGGAGAAATATGACTGTAACTGAAAATCCTGCTAGTGTGAAGGGGGTTATAGGGCACTGAGCATAAATAACACTGACTTTAGGAAAGCACATACAAAGCCAAAGAAGTGGCATTGGAAAAGACCTAATTTCCTACTGGATTTTTTTTAAGAGAGTGTGTGTGTGTGTGTGTGTGTGTGTGTGTGTGTGTTCTACATCCAAGATGTTTTACTATTAGGGTTTTTTGTTTTTGTTTTTTCCTGGCTGAAGTTTTTCTTCCAGCAAAAATAAGTGGTAAGCCTCATATGGGAAACAGCTTGTACCTCATATGATCTTACATGTATAAGAAGGGCAAGAAAAGGCCTTTAAGCACACTGCCAAAAGGAGGACTCTAATTATTGTTTAATTGCTTTAATAAAAAATGACACTTCTGCATAAAAGCATAATTTATTTTTACAGAGACAGAATATTTTACTGTCGTCAATGGTGATTCAAATAATGTTTTTATGTCCTATTTTTTATTTTCCAAGTAACAGTAGAATATTTTTATTAAATTTCACCCTCCTAAATGACAAAGCACTGTAAAAGTCTGAGTTACTGTAAACACTGCTGGAACAAGGGGAGTATTGAAGGGAAATAACTCTGGTGAAGAGTCTGAATAGATCTCATTCACCCATTATTTTGAATGTAATGAGATGAGGACTTTATTTAAAAGTTACCTGGAATATTTTTAGTGTTGTTTCTATGCAGAAGCTAGACAATTTTATTGTTTCTATGATCAACACTTTATTTATGTATCTATTAAAATAGTTTATTTTTATGGCATTCACAAAGTTAGTCTGGCTTTTCTCTAACTTCTCGGCCACGAATCAGCTCACTGCAGCAAAAAAAATTTATGTGAGTGGAAGGATGATGGAAGGATGAAGGTGGTTATGATAGGAATCTTTTGGTATCTTCACATTGGAGATTTTTCCTTTTATTCTGGAAATTTAGACCAAGATAGAAATGAATTGCTATTGGTAGCCAACATCATTGAGAAAGTGTCTGCTTAGTACTGTATAGTACTAGGTACCACAGGTAAGTTACCAAGAAATGAAAATGATGGACCTTGCTGTAAAATAGTTTAAAACATAGTTTGAGACAGAAAAAATTACTTGAAGGTGTTTACAAAGGAATGTAAGGAGTAGGTAAAGTTCATGGGACTTTGTAGCCACTTTCTGGGCACCAATGCCCAAAAGAGTAATATGGATAATTTCTGCCCTATATAGTCTAGTACATTTTCATGCCCAAAGAAATGAGAGGGGTTGATGATCCCCAGAGTCTGTATGAAAAGACATGCAGCTGGAGAACTTCCACCTGAATATGCACTAATTCAAAGAAGACAGTAGTGAAAACTGAATTTAAGTTGACTCACCATTGCTACTAAATTTCTCAGTGGCATAATAGCTGCAGGATCAAGTCCCATTAGGACTCCTTTTTTTCCCCCACCCCATAAGACTTGGTATCATTGCAGTTCTTATTTCAGGGGATTCCATGGATTTCAGGGATCCATTATTTCAACCCAACACACACGCAGAGACGCGCACGCACACACACACACATATACACTCCTTAAGAAACGGTGCTTATGGGTTGCTTTAACCACAAAAAAAGATAGATAGAAGTTTCTGTTTGTCCTTCATTCTTGAAGAGGACCATGGCATCAAGGAGGTGATGACATGACATGTGATTTAAGTGAGGAAGGGCTGTGCAAAGTCACTTGCCTCATTTTTTCCTCTGGAGTCAGCTGGACTTAGTGGGCAGATATGGATTAGGACAACTGGAGATGGTTCAGGATACTGATAGATAGATAGATAGATAGACAGATAGATAGATAGACAGATGGATAGATGATGGATGGGTAGATAGATAGATGATGGATGGATGGATGGATAGATAGACAGAATCACATTGTCAAAGCTCTTGAATTTTGAATGTTTTTAAAGGTATTGCTATCATCATAGCTTGATCAGTGCCAATACTAGGGAAAACGTATAACTCCATCATTCAACAAAAACCTACTATGTGCCAGGTACCGTGCTAGAAGCTGAGGATACAAAGAAATACAAAAATATGGACCCTGCCCTCAAGGATCTCATAGTTTAACAGAGAAGATAACAAGCAAAATAATAAAAATTTAAAAAGACATGCAAGAGATATAAATGTAAATGAAAGTTAATCTCAGAGAGAAAGCGTGCACATCAAGAGGAACCAAGAAATACCTCTTGCAGAAGGTGGAATTTGAGCTGAGTATTGAAAGAGACCACAGAAGCCAGGAAGTGATGGAGGTATAGAGGGAGAGTAGTCCAGGTATGAGAGCTGCCAGTGAAAAGACACAAAGTCAGGAGATAGAATGTTGTCTATGAGGAGCAGTTATTTTTAAGGCCATTATCACTAAATGGCAAAGTGTTTAGAGAGGAGTAAAGAAGACTGGAAAGGTGTGATGGCACCAGGTTGAGAAGGTTTGTGAAAGCTTAACAGAGGATTCCATATTTAATCCTGAAGGTAATAGGGAGCCAGTGAATGTTATTGAGTAGGGGGTAGCATTGTCAGAATTCCATATTAGCAAAACAATTTTTTGCAACTGAATGGAACCTAGAGGCACTGAGACCAACTAAAAGATTAGTACACTAGCCCAGGCTAGTGAAGTGATATAAGCCTGTACCATGGTGGCAATTGTGTGAATGGAGGAAGAGGAGCATATATGAAAAATGAGAGGAAGTCAGAAAAGATAAAATTTGGCAACAGGTCAGAAATGGAGAGGTAAGAGAGGATGAGGAGTCAAATATAACCAACAAGTAGATTGCAAGCCTAGGTGACTTGGAGGATGGAGATGAGACCTGTAATTTCATTGGTCACTCCCAAAAGAAACTTCCTCTATCAGTGCTGGTCAGCACCCTCTTTGCAAGCATTGGAGTTGACTAGAACAGTGAGAGAGGTCAGGTGACTTGTCCTGAGTCACACAATCAATATATGTCAAAGGCAGGATCTCTGAAGCTAAGGACTTCTGGGTGCCTGGCTTTTAGACCACCTTTGCATCTACTGCTACAAACTGACTCTCTTAAAAGAAATACAGAGAGAGAGAGAGAGAGAGAGAGAGAGTGGCTATGAATATAGACACACATAGTCATATATATATATATACACACACACACACATATTTCACTTGAGAGGCAGTTTATATATAGATTTGTGTATATATATGTATGCATAAATGTATTATATATACATATATAAATGTGGAAAAATTATTAAGGCATCAAGAGAGTCCTAAGTCAATGTAGCTGAAGGTCAGGAAGTAAGTAAGTTTCCTAAGAAGTAACAGTATTTGATTCATCCACTACAGCCCATGATTTCCTTGTACTTCTGATCATCTAGCCCAGGTATGGGGAACCTGTGTCCTTGAGGTCACATGTGGCCCTCTAGGTCCTCAAGTGTGCCCCTTGGACTGATTTCAGACTTTACAGAACAAATCCCCTAAATAAAAGGATTTTTTCTGTAAAACTTGGATTCAGTCAAAAGGCCACACTCAAGGCCACATATGGTCTCAAGGCAGCAGGTTTCCCACCTCTGATTTAGCCCATCATTGCTGGAGACTCTAAAAGGAGATTTTGAAAAAAAAAGATGGGAACACCTAAGGCTGTTAATAAGAGAAACTAACAAGAGGTCACGTTTCCAGTGGGTGACCATGCCATGCTTAATAGAGCCAACATCTCTAAGGGGAAATTCCTGCAGGCCACAACTAATTATAGTGAAAAGAATAGAAATTCAAAGGGTGTGAAAAAGCCTTTCACATTTGATTGTTGGAGGGTGCGGGGGATTAGTGGGAGGCTTACCCGCCTTTAAGACTAAGAAAGAGGAAGACCAAGCAAGCTTGAATGATTCTGAGAATTTAGAAAATCTTATCACTCACAGGAAGCAAAGTAGGGTATTGACCTCCAGGGAAGGATTGCTCCCAAATTAAGAAGACATAACTAAAAGAAGATATCAAGTAGGATGGTCAGAAAGGCAAAAATTCTTCCATTATGCAGCACAGTTCCTGGCGCATAGTAATAGCTTAGTAATTGCTTGTTAAATGACTGATTCCATTGGCCTGGAATCAGAGTATTACAGTAGAAAGAATAGTAAGCCTGGAGTATGAGGATCTGAGTTTAAAGAGTGCCTCTGATGCTTGCCACCTCCATGACCTCCATGACTTGAGATGATTACTTTAGCCTCTACTGGTCTCAGTTTCTTCATCTGTACGATGAAAGGACTGAATTAGCTCATTCCTCTGGACCCTTTCCTCTCTACAGCCATGATCCATCTACCTTTCAAACTTCAGATTGCTTTGATTGGACATTAAAGCAGGAAATAGTCACAGCCTCTACAGGGATATTATTTGGGAGTACCACACATTTTAGGTAACTAAAATGTCACCGTAATTGGTGCTAGATTTCACGTGCATCCCTTGAGCCTAACTCATTGGACAGGGGCTTCAATCCCTCCCAAAGACGGATTGGAGTTGAATCAAATGAGAAGGGCTTCCCAATCTCCCCCTTGCTATGAGCCTCACAGTTCTGGGAAACTTGTTTAGAAAGATGAGGAGCAGCTTCTACCTCATGCAGGGAAACTTCAGGAAGAAAGGACGTTGATGAATCTGGCAGCCTACCCATATTGGCAGAGGGAAGACTTAATGTGTCATTGCTATGAAGTGAACTTTCAAAAGAAGTAAAAGAAGGAAGGCCCTGGGGAAAAGAGTCCTGGATATGTAGGGACCAGGCTATGCTGTGTGGTCTCTTAGTTTATGAAAATAACATTTCTAGGCAGGAGCAAGGAGCAAGTATATTGCTAATGAAATGACTAGCCAACAACCAGAGGAATGATGTCTGTGCCCTTGTTAGAATGAGCCAATTTCCTCCAGGCATATATAAAGAGGCCAAACCACACACACACACACACACACACACACACACACACACACACACCCAGAAAGAAAGAGGAAGAGGGAGCTGAAAATATTGAGGTATTTTAAACCTGATTATTGGATAAGTTGCTAGCATCATGGACGTGGATAGCAACTAACCTGGGAAGTATCAAGCAAAAGAATTGTAGTACGGCATTCATACTGTTGCAGTAATATACAGGGGTGATTTTCTCAGGATATTTAAAGGGGAGAGAGAGGGAATGGTGGATTTAAACTGAAGTTAACTTTTATGCATTTCAGAAACATGGATGATGTTTGCAGAGTCAGGGTCAGGATGCTCTCAGGCAGTGTGGAGATGGCGAGGCTATATTGTCAGGGATTTATAGAAGAGAAATTTCCTTGATATAAGTTTCAAACTCCATCTCTTGCTTCATGGACTAGACAGCATGGAAAAAGCTGGGGTATAGTACAGGACTCTCCCTTACCTGCCTTGATTGGGGATGTTTTATAAGAATAACAATTGTCTTTTGCATAACACTTCAAGGTTTGCAAAGTATTCTACAAGTCCTCACAGTAACCCAGCAAAGTAAATAGTTGATGTATTCTTAACCTTACTCATTCATTCATTTATCTATCAATCCATGTGTTCATTTTTTTTACCACATATATTATTCCATTGATATAGAGAACTCTTCCTGAGTTCCTTGAAAAAAATCCCTCTACCAACATGGTATTTGCTCTACAACTTATAATCTTTATAAAAATACGTTTTTATTTAAAACTCATTTTTTTAAATTTTATATTCAAAATTCTTACTGTCCCTCTAATCCCTCCTTTTCCCATTGAGAAAGAAGTGATGTGATACTCACTGTACATGTGAAATCAAGCAAAACATATTTCCATATTAGTTATGTTGCAAGAAAAGGCAAGAAAAGCCAGAATAGAAAAAAAAAATTTTGAACTTGCATTCAGAGTTCTTCAGTTTTCTCTCTCAAGGTGGATAGCATGTGCCCTTTGGAACGATCTTGGATAATTGTATTGATTAGACTAATGAAGCCTTTCACAGTTGATTATCTGTATAATATTCACAACTTCTAATCTTAAAGCATTATCTATGTCATGTGAGAGTGATTTGCCAAGGGTCCCTTAGACAGTAGGGTTCAAAGACAACACCTGAAACTAGATCAGAAGCCAGATTGCCAGATCTTGATAAATTAGTGGAAGGAATTTTTTGTTTGTTTGTTTTGCTGTGAGTTAAGCTGAGAATGAGAGGAAACATAGGATAGTAGTTTAAGAGGCAAACTTGGGGAAAATCTTTGAATTAATAGTTGGTCTTAGAAAAGTAAATATGAAAATCAGTATGACATAGTATAAGAATCAGTAGATCAAGAATCAAGAGCCCTGGGTTCCAATCTTAGCATAGCTAGTAACCCGTTACTTGAAGGTAAACCATTACATGTTTCTGAACTTCAGTTTCCTTACCTAGGAACTTACCAAAGTCACCTTCCTTCTCTACAAATTCCAAATAAAAGGCATAAAGCACCTCTTGTACCAGTATCAAGTGAATAGCATATTTGTAGGTAGCCAGGAAGAAAATGAAAAATGGGGCAATGGGAGAAATTGATTAAAGAGATAAACCATGAAGAAAACAGGAAGGTATGGAATCAAGGGCACAAATAATTATTCCTTTCATTTATGGCATTTTGTTCATATTTTTATTCATTACTTCTAAGATTTTCTTTGTGTTCATATTTCTTTACAGATATTTCCATACATGCCAACTTTGTTTTTCAATTTAAGTTCATTAAAGGAGCTCGGTCAGGCTTGCTTTGATGACCATTTGTCCACTGGTACCATGTTGAGGTATGGATTTAATGCTAGAGGAGGGGGAGAGAAGAGAAAGGACCCTGCTCATGATGATGATGATGGGCAATCATTTCCAGTCAATTAAAGGTGGGAATAATACACTTTAAGAAATTCTGTATTCTATTTAATCTCACATACTTCTTTTGGAACAACTTCAAATCTTCAAAATACTCTGAGTATTTGAAAACTACTTACTCTGGCAAACCACAAAGATTGAGGTAATTAGACCAAGCTGAAAAATCAAAAAGCCAAGTCAACTGACATTTATTAATAAAGCACTCAACAAACATAATAAAGACAATCCCTAACTTGAAGGAACTTACATATCACTGGGGAGGAGGACATTAGCAGCTAAAAGGATGAGGGAAGAAAAACCTATATAGACTCATCTGTTCATCAACTCCAGGATGATGAGCTACTCTAAAGGCACCAAGAATCATGTCAGACAGTAGAAAATGGTGTGGGATCTCTTGGCAGGCTTTTGCTCAGGCTTTACAGTTTGCCTGAACTTCCAGAGTTTGGGTTCCACCATCATAATGAGCCTCCACTTAACACCATGCCTTGATGTAGCACTGGAGTAGAACTTTTTATTTCTAACATATTATTTTGCCTCCCAATTACACATAAAAGTTTCTAATATTCATTTTTTTTTCAAATTTTGAGTTCCAAATTCTCTCCTTCCCTTCCTTCTCCCCTCTTTGAGAAGGCAAACAATTTGATGTAGGTTATACACATGTAATCATGTAAAACATATTTCCAGATTAGTCATGTTGTAAAAGACAACACAGACCAAAAAAAGAAAAAGAAAGTTTTCAAAAGTATGCATTCGGACTCCATCAGCTCTTTCTCTAGAAGTGGAAAACATTTTTTTATCTTAAGTTCTTCAGAATTGCCTTGGACCTTTTTATTGCTTAGAAAAGGTAGGTCACTCACAGTTGATCCATGTGCAATATGGTTGTTACTGTGTACAAAGTTCTTTTGGTTGTGCTCAATTCACTTTGAATCAATTCATGTAAATGAATTTCATGTAAATGAAAATGTAAAAAAGGTCTTTCTGAAAGCATCCTGCTCATCATTTCTTAAAGCAGACAGTATTTTATCACAATCACATACTACAATTTGTTCAGTCGTTCCCCAATTGATGGGCCTCCCCTCAATTTCTAATATTTTGCCACAACAGAAAGAGGGTTGCTATAAAGATTTTTGCACATATTTTTTTCCCATTTTTATGATCTCTTGGGGATACAGTCCTAGAAGCAGCATTGCTGTGTCAAAGGGTATACACATTTTTGTAGCCCTTTAGCCATAGTTCCGAATTGCTTTCCAGAATGGTTGGATCAGTTCACAATTTCACCAACAGTGCAGTAGTGTCCCCATTTTCCCACATCTGCAACATTCATCATTTTCCTTTTTTGTTGTTGTCGTATTAGCCAATCTGATAAAGTTGTTTTAATCTGCATTTCTCTAATCAATAGTCATTTAAAGTATTTTATATGACTTTTGATAGCTTCGATTTCTTCATCTGAAAAGTGCCTGTTCATATCTTTTGACCTTTTATTAATTGAGGGCTGACTTTATTCTTATAAATTTGACTCATTTCTCCAAATATTTGAGAAATGAGACCTTTATCAGATAAATTTACTGTAATTCCCCCCCCCCAATAGTAATTACCATGTATTTCCCTCCATCCTATTTTTCCTTGCTTATCTTGTTCTCTCCTTTCACCCTGGCTCACTTCAAAATTGTTTTGCTTCTAACCACCGTATTTTACAATCTGCCATCATTTATATCAGCCCCTTTTCCTTCTCTTTTATTCCTCCACTCCTACTTCTTAGTAGGGTAAGGTCGATGCTTATCCTCAACTGAGTATATACTTTACTCCTTCTTTAAGCCAGTTCCAGAGTAAAGTTAAAACATTTCCCAGAACCTCACATCTTTCCCTCCATTATAAAAGCTGATTTAGACCTTTTCTGTATGAGATAATTTGCTCCATTTTACATATTCCTTCCCCCTTCCCCAGTCCATTCATTTTCCTGACCCCTTGAATTTACTGTTTTATATATTATCCCATCACTGTTAATCCATGCCTTGTATCCTTTGTCCTCAAGGGTTACAAGTATCATCTTCCCATGTAGGAATGTAAACATTTTTACCTTACTGAACCTGCTATGATTTCTATTTCCTAATTACCTTTTTATATTTCTCTTGAAAGGCAAATGTTCTATTCAACTCCGATCTTTTCATCAGGAATCTTGAAAGTCTTTTACTCCATTAAATCACCAGTTTTCCCCTGAAGGATTATACTTAGTTTTCTGGGTAGATGATTCTTGGTTATAATCCTAGCTCTTTGCCCTCTGATTCTAAGCCCTTTGATATTTTAATGTAGAAACTGCTAAATCTGAATTATCCTCACTGTGGGTCCATGATACTTGAATTGTTTCTTTCTGCCTGCTTACAATGTTTTTCCTTGATCTGGGAACTCTGGAACTTGGCTATAATATTCTTGGAAGTTTGCATTTTGGGATCTCTTTCAGGAAGTGATCAGTGAATTCCATAGGTTACCTTCTGATTCTAGGACATCAGGACAGTTTTCCTTGATTTCCTGAAATATGTTATCTAGGAAATTTTTTTTAAAATGGCTTTCAAGTAGTTTATAATAATTCTTAAACCATCACTCTTGTATCTTTTTACAATTAATAGTTCACACTTTTTCTATTTCGTTTCATTCCTTTGATTTTTTTAAATTGTTTCTTGATGTCTCACAGAGTCATTAACTTCCACTTATCCAATTCAAATAGTTAAGGAATTATTTTCCATTTGGACAATTCTGCTTTCTAAAGAATTATTTTCATCATTATTTTTGGTGCCTCCTTTAGCAAACTGTTGACTCTTTTTTCATTATTTCCCTGCATCACTCTCATTTCTTTTCCCAATTTTTCCTCTATCTCTTTTATTTAATTTTTAAAATTCTTTGAGAATACTTTCTCTTCCTGAGACCAGTTCATGTACATTTTTCTTGGCAGCTTTGCATGAAACTGTTTTGACTTTGTTTCTTTTCAGTTTATGTCTGGACCTTCTTAGTCACTATAGTAACTTTCTATGTTCAGCTTCTTCTTTATTGTTGTTGATGTCAACTAATTTTTTACAATCTATTTCTTGACTTTTAACTTTATGTCACATTTGGGCTCTGCTCTCAGAGTACAGAAAGCATTGTTCTAAGCTTCAGGTTTTTGTTGTTTGTTTGTTTTGTTTGCTTGTATTTGTGTGTGTGTTTGTGTGGGTACCTACTGCTGTTGTTGCTCCTTTCAGAGCCAGTTCTAGGAGTCTGTAAATTTTCACTTCTTCCAAGGTGGTATAATCTAAGGAGAGGTGTGGTCTCTGCTCTCTTGGCCTGTGCTCTTGTCTGTGAGCAACCTCAAGCTCTCTTTTCTGCCTGGAATCTGACCAGGGTCCCTGTTCCCCCTGTAGATGCATATTAATGCTAGTGCTCCTTCCAGCTCTGGGACTGCAACTGGGAACTGTGTATGGGCAATGCAACAGAGTCCTGTATGTATGTAGGCAGTATGTACTACTGTATGTAGTGCCAGCATAAAGACCTCTATTATCTCCTTCTGATCAATCATCTGACCTCCTTACCATCTGTGGGGTGAGAGCTCTGAAGGACACCACTGCCAAATCAGTAGTTCCAAAGGCTTGGTGCTGCTTTGCCAGAGCATAGCCTGTGCTGGACTGTGCTCCATTGTCACTAGAGAGACAAACCTTTCCTTCTGACTTAGGTTCTTTTGATATGGAAAAATTGCTTTACTCTGTCCTTCTGCTGGTTCTGCCACTCCAGAATTCATTTGGAGGTGTTAGTTTAACGTTGTTTGGAGAGTTATTTGGGAGAGCTCAGATGCTGCCATCTTGGCTTTTCCTGGAATTTTGGAGATTGTAAACATGTCCTAGGTTTGGTTAATTTAATGATCAGACAGATCCCACAAAAACAAACAAACAAAAAACAAGGAAAAGGCTTTCATTGATCCATGGTTTCATAAGTGTTGATATTCCTGTGGTAATTACAGATCTCAAACTCTGGATAACTTTGCAAATCATCTTCTGTAGTTGTTACAACTTAAAAAAAATAAAACACCCCCATGCAGCCTATCTGGTAACAAGGCAGATCTGCATAGGTCTGATCATTCTCAGATAAAAGGCATCCAGTTCTTCACTCAAACGATACACCAAGCCATTCTAATCAAGTTGACTCTCCCAGTTTTTCCCTTGCTGCCATAACTTTAAAAAATCCTGTTCCTAGGGGTGTGTTGGTAAATATTTAACAATTGACTCTCAAAAAAAAGTTCGACATACTTTTAAGTTTAATTTGTGTTAACATATTCTCAATCACCTTCTTAAGTTGAGGCAATCAACAAAACAATAAATCAGGCCCTAATTTGCAGCTTTTGATGATTTCCAAAGTGCAAATGCTCATAGTGAAAATTTAACATTTGGCTTTCCAAATATGATCAGGTTCAATACACCTCTACCTGTACGATGATGAATCATCAGAGGAGAACTGTAAGATCATATATCTAGAGGTCAAGAGATTTGGAAGGTCATTTAGGTCAATTCACTTATTTTACAATTGAGGAAACAAAGGCTTAGGAAAGTTAGGATCTTTCCCAAGATCACACAATTGAAACTGATATTTGAACCCAGGTTCTTTGACCTAAATTCAATGCTCTTTCTACTATATCATGATTCTTCCTTGTGGATGAATAATAATAAATACCTTGGATTTAAGTCAGCATGAAGCTCATTGCAGGTGATTAAAATGATCATCTGCATTTTTCTATTCCTCTAATTCCTCTTAAACACATAAAAATATAGGGTAGATAGCTATAAAAATATGTTCCTCATTTTTGAGACTGGTCTGGGAAAATCATGAATCAATATGTACTTCCTTCTGTACCATTTCCATCCTTATACCACCCAATCAACTTTCTCTTTCTCATACACCCAATGACCTCCATTGTAGAACTTGATCATTGATTTCACCATGGGGTCTTACAGACAGGTTTACTCCTTCTGGAAGTTTTTTGTATTGCTTTGTTTTGTTTTAACTTTAAAAGACAACATAAGGATCAGTATTTCCTCTGAGTAGATAACTATCCCACATGACCAAACTGTGGAGCTTAAATACATAAATAGTTTAGTCTTGTAATCAAATAAGATTTAAAATAAACTTTATTTCACACTTATTTCATGCTATGAGTACTTGGTGTTTTCCAGCATGGCAATTAGGCATAATTGGTTTGATGATAAATTTTCATTGTACTTCTATTTTATTATGCCATTTATCTTGGAACATTTTGATTAGCTGAAGGCTGTTTTCTGTTTATATTAATCTCACCTAAAAAAATAAATAAATACAGGTGACTCATGGAGAGAGAGAGAGAGAGAGAGAGAGAGAGAGAGAGAGAGAGAGAGAGAGAGAGAGAGAGAGAGAGAGAGAGAGAGAGAGAGAGAGAGAGAGAGAGAGAGAGAGAGAGAAGGCATAGGGGGGAGAGAGAGGGAGGGAAGGAAAAGGAAGAAAGGATGGAAGGATGGATGGAAGGAAGGAAGAAGAAAGGAAGGAAGGAACATCCTTGCCTTCAATCTTTCCTCCATGAGTTTACATTCTATTCATTGGTACTGCCACAAGCTGTCATAAATTTTCTGCCTTTATCAATTCTTCATTATTCATCAATATTGAAAGAATTCTCCTATACTATGTACAATCCCATATTCATTATCACATGTTAAAATGAGATAATACTTTGCAAGTCACAAAAATGCTACACAAATGTTAGGTATTATTAATACTCAGTATATATGTATATATGTGATATATATATATATATATATATTTATAGATAGATAGATATAGATATATAGTGCCCTAAGGTTTGCAAAGCAGTTTACAAATATTATCTCATTTTTGTTCACTATGATCCTGGGAAATAGATAATATTAGTATCCTCATTTTATAAATGAAGAAACTGAGGCCATAAGAAAGGTTAAGTGACTTGTCCAGTGTTACACAGCTGTTAAGTACCTGAGGCTTGATTTGAACTGAGGTCTTCCTGATTCCAGGTCTAATGCCTTATTCACTGTCCCAATTAAATATCTATCACCACCACCACCCCCAACAGCAACAACACCATCATCATCATCTTCATTGACAGAAGTCCTGTCTTCTACTCCCCCAAACCTTTTTCCTTATACTCTCCCATCATGTATGAATACAGGGTCCCTATGTTTTCTTTCACCCCAGTCACCTCCCCTATTTTTCCACACAAAGAGGTCTTAAACATGCCAACTGATCTCCAGTGCCTTTCAATCACTCAGCCAATAAGCACATATTGAGCACTTACTATAACCCAGGTACTATACTAAATGCTTAAGATATAAAGAAAGGCAAAAACCAGTGCCTTCTCTCGAGGAACCTGTAATCTGACTAGGGCTATCAAATCCAGAGGTGCCTAAAGTACCTTGTGGTGCTCATCATGGTATAAACAGAGGACCATTAAAGACCTTCACAGGCTGAGGATAGGAATGAGGAATGGGTGACAACCAGACACACACCGTCATGGACAGAATGCTGTAGACATCATCCTTCTTGGTGATACAGAAGACAGAGAAAACATTATTCAGCTTTGGATCTTCACTGAGTGCTGGCACAGTAAGGAAAATTTTGAAGAAAATAATAGAACAGAAAAGCCCAAATCACCTATCTTTTTAACTTCTACCTGCTCCCTCTGGGATCCAATGTTCTTGCCCTTTGACCTGCTTTTCCTTTCAATGCAGGAAAAAAAATCTAATATTGATCATTGTATCTTGATGCATAGAGTTTGAGCCTATGGTTTCACTGGTGTAGGTAGCTCTTGGAAAAGGAAACCCCTTCTATTCATGCAGGTTAGCATTTTCTCCATAAATAACAATTTTAGAAAGTTGCTTAGGGCATTGAGAGTTAGTGATATATCTAGAATGATTTAGCCAATAAGGTCAGAGGCACTTGACAGTCTGAGGCTGACTGTCAAGCATTAGTGGGCTAGAGATGGTCAATGGTCCAACTTTCAGTGTTGTCATTGATGCCTGGGCAAAGGCTACAAATCAGGGCTTGATTTGTTGTTTTTTTTTAATTGTCTAGACTTAAGAAAGTGATGGAGAAATTGTTAATTACTCAGATTAAACTTAAAAGTGTGTTTGGGGCAATAATTTTTGAAATCTAGTTGTTAAACATTTATCAGCACACTCAGTTCTCTGTTCATTCCAGTATTCTTTGCAGTGGATAATATTCAGTGACCTGCTTATAAATTCTGTATGCCGTGAATTATCAATGGTTAAATCATTAATCTCAGCTAAATTTTTCCTTTTATTCAGTACAAATCTGAGTAAGCCACTCACAACTAGGCCATGATTGGTTCATGCATCAGGAATACAAAGTAATGTTTTCCTTTGGCCTATTAAATAAATAGCATCAGAGGCAGCACTCTTTAGTGGTTATAGAAACAGCCTCAACAGTCAGGAAGACGTGAGTTCAAGTTCCTTCTCCAACACAAAGAAGGTATGAGTGACCTTGGCTGAGTGACCCAGGAAACATAATAATATTATATATTTATATAATATATAATAACCTTTTTGTCCCCCAAACAACTCTTTAAAACTAGGAATTACAAATAATTGTTAATCTATATTGGGCAGATGCTAGCCAAGAGTTCCCTATATAGGCAATAAATAACATACATAGATATGGACTGAAAAAAAATATAAAAAAACACTTATTGGCTAAATCCGCTGCCAAAATTTATATAATGCTTTACAGTGTCAAAATTAAATATCTTTTAAAGATCATTTGCTACTTTGGATTGTTTGTATCCCAGTTCCTGACAGCCTTTATTTATAATCAAGTGATTTCTCTATAGGAAAACTCAGGGAAGAATCTTCGAATTCACATATTAGTATTATCTTAGAGAAGTAATAGAGCATCAATAAAGAGGAGTTAAGAACCCTGGGCTTCATTCTTGGCTCATCTACTAATTAGCTGCCTGCATACGAGCGACATCACTTCTCTGGGTCTCAGTTTTCTCCTTTATATAAAGGAAGGAAGTAGGAAGTTGAAATGAATAATTAATGAGTACTCCTTCCTGCTCTAAAAATTTTATGCTTCAGACAAACAGATGGACCCAATCACTAGCTTTGTGCTACATGAAAAATGACCTCTCCTCCCGCTCTTTTTTTTTCTTCCTTACATAAATTGTATTCCAAACCTCTGCTGGGATCACATCAGATATACACAGCCATATCCATCAAGCTCACCAAGGAAAAGCCAGTTCAGTGCTTGGTTTAAATCATCAAGCTTAGCCATATTTGCTTTTCGGTTCCATTTTGTTCATTGATTTATTCATTCATACCCTAGGTATTTGTGAACCATGTAATACATAAGATGCTTTATTTTGTATATTGAAGAGCGTTCTTTTGTAGGCAACAAGACTGATCATAAATAATACTTTGCCCCCTACTCTGATCATTAGGATATGAATTGTGATAATTTCTAGCATCATCTTTTTTTAAAAAAATAATTTTAATATTATTTAGTTAAGGAGTCTTAGGGTAGCCTTCAAAGCAAATACTAATTATATGTAATTTACTAGAAACTGAGGGGTATAAAGAGAGTTTATTACAGTTCACCGTATTTGTTAAAAAAAATCTCTTATGTCAACCTTCTGCAGAGCAGAATCTTACTGTTAAATCCTCAGTGAGAAATTAGCCAGGATATGAGGGCACAGAGAAGAGAAATACTTTTTTATTTGAATAAATATATATTTTTCCATCGTAAGTAGGAAAAGAGTTAATAAAAAAATTAAGTTGTACTACCTATGATGTTCTGTGCTTTCACTGAAATCTGGAAGCTGAGTTCGCTGTGCTTCCTACCACTGGATATTTTAGAGTCAAATGTTCCAGTTGTAGAACCTAGGTGGCACAGTGGATAGAGTACTGGGTCTGAAATCTGGAAAACTCATCTTCCTGAGTTCAAATCTGGTCTCAGATATTTCCTAGCTATGTGACGCTGGGCAAGTCATTTAACCCTGTTTACCTCAGTTTCTTCATCTATAAAAGGAACTGGAGAAGGAAACAGAAAACCATTACAATATCTCTGCCAAATGGAGTTCACAAAGAGTTGGACATGACTGAAACAACTAAACAGTAGCAACAATAACATTACAATGGAGCCCTATTCTGAGGAAGAAGGAAGAGAAGAAGAAGATGATGATGATGATGTTTCTAAAGAATTTCATTTAATATATCATTGTGTCAGGCAAAGGATTATTGTTTAAAAGTCATTCAAAATGTCTTCTTTCAAGTTATACAATATTGAATCTAATTATTTACCCTGTGGTACTTACTTAGGGGGAAAAAATTATTCCTCTGGAGGGTTTCACTGCATGATTCCACCATGTTTATTTCTGAGTCAGTCTATTTGCTGTTCATTCAGATGAAAACAAGTTCAGCCTTTCCCAAAACACAAAACAAAACACCAACAAAAACAAAACCCAGACAATAAAGAACAGTAACCTGTCAGAATCATCTCAACAGGTACAGCTCAGTAGGAATGTCTCAAGCACCTGGTGCTGGCATTCATTCAATTTGTCAGCAAATTTAGGGATTCTCATTTTATAAAGCAATAATTAATATTTTAGATTGTTGAAAAGTGAGTTTTATCTCCACAGGATATAAATGGAAGAATCATCTCCAATCTGCTATCAAAGAGGGTCCGATACCACAGTGAGATTCAAACTTTTAAATTCTGCCTTTCTCATTTTCCTACATGTTCAATACACACACACACACACACATAAACACGCATACACACACATCTCTTTGAGGACTCGTGCAGTCTCAATGCTTTATACAGGATTGATGACAAGGTATTTTAATCAAAGAATAGGAAGGGTTTGAGGAAGAAAAAGACATGTTCTGTTATTCCTGGGGGTTATTTCGTAATAACCCAGCTATTATACAGTTAGGTGAAATCAGGTATGAGAACAAGTAAAGACAAAAAGAATGACCGAAGTATAACAAGTATGGTCTGGTTCCTGTTCTCCCCAAGTCAGGATGCTACATCCAACCACGAGGGTTTGGAAGTGTCTCTACTACTATCAACTTGAGTTCCCACCAAGTTGTATTCCTCCTTATCATTAGGGACTAGTGTTTAGTGTCCCACATCCATTAAAACCTTAACGGTGATAAGTTTTTCCAAAAAGATATTTACTCTGAAGCTCTAATGATAACAAAATACAAGCATGTTCCTCTAAAGTATTCATCTCCTCTGGGAACATATTCTCTCCTCTACCACCTTTGCAGCCAGTCTCAAAGTTGATCTCAATTGTCAAATAGCTTTGGTCCTCCCAAGTTCCCAAGCTAAGGTAGCATCTCTGCCAGATACTTCCTTCTTTCAGCTATCCCTTGACTAGGATCCAGAAGGTCAGTCTTGAAGGTCACTTTTTACTCCTCAGAGCATCATCACTACACCGTCTGGAATCCAACCTCTTCAATGCTGGGTCACCAAAATATCCCTTTGACCTTTTGAACTTAAGGTTACATAGGTTCATAGAATGGAAAAAACAAAGCATAAGTCAATGAATTTTTACTGAACCATAAAGCTTCAGGGCAAGAGAAGGTCCCAAACCCCTTAAATCATGGTTTCGCAGAAGATGCTGTAAGTGAAAGAGTCACTCATGTCATGGGAATTTTTATTTCCTTTTATTAATTTATATTATTTTATTAATTTGTATAGGGTAATTTCTCCTACAACTGGTCAACTGAAAGTCTGTATTTGGTGACTATAACATCACTTGCCTAGAATCTGATTCATGCATTAATCATGTTAAGGGAAGATTTAAAAAAAATATTCCTATGACTTTCTTTTTTAAAACTTTATTTTTAATTTATAAAATAACACAAGCATTTCCATATCAATGAAGAATGATTGCACATGAAACTGCAAATCTATTATTTACAATTTACTGTTCTTTTTAAATATAATAAAGTTATCATGAAACTTTCTCTTTTCTCTTTTTCTTTCTTTTGTTTCTTCTCTTCTCGCAGCCCTAGAAATGCCTACCATTAGATACACACACACATATGCATGCACGAACACACACACACACACTCACATAATATTATTCTATTTTTCTATTTATCAATTCCTTCTCTGAATGCAGATGGCATCTTCCTTCCTAGGTCCTTTGTACTTAATTTGGGTATTTATAATAGTCTATATTTAGACATTCCTGAGATAAGAAAAGAAATGAGAGGAAGAAGGAAACAGCATTTTTAAAACTTCCCAAAAATATTTCAGTTATGGAAGAATTTCTCTAATGCCAAGTTCTCATGACTTGTAAATTCTTTCCTCCCAGTTCACCCATTATGACACCTTTAAAATGCAGCCTTGTGGTTTTGCAAATGTAGGATTTTGCAAACTCAGTGTTTAATCTGTAACCTGACTTGGTTTACTCATATAGTGTGTTCATTTGGGTTTGTTTCTTAAGGGTTTGGATGAGATTAACTCTTTAACTAAGTTGTTCAACTTTTATGACATTGAAGGAAGCATGGGGCTTTAAAAAATACTTCTTTAGCTTACAAGATTACAATATGCACAAGCATTAGATCTCTGTCTCTCTGATGTAATTTTTTTTTCTATGAAAGCATGTAAGAAAATCTCAGTCTCTGTTCATGGGTTGTTTTTTTTCCTTCCCCTCTGAACCTACTATACTTAAGAATAATAAAACCTAGGTTTTCACCTCTAAAATTTTTGCATTGTGGCAGATACATTTCAGCAGCAGTTATGTACCACATGAATTCTGAAAGGAAATATTTTCCCTTAACACTAAGATCCCATCAAGAGTGAATGGGTCAAAAAAGGAAGAAGCTGATGTTTCCAGGCTTTTTTGAATGCCTCTATAATCAAAGTGTACTCTCTTTATAGCTATGAAATGACTATTCATTCTCCACAGTATCTCTGAGGAATAGCAGTTCTAGGTCATCACAACTCTTTTGGAAGCAACAGCCTGAACGTCCTCCATGTGGAAAGGTTGCATCATCTGAATACACTGATGGGATACGTGCATGTTCCACATACTGGTTACATAAGTATTCACTGAAACATGGTCCCAAGAGATCTGTATTTGCTTGGGGGTTGAAGGAAGGAACAGGGCAGGGCAGAAGCAGTTTTAATAAACAGATGAGCCTGTTGGACAATCATCAAAATAAGAAACGGTATGTGTGTGCGCATACATGTGTGTGTATGTACACACGTATGTATTTTAATTGAAGGTGAAGAACTTTTATCTAATGAGCCAGAGTGTTTCCTTTTGGCAGAATTTCATGGAGATACTAAAGTTATCAGATCATATTGGAGTTATAAGGGGTCTCAGAAACCAAGCAGTCTTTTATCAATGAGATAGATGATAGGTAGATATTATATGGTAGATATAAATGACAGCTTTGATGATATGATGATAAGCAGATAGATGGTAGATGATAAAGACAGACAAATATATAGAGATTAGATAGAAATAGGTAGAGATGATAGATTAACTGGCCAGCTGGATATTGTCATTCTGTTGTTTTCAGTCATGTCCAACTGTTCCTGATGTCATTTGAAGTTTTCTTGGCAAAGATATTGAGTGGTTGAATATTTCCTTCTCCAGTTGATTTTGCAGATGAAGACTAAGGCAAACAGGGTTAAGTGATTTGCCCAGGGTCACATAGCTATTAATTATCTGAGAACAAATTTGAACTCATGAAGATGAGTCTTCCTAACTCTGGACCTGGTGTTTTATCTATTGTGCCATCTAGCTGTGATAGACAGACAAACAGACAGACAGACAGATAGATAGATAGACAGATAGATAATTGGGCTCACAGTGAATCAAGAAATGTATCACCCAACTGGTGCTGGCTCCAAATGAGGCAATTTCTACAGTGCTTTCACACTTTGAGAAGATATGAATGGGGACAAATTGGATTGCAACAGAACAAGTAACCTTACCTGTAGCACTGTTAAGTCCGGTGCTGTCCCATCTAAACTGCAAGTTTCCCTCTCTCCCATGGCTCTTTGCTAAAAAATCTCTGTGTGGCCATCCTAGACTCAGTTGCCCATCTCTGGGGATGAAGTCAGTTTTGGATTGGTCAGACTTCAAAACCAGGCACTAACTTAGTTGACTAGTGATGGTTGAAAAGACTCACCTCAGTGCTAAGGTAGCCTCTCTGCTAGATACTTCCTTTTCTCAGCTATCCTTTGACTGGGATTCAGAAGGTCAGTCCTTAAAGTCACTCTTTACTCCTCAGAGCATCATTGCTACACAGTCTGTAGAATCCCAACTCTGAAATGCTGGGTCACTAAAATATCCCCTCTCTTTTTTTTATCTTAAGGTTGCAGAGATTCAACTACTTTTATATGGAATGGAAAAGAACAAAAGTATAAGTCAACCAGTGTCTTTTAACTGGACCTTAATTCTTCAGAGCAGAGGGCCTCAAGCCCCTAACAGGGCAATCTCTCTGAGCAAGAGGGTCACTTTATTATCATGGGAATTTGTATTTCCTAAAGATTATGACAATACATAATTCTTTTCAAATGGTACAGTTATCTGGGAGTCACCTGATAGAACTTGGGTTGGATTTCAAAGGAATCAGATGAACCAGTCAAGGCCAAAACCTGCTGGAACTTTTATTTACTGAGTTTAAGGGAAGCCCACATATATTTATATGTGTTATAGGAAACATCAAAAAGCCGGCAGGGAAAATAAGGAAGAGGCATCTACCCTCCTCACCAAACTGACTCAGCACCTGATAGCTCCATAACTCAGACACTTGTCAATATCTCCAAAGGAGAGAGAGAGACTGAGGAAGGGATAAAACCAGGGATATCACTGAAGTCTTTGGGGCATGAAAGGAAGGAGTCCTGGAAGATTTTGTTAGAGACTACTCTCAAGACTTGCTATATACTTACATCAGGCTCTCCTCAGTTGAATGATGAGGACTACTGGATCTGTTATCACTCCATAAATAAGGGTAGTTCCTATTTCAGGGCAACTTGGGGAAGTCAAAGAAGCCCAGATGCCTTACAGGGGAGAATGGGGTCCCTGTTCAGATAGGTCTTATTGAGTTCCTATATCTGATGTCATAGGCAAAGGAAGTTTCAAGGCATGGAAGATACCAAAGCAGGAAATTATAGAAAAGGGACAAGATAGAGGAGCTGAGGGGTATGGTGAGGTCAGAGACAACCTACCAGTCTCAGGATTTTCCAGAATACAACAGAGATCTGTCTACTTGTTGATCCAGTTTTTCTAGTCCTTTATCTGTCCTGGACGATCCTTGACTTGTAATGGGTTTTATTAGCCTTTGTTCCCTATTATGGTAAGAGCATGCTGCTGATGTATTAAGGAAGGAAGGAAAGAAGGAAGGAAGGAAGGAAAGAAGGAGGAAGAGAGGGATGAGGGAAAGGAAGGAAAAGCAAGATTAGTCCTAGAAAATCTTTATTAGGACAAAGCTGATCCACTATTAGGATCTAAGTTCCTGGCAAATGAAGATTATTTCATTTTTTTCTACTTGTATTCCCAGCATCAGCACCTATCACACTGCCTGACAAGTATTGGGTGCTTGATGAATACTTGCTTATGGATTGGTCAGCTGAGTGAAATCTTGGATAGAATAATCCCCAGCCAATCAGTGGCAGGAGTCAGAATGGGGGATATCATTATACACTTCATCTATTGATCAAATGGAGTGTCTGTATGTTATGGAAACCCCAACAATAGGATGTATATAATAAGTATTAGAATTAAAACGCTTAATTTTCCTATCCAATGGGATAATCAGGCAATTTACATTTTAAAAGTAAGTTATAAACACCACAACTTCATCAACAAAAATTTCCTACTATGGAATACTTCGTAACCTGTTGAATTGCTTCTTCATCTCTCTTTCTCTCTCTCTCTAAACATTTCTTTCTCCAATCCTTTTCTGTTAGGTTCTTTCTCTTCCTGGACCCCTTCCCTCTCTTTTCTGTCTTCTCCAACCCTCATTTACCTTTATTTCCTTCTCTTCTTTCCCTCCATAACTGATGATAACATACAACATAATATGACCATAATACATCAAGGACTTAAGTTCAAATTCTAGCTCTGTAATTTATATTTGTTTAATTTTTGACAATTCACTTGACCTCCCTAGACCTCAGTTTTCTCATCCATAAAATTAATGGTTTGGACTAAATATACTATGAGATCCCTTTCATCTCTAATTCTATGATCCACATGAATACTTTTGAGATTCATGGGCATAACGTTTCATTACTTTGAATACAAAAAATAGTTAGAGTTAATGAACTGAACATTAGGACTCCCAGTTGCCAATAGTAGCACTTCTGATAGTAGCTTAAATCACTAATAAAAAGGATTTACTTTGTATGTATTCAATAAATACGAGACCTAAAGTTCTAGAGCTGGTCATTCCCTGATACTTCTCTGATATATTTCAATGAACTCTCAGATTTCATCATCATGCACAATATATGAAAACTACATGTATCTATTAAGCAATGTATTTATTATCTATGTGTGGCCTGGATTACTAACTGATGATATTCTAGAAGAAGAACCAGAAGCAAGCTGAGCTACAAATAAGTCAGAGAGGTGATATCATAATAGATCTTATGTAATTGGTTTCATTAGCCTTTACTCTTCATTCTGGTATATGCTGTCAGTGTGTCAGGGTTGAGGGGAAGAAGGAAAGACATAAAGAAACAAGGAAGAAAGGAAAGAAAGAAGGAAGGAAGAAAAAAGGAAGGAAGGAAGGAAGGAAGGAAGGAAGAAAAGAAGGAAGGAAGGAAGGAAGGGGAAGAAATAAGAATGGAAGGAAGGAAAGAGAAGGAAGGGAGGGAGAGAAAGAAAAAAGGATGGAATGAAGAATGAAAGGAAGGAAGAAAAGAAAGAAGGAAGGGAGGGAGGAAGGCAAGGAAGGATTTATTAAGCACCTACTATATGCCAAACACTGTTCTATTTTATAAATTGTATGTCATTTAATCCTTACAAAATTCTGGGTGGTAGAAGCTATCATTTTATCATCCCCATTTTAAAGATAAGAAAACGGAGCTAGGCAGGGGTTAAGTGACTTGCCCAGAATCATATAACTAGTAAATGTCTGAAACTGATTTAGACTCAGGAAGATGAGTTTTCCAAACTCCAGGTGCAATACTCTATCCATTGCATCAACCAGCTGTCTCAGTCAAAATCATATGAAGTATTAATAAACGTTCATATATACAAAAATGACAATAGAAAATGTGGTGATCCAAGTCTCAAAGCCATTAATATATGTCTTCTTTCTGCCCTAGAAGAACTCCATACTTTGTTAAAACAAGTTTTTCTTTTGCTTGTATTTGTATTCTTGGCATGATATCTGGGATATTAAGTGCTCAAGAAACACCCTATCTATCCTATCTGTCTGTCTGTCTACCCATCCATCCATCCATCCATCCGTCCATCCATTTGTCCATCTCTCTGTCCATCTATCCATCTATCTAATCTATCTATCTATCTATCTAATCAATCTTTCAAAAACTGGAAGTTGCAGAGAAGATGTCAATCTTGATTGGTAGATGGAGTTTCCTCACCTTTGAGTTTCCTATATTTAAAACAATCACAAATGCCATTCCCATTCCTATTCTAGAAGCCAAAATTATTAATGTAGCTGTAAAATTGCCTAATTTAGACTGGAGACATAGGGATTATGGGCCCAACTATGCCATTTCCTGTATGTAAAAGAAATCTTTGATAATACAAAATGTGTCTTAGGTAAAGGGTCAATGAGGTGAGAAAACACATAATTGGTTATTTTGGTGGTTGCTAAAGGTCTTTCATTAACTTAGACTTTGTGCTTGATAGAAAAATGAATAAGCCTTCACATCTTTAAGAAGAAATTATATATAATTTCAGGTTAATGTTGGATTAAGTACACACTATAATCAGCCCCTTTTCTTTTTCTTGTGTGCTATTTTTTTTTAACAATTTTTAAATGGCTGCCATCTGTTTTGGAGGCTTTATTGATATGCAGACTTCCAAATTTCCCAATAAGCTGTTGTGATTTAATGCCAATTTCCCTTGTAATAGTTTTGCCCTTTTGGGCATTTTCTCTTCCCAGTATCTATCACTCCACTCCTTTGTGGGCAAAGGTAAAAAGTTCAAATGTACTTAGTGCCCTGTCATACCTACTGTTCATTTAATATGCATTGGTGCATAATGAGATTGGTTCAGGCTGAGCTGTAACTCCATAATGTGACTAATATTTACATGCAGGGAAGAATGTAAAACAAATCTTGGTCAATTTCCCTGCCATTTGTTTGTAGTCTTTTGAAACTCACATACTCATTGACTCAGAAATTTAGATTTCTGAAATGTGCTGTTTTATAAGATATTTTAAAGTTATGGTGGCTTTTTATTGTTGCTAACTTTTTAAGGAAAAGATGGCAAACATCTTTTCTTGGGAAATCTGGAGATGATGATGATAACTATATTTAGTGGAGGTCTTTCTACCATAGCGTACCAACAAAAATGTATTACAGTCATAAAACAAAAAAGCCAACAAAATAATCCAGATTTCTTCCAGTTTTCTACTGCACCACTAGACTATGTTATATCATCCTAACCACTTTCCTGTCTTTAATAAGAATCTCTAGCAACTAGAATTGAAACTAGGATCATAGGACAAACCATAGAAAACATCCATGTTGATAAATGAACATTGGCACAGTGGAGAAGAAAGCAAAGAATTTAGAGTCAGAAGACCTGGGTTCAAAGCACAACTCTTCTACTAAATTACATTTGGGACTTTGGGTCAATCATTTCTCCTTTCTACTTTTCCTTTTCCTCCTCTGTAAGATGAAGAAATTGAACTTGATGATCCCTGGGGTGCTTTCCAACTCAGTATCCTAAAATGACTCAAATAGGTCACCTATTATAGAATAACACTGAGGGTTCCTTCTCATGCAGTGTATTATATTTTTCTGAACCCTCCAGACAACCATTCTTGGATGTAAGGGAAAAAGAAATTGGCATCTAGAGATTGGATCTGTTTATGTATTTCCTCTGTTCAGAAAAAAAAAAAAGAAAATAAGAAAAAGTCATTTTGATGCATTGAGTTTTTGTTGGGGTTTTTTTTCCATCTGGGAAGATGAAAATTTAGTGAGGCTATAAGTTAAATCTTAAAATTTAATGGACCTTGAGTTGCCTGTGGCAGAAGTAGCTAAAACAATGAAAGGGGAGGCCAATTCGACTATTACTAAATTTCCCTTCTTTCCTCACTTCTTTCCCTCTACTCTTTCATCTAGAGAAAGTATTTCTTATAGAAATTGTGTAAGTTCTTGTGTTATTACAAAGTTCCAAGTCTACCAGAAAAAACTCTCGCACACTGTGGTCGTTGCTGTGCACAAAGTGTTC
>CM053774.1:84852687-84874945 GCA_028658325.1 Potorous gilbertii
CTTATGTCAATGTGACTACATAACATCACTATAGTGAAAATATGCTCAATAGGAAAGTATATGTCGAACCTATACAGAATTGTATGCTGTCATGGGGAGGGAGGGGGGTAGGGGGGAAAGGTGTGGGGGTATAAAATCAACTTTAAGGAAGTGATTGTAGAACATTTATAAATAAACAAAATAAATTAAAAAAAAAAAGAAATTGTGTTTATGAGTATATGGGGTACCTAGGGGGTGCAGTGGATAGAGTTCCAGACCTAAAGTCTTCCTGAGTTCAAACTGCCCTCAGATATTTACTAGCTATGTGACCCTGGGCAAGGCACTTAACCCTGTTTCCCTCAATTTTCTCATCTATAAAGTGAACTGGCGAAGGAAGGAAGGAAGGAAGGAAGGAAGGAAGGATATTCCCCAAGAAAATCCCTTATAGGCTCACAAAGAATCGGATGTGACTAAAACAACAGAACGACAAATATGAGTGTGTGGTGTACACACATATACAACATACATACATATGTATACATGCACATATGTGTATATATATGTGTGTGTATACACATACACATACACCCATGTGCAAGTCATGGCTCAGGATCCCATCTCTGAGCTCTAATGGACTGAGTTCCCTCTTGGGAGAGTTTTTCTTAATAATCTTCACGACTGAGAGAATAAAATAAACAAGGGGAAGGGGAAGGAATGGAGAGAAATATAGTTAGTCTTTTACAACATGACTATGATGGAAATGTTTTTCATGACTACACATGTATAACCTATATCGAATTGCTTGCCTTTTCAATGAAGGGGTCTGAGAGGGAGGAAGGGAGAAAACTTGGAACTCAAAGTTTTAAAAATGAATATTAAAATTTTCTTTTACATGTAACTGGGGGGAAATAAAATACTAAATAAATAAAAAAAGGAAAATACAATCATTCTCATGACTAAACCTCCACCCAGGTAAAGTCCTTGAGAATATAAAAATTTGATTTATTTCTATAAATGTCGTACTCCCCTGCAGGCACCATGGCTAACAAGAGTAAACAAACAATAGTTTTATTAGAGAAATAATAACACATAAAATATAATGAAAATGGCTACCATCTAGTGAGTTGTCTTCATTCCAAAGCCTAATTGTGTCCCTATGAAACTTATTGAATTGACTAGAGGGTCTACGTGAAGGGGCAACACTTGTAACTAGTGATACACTTTAAAAGTCGAACCTTCTGAAAAATCCTTAGATGGAAAGAAAAAACCTAATTTAAAAATAAAAAAGCTGTACATACTAAAGTATTGTCACTTGCCTGCTTCTACACCGAATATATTTCCTTCTTACTCTTTCTGCTGAGAACACCATTGCTAGACTAGACTCTCCCTTCATCTATGGGCTCTCCATTTTCTGCTGCCTCTCCATTCAAAGGGTCTTTCTTCACATAGAAAGATGATCTTTCAGCAGAGCAACTCCTGAGCTCCTGGTAACTGCCAGAAGCAGCATGATCCCTTAACTCCAGCCAGACTGATTCCTAGGCAATTAGAAAATGCTTCCTACTTCATCCTTACCTTATCTTGACATTCAATTTGGGCCTCCTAGCACAGAGGGAAAAAGATGAATTGCTTTGATCATTTCAAAATCAATTTTGTAAATTCTGAGGTTACAAAAAAAGGCAAGGAACCATGTCTGTCTTCAAAGGAGCTCACAATCTAGTGGAAAAAACAACATATAAATATTGTAAATGTAAATAATTAGGCGTAGATATATTTATTCTTATATTTAAATATTAAATAAATAATATATTTTAATATACGTAATTATATAAATATAAATATAATAATATAACTATCTATTTTATATAATTATAACATAATATAATAATTATGATGATATAAATAAATACTCTCATATTTAAATATTAAATCTCTTACAAGCAATATTTACATATTCCTTATAAGATGTTCTGCCATAAATTAGATCATCAGGGTCCAGGAATGCGATAAAATACATTTCAGTTTCCATAGTCAGAGCTGGGATTTCATCTTGCTTCTCCCAGCAAGAAACCAGAATCAAACAAAAGCCTCTAGTTCTGGTAATTAACAAGCAAAAATACTATTTTAAACTAATGATTTTTTTACAATGGAATGTAAATCCTACCCTAATTCATAAATCTGTTAACTGTTCTGTACCACAACCATTTAGCCATCACCTATATAAAAGACGTTAAAAAAAACTACTTTAGTATGTACAGCTTTTTTATTTTTAAATTAGGTTTTTTCTTTCCATCTAAGGATTTTTCAGAAGGTTTGACTTTTAAAGTGTATCACTAGTTACAATTTGTGGGCTCATTAAGTGCTGGAAAGCATCCGCTGCATAGCTACTAGAGACCAAGATGACAATTCTTGCTGGCTGCTAGCCCCAGGCTAAGCTGTGCAGAAACAGAAAATACAATGGGTAAATTCTTAGCATCCAAAAGCCAGCTCAAGTGGAAGAAACTGTCTCTTTAACAGCTTGTTTAATAATCAGCTCTTTATAATCTTGTAAACATACAGAACACTTGAATAAAGGCTTAGTTCACAAGGAGACTAACAGTATCCTGGACCAGATATTTTATTGTTTTTTTCCCCTATAATAAAAGAGATGCCTAACAGGTAAAAAAAAAAATAGTTTGTAGGGGTAAGAACGAAACAATATGAACATTTCCAAGGATTTGGATGTAGACTGTGAGTAGCTGCTGAAATTTCCTAAGGAAGAACGCTAGACCTCCAAGAGCATCGTCTGTCATTAGGGTTCAACTGTCTTTTGCCTTTTCAAATTCATTGCAACTCACATAAGCCTTCACTGGGGCTACAGATACTGCAGTGGTCAATGAAAACCTTTGTTTTAACTACTAGGTGGTCACTGGGAGAGGAACTTGTAAAAAAGAAACTCTTTCCTATATGTTTTAATCAGGTCCTTTTGAAAAACAAATAAGGTCAGATGACAAATTTAAATTATGAGCCTGCTGTTTGGAAAATTTGCAATCGTTTCTTGGGTTAAAAAAAAAATTCAGGGCAGGGCAGAAAAAGCACCATGCTTACTGCACCCCCTGCTGGATGATTCCAAATTCTCCAATTAGGAAATCAATTAGACCTGATGAAGAGGTGTCACAGCAATTTGAAAGGAAACACCTATTAGTCTTTGATTCCTAAAGTTTAGGGAACATTGCTGTAATCGAAGCTTGGGAATTTGCCACGTGTACATGGTTGACTTTTATCAATTGATGATTTATAAAGATTAAGGCAAGAATTTGCTATTCATTCATTTTTCAGTTGTGTCCAATTCTTCATGAGCACATTTGGAGTGTTCTTGGCAGAGAAGTGGTTTTGTCATTTCCTTCTCAAGCTCATTTTACATATGAGGAAACTGAGGCAAATATGGTTTAGTGACTTGCCCAGGGTCTCACAGATAGGAAGGTCTGAGACCAGATTTGAACTCTTCCTGATTCTAGGCCTACCCCTCTATCCACTGCTCCACCTAGCTATCTGTCAGTGTAAAAATGTATTTAAAAATTTGATATTGTCTTTTTCAGAGAGTAATTAATGATCAATATTTCACCACCACCACAGTTCAAAATTATGTGGAAATTCCAAGATGTATCAATCCATTTGGGAACTTGTATAACATCAGAAAAGAACCTACTCTCTCTTTCTCTCTGTCTCTGTCTCTGTGTCTCTCTTTCTCTCTATCTATCTATCTATCTATCTATCTCTGTGTCTCTGTCTCTGTCTCTCTCCCTCTCTCTCTCACCTTGGGACTGGAATCTCTTCATCTGAGTCTTGGTTGCCAGCTCCTACTGCATACCATTCCCATCCTTTAATATATTAAATTCTGTATACAACAGAAAGTCTACATTTCATTGGAGATGGAGAGAGAGATGGGGAGAGGGAGAGAGGGAGAGAGGGAGAGAGACTTTAATCTTGAGGTACAAAAGTTCAAAATGAATTGTTGGAGCCCATAAAATTCAATGGACTAAGAGAGTTCAGAAGACATGTCATGAAACATAGCGATCTTTGGTCTTTTAAGCAGCGTGTGACCACCTAAACTGACCATCTAGTTCATTAATTCCAAGTATTTCAGTTGTATCTCTGAGTTCATTGAGTAGTAAGAGTTTATTGCTCTCATTAACCATGGGATCTTTAATCCAGAACCAAAGCTCTGTCTGGGTTCCTTTACATGACCTAGGTCAAATCTCGTAGGTGTCTCATAAATCACTCTATTTGACTCATGGTCCATCTGAGGTTCTCTTGCAACACCAGAATTTAGCTCATGTCTAGGTCTTTATATAAAAATTAAAGGTTCATATCTCCCATGTGAGCACTTATGCTAACAATACATTAAATACAGGACAAATTTTATGTAATGCAATGAAAAATGCAAAACAGAAAGGACTTATACCCAAGATCAAACAGCAAAGGTAATTCCCCTTCCTACTCTGGTGAGTTTTACCTTCCCTGGGGACCTAAATAGTGCTTGAGATTACCCCTATATATTTGAGAAGAAATCACTTGGGGTCATTAAAGAGATGAAACCTTTCCCCCACTGAACCTGACTCCCCAAAGGCCTATCAAATCCTAAAGATTTATGGCTACCTTTAATCTCAATGTGATTCTCAGGAACTATATCTTTTAAAAAACTTTTAAATTGTAGATAGGATATAATAGAGACACATCCATTTTCACTTGATGGAGTGCTGATTTTAGTGGAAATAATGGTGATGAGCAGAACATGGTATTCATCCAAGGAAATTCTAAGATGTCAGAATTCTATAAGGCCCATTCCTTAAGGCAGGGTTAACAAAAAAAAATGGAAGTAGATAGGAAAGACTACCTGTCAGGAAAAGCTTCCATGGATGCAGTGTGAAGTGAAGGGATGTGAATTTCTGAGCAGGTCACATCTTCAATGACACATGGACTTTGTGTATCCAAAGATTCTAAAGGATGGGAACCCAGGATGTCAACACCATGTAGTACAAGCCTGCAGTCAAGAGTCAGATGGGACGATTCCAGTCGCAAGATGAAGCTATAGGCCTCCATGAAATGCACAGATGGAAGAGGGACTGGGAGGGGTGACTGACAGTTTTTTTCACCCCATCCACCCCATTGAATATTGAACAGGAACAGGCATTTGATCAAAACTTCCTGGTCAGGGCACATCTCCCACTCCTTAGGGCTGCTTTGTATTCAGGTGGTGAGCAGGAAGTGATCTCAAAAGTCAAAAATTGGACCAACCAAGTCTCAAGGAAGGTCTCAGTACTTTTCAAGTAAAAACCAGCCTAACTTGCATGGAGGAAGGAGTTAGGACTGTTGCTCCTACCATAAGCACTGAGTCTTTAAACGTTATAATGGCATTTGAAGTAGGGAAATAACTTAAAGGCCAGTCTTCTCATTTTGTAGATGAGAAAACTGAAGACCAGATAAATGAAACATTTCGACCAAGGTCACATAGTTAGCAAGGAGCTGAATGAGGATTAGAACCCAGGCGTCTTGATGTGAAATTCAATGTAATTTCCACTAAACCATGATATGAAACATAGATAATTTAGAAAGGACAAGTCTCAGAAATAGGCAACAGATTGTAAAAGGTGAGACTATCTAGATTAGATATCCTTTAAGTTTGCAAAATGGCCTGTTTATTTGTTGTTCATTCTGGAAAATTCCTTGGATTCAGAAACTTTCATACTCCCCTTCCACGGTGTAGAATGTCATTGGTTTACTTTGTCAGCCATACTAACATTCTTAACATATTTCTTAAATATTATTTTCAAACTTCACAGCAGACTATAATTGAAAACTTGGCTTTGCTTACTGAGAATGTCAATTTGTAGAACAACAGGGAAGCTCTCTGATTTATATCACTGTCACAAACAGTCTACATGAAAGGTCACTGGCATTTTGGAGGATTAAATATGATGTGGATTAATTTAGCTGGACTCATTTCTAAAAATTTATTTATTTTGAGTTTTCAACATTCATTTCCACAAGATTTTGAGTTTCAAGTTTTCTCCCCATCTCTCCCCTCCCTATAACCCAAAATATCATGTATTATGACTACTCCTTCCCCCTATCTGCCCTCCCTTCTATCACACCTCTCCCTTCCCTTATCCCCATCTTCTCCCTTTTCTTCTAGGGCAAGATAGATTTCTGTATCCCATTATCTGTATTTCTTATTTCCCGGCTGCATGTAAAAACATTCTTAATCTTTATTTCTAAAACTTCGAGTTTCAACTTCTCTCCCTTCCTCCCTCCTCACCCATCACCACTGAGAAGGCAAGCAATTCAGTATAGGCTATATATGTGCAGTTATGCAAAATACTTCCATAATAGTCATGTTGTGAAAGACTAACTATATTTCCCTCCATCCTATCCTGCCTCCCATTTATTCCATTCTCTCTTTTGACCTTGGCCCTCCCTTCCATCATCCCCCCACTCCACTTCTCCCCTTCTCCCCTACTTTCCTGTAGTGTAAGATAGATTTTCATACCATATTTCCTTCTTAAGTCTTATCTGATGAAAATAGATTCACTTTTTCCCCTCTCACCTCCCCCCTTTTCCTCTCCATTGGAAAAGATTTTTCTTGCCTCTTTTATGAGAGATAATTTACCCCATTCCATTTGTGCCTTTCTCCTTCCAATATATTCCTCTCTCACACCTTAATTTTATTTTTTAGATGTCACTCCTTCCTATTCAACTCACTCTGTTCCCTCAGTCTATACATGTATATGTGTGTATAATCTGTCCAACTGAGATCTGTCAATACTGAGAAAAGTTTCAAGAGTTACAAATATTATGTTTCCATGGAGAAATATAAACAGTTCAATTTTAGTAAGTCCCTTAGGATTTCTCTTTTCTGTTTAACTTCTCAGGCTTCTTTTAATTCTTGTGCTTGAAAATCAAATTTTCTATTCATCTCTGGTCTTTGCATCAAAAATTCTTGAAAGTCCTCTAATTCATTGAACGAATTTTTTCCCCTCAAGTATTATACTCAGTTTTGCTGGGTAGGTCATTCTTCATTTTAATTCTACTTCCTTTGACTTCTGGAATATCATATTACAAGCCCTTCAATCCCTTAATGCAGAAGCTGCTAGATCTTGCATTATCCTGATTCTATTTTCACAATACTCATATTGTTTCTTTCTGGAAGTTTGCAATATTTTCTTTTTGACCAGGGAATTCTGGAATTTGGCTACAATATTCCTAGGAGTTTTTCTTTTCGTATCTCTTTCAGGAGGTGATAGGTAGATTTTTTCAATATTTATTTTACCCTCTGGTTCTAGAATATCAGGGAAGTTTTCCTTGATAATTTCATGAAAGATGATGTCTAGACTCTTTTTTGATCATGGCTTTCAGGTAGTCCCATAATTTTTAAATTGTCTCTCTTGGATCTATTTTCCAGGTCAGGTGTTTTTCAGTGAGATACTGCACATTGTCTTCATTTTTTCATTCTTTTGGTTTTGTTTTGTGATTTTTTGATTTCTCATAAAGTCATTAGCTTCCACCTGCTCCATCCTAATTTTTAAAGAACTATTTTCTTCATTGAGATTTTGAACCTCCTTTTCCTTTTGGCTAATTCTGCTTTTTAAAGCCTTCTTCCCCTCATTGACTTTTGGACCTCTTTTGCCAACTGAGTTCGCCTATTTTTAAAGTCATTATTTTTTCAGCACTTTTTGGGTCTCCTTTAACAAGCTGTTGACTCACTTTTCATGATTTTCTTGCATAGCTCTCATTTTTCTTCACAATTTTTCCTCTATCTCTCTTACTTGATTTTCAAAATCTTTTTTGAGTTCTCCCATGGCCTGAGACCATTACAAATTTATTTTGGAGGTTTTGGATGAAGAAGTCTTGACTTCTATATCTTCCTCTGATGATATAATTTGTTCTTTCTCATCCAAAAGGATGGAAGAAAATACCTGTTGACCAAAAAAGTAACCTTCTCTGTCATATTTTTTTCCCTTTTGGGGGGCATTTTTCATGCCAGTTACTTGACTTTGAAGTCCTTTGTCAAGTGGAGGGTATACTTTAGGGATCTGTAAGTTCTTAGTTTCTCCAACCACAATCAAGGGAGAGGAATTTACTCCTCTTGTGGCCTGTGTTCTGGTCTGGAAGCAACCACAAGCTTTCTGCCCAGGATCTATGAGTACAATTCCTTCTCCAAACCCTCCACCAGCTCTATCATGCCAGCCAGTGCTCCTTCTCACTCAGGGCCACCACTCAGGGCTGAGACCCAGATCAGTGGCTCAATTCTCCCAGGGCTCCAAAAATGGATGCTGCTGCTGTCTGGGGCCAGGGCCAAACCATGTTCCCTTCTTACCCAGGTAAAAGAAATTTCTCATTGACCTTTGAAGCTGTCTTTGACATTTGTGGTTTGAGAAATCTGGAAATCTCAGCTGCTGCCCAGGATTTCACCCCCTGGGGTCTGCTCCAGTTCTGTCCCTGCTGGGCCTGCGATCAAGGCTGGGCTGTGTTCTGCAGGCTGTGCTCCACCTTGTGTCTGGTGTGATGGACCTTTCCTGTTGGCCTTCCAGGTTTTCTTGGGCTGGAAATCTCTTTCACTCTGTTGTTTTGTGGCTTCTATTGCTCTAGAATTTGCTTTGAGACATTTTTTACAGGTATTCTATGGGGTGTGGGGGGAGAACTTCTACAGATCTGCCCTTTACTCCACCATCTTAACTCTGCCCCAACCTGAACTGATTTTTAAGAAATAATTTATTTGTGGTGGTTGATCACTTATAGAAAAAAGGAAGGGGAAAAAATTAATTAAATTTTAAATTTAAATTTAACTAATTTTTTAAAAGGGAAAAATTTAAACTCCTATATTGGATTTATTTAGATTTTTTTCTAGTATAATTTATACATCAGGACATTACATGTAAATTACAAGTTCCTTGGGTTCTTGCCTTAAAGATTTGTAGTATATTTTTTCTAGTTATCTCTCCTAGTCAGGAGTTTTAAACCTATTAGCTGTAGTTCTACATGCTGTAATTTTAAATCTAATTTTAAAATGTAAGAAATCTGTCTTCTCTTGTCAGTGTCAAAATTGTTTTTGTCTTGTGAGAATACAAAATTTCTTTCTATTCACAGAACATATTTTCTGCCTCACTTATCCTCTGAAAATATGGAAGCTTTTGGTCATATATTCTGAATATTCTTCAAACCAAATGCATAGAGAACAAGGAATAAAGAATTTCACATGTGTGTATGTGTATGTATATATCTATACATATATATGTATAGATATGTATAGATATGTATATATCTATACATATATATACATATACATATAGTGTGTGTGTGTGTGTGTGTGTGTGTGTGTGTGTGTGTGTACACATTCTGTGCTATCCACTTCCCTGAGTCCTTTTTATGTGGTGTCCTTACCGATTAAAACATAAGCTCTTTATGGACAAGAACCATCTTGCTCACTTCTCTTTGTATCCACAGCATTGTCTACAATGCTACAATGTCTATTATATAATAAATGATTAATATATTTTCTATTTACTTATCTATCATCTATCTGTCTATTCATCTATCTATCTATTTATCTACCATCTATCTATTTATCTCTACATGGAACCTTAGAGGCCATGTAGAACAACTCCCCACAGATTTACAGATGAATAAAACCAAGAAAGTTAAGTGACTTAGCCAAGGTTATTCAAGTAATTGATAGAAGAGCTGGAATTCAAAGCCAGGTCTACAAAACTCAAAATCCAGATAATTTGCGAGTCATTGAAATACTTTCCCTGTATCCATAGGTTCCCAAATTGGGCAATGCCACCCCGTGGGAGAAGCTGGAATGATCTAGGAAGGCAGTAGTAGACTCAGGTGCAACTAGAGGCAGGGGTGTTGAATATAAATAAGGAGGGGGGATGGAAGCATAAAGAAAAAAGAGAAGAGAATTTTGAAAAAGCATTAGTACATGCTTTATCTATTGTATAACAAAAAAGTCATTGTGATATTTTCCAAATAAATGAAAAAAATCCAATTTATAACTATCAGTGTTCAAGTCTGCTGACAGGTCTTAACAAGCAAGTGTTGGAAGGCATGCCATGTATTATCAGGAAGTCCAGCATGCATCAGCAGGAATATGTATATGACTTCTTTACAAACCATGCTACATGGTTATATGATGCAATATTGCATCATCAAAATTTCAGTGCTAGAAAAAAATCACAAATTTACTTTAACTTATTAAGATGCAACATTTAAAAAATATATATTTTTTGAAATGATACAAATTTTAAAAAATCATTAAATGGTTAAAGAAAGTAGATTCCTATGGAGCACTGAATATTTTTTTTTTTTTGAGAAGGGGGCAGTAGGCCACCTCTGTTCTATGGAATCAGGTCAGAAAAAACTTGGAGGGTTAGGGGAGGCTGGGTATAAGCAGGCCAATTTGCTGTAGGAAGAGGCCCTTTTCCTGAGTTTTGAGTAATTCTAGAGAGTTATATTTGGCCAGAAGGCTTAAAGGCAAGGATGGCAAGATAACCATAAAGGCTGATGATAAGTTGAACTGGAGTCATACTCTCTGAGAATATAGACAGTTAAGAACCACTCTGCTAATGGATGGAAACATTGTAGGAATTTACAGAGGGGAAAAAAAGATAGTTGTTGCTGGCTACTTCCATTCATCTCACTCTTCAAATAAGCAAAGTATTGCAAAACCATGGACACTTAAGCCTTAGTAGGTGACTGATCACCAGTGCTTGCCTGGATTATTGGATCAAGGTAGAAAATCCCATAAAGAAGACATGAGAATGGGATCAGGTAAGGGAAGAAAAGAAAGGCCATCAGGGTTAGTGATAACTGTCAGTAAGTTTTACCAAAAATTTGAGATTCTATAACTCAGAAAAGGTAGTAGACAAGAGTTCTTAATCTTGGATCCATAAACTATTTTGTAACTATTTTACAACAGTATTTAACTAAAACTGGTTTCCTTTGTAATACCGTACATTTTTATTTTATTGATTGAAAACCATTCTGACAGAGACAGGGACAGAGGCAAGGAGTCAGAGAGAATACAATATTATATTTTCATATGTATGCGCCAGCAGAGCAGAGCTTAATCTTTATAAAGTAACTGAAAGATGTTAATGCCCACCTATTTGCCACAGTCAGGGCAATCTTAGACAACTCTGATTCAAATTTACATAAGCATACAGACTGGGCTACTAAAGAATTTAATTTACATAAAATTATGATATTTTCAAAGTATATTTATGGAAAAGACAAAGATATCAGAAGTAGCACAAAGTAATAATGTTTTCCAAGATGATTAGGGAAAAAGGAAAAGAATCACTATGTTCTAAAATATTTACAGCATTTCTCTTTGTAGTGGCAAGGAACGGAAAATTGCAGGGATGCCTGTCAATGGAAGGATGGCTGAACAAATTGTGGTGCATGATGGTGCTACAAGAAATGATGATCTCAATGACCTTAGAAGAACACTAATAGACTTGCATGAAATAATGAAGAGTGAAATGAGTCACACAAAAGAACATTGTGTACAGCAATAGAAAATTGTTTTAAGAACAACTTTGAGCAATAAGTCATTTTATAAGTACTCAAATTAACTAAGGATCTATGAAGGAAGACACTCTCTGCATCGGGAGAAAGAACCAATAAATAGAATGGTATATGTATGCATGTATGTCTGTGTGTATGTATATATGTACATATGTAAATATGTGTATGCATTTATACATATATATGTATAGATGTACACATGGGATGCGTATGTATATATATATGTATGTGCACATACAACATGCATATTTTTGTCTAATGCTCGGGCAGCAGGGGAAAGAAAGACAGAAAAGGAAAAAAGAAAGTTATGTGATAACTCTATTATATATTTAATATGAATAGCAAGTTATACACAGTTTTTGCAGATTGTAGTTTCATGAGCAATCATCCTGTTTTTCTATTCTATGATGCTATGGAAATGCTTGTATATCTTAAGTTCCAAATAAAATAAATAAAATTTTAAAAACAAAGCAATAATGTTGCTTGGAAACTAAAATAATACCTAATGAAATATGACACTATGAACAGAAATCTGGATTCAAGTCCCATTTCTGACACATACAAGCAATATAGCTATAGGCAGATAACTATGGCTAAGGCAGTTCTTTAGACTAAGTTAAATTGAACATATTGATCTATCTGTATTGATGGAGGGTATTCCTTCTAGGGGAATTCCTCAATTACTTATATCAATGAAATCATAGATCTGTTTGTGTTCTCCCTCTCTCATTTATTCATTTATTTATTATTATTTTATTTGCTTTCAGTGTCCTACAATCACTTCCATATAACTGAGATTTTTCCCTCTTCCTCTCCCTCCTTCCCCTCTCCCTCCCGCCTCCCTCCCTGCGATAATACATATTTATATAGGTTCTACACGTGTATTACTATTAAATACATTTTCACTTTAGTCATGTTGCATACAAGAACTAAAATGAATGGGATAAATCATAAAACAAACCAAAATGTAATACAAAAGACAATGACTTGCTATATTCTGTGATCAAATTCCATAGTTCTTTCCCTGGATGTGGAAGGCATTTTACCTTAAGAGATCACTGGGACTTTTTTTAAGTCCTTGCATCACAATGAAGTTCTAAGTCTACCAGAAAAAATCCTCACACACTGTGGTTGTTGCTGTGTATAATGTTCTCCTGGTTCTGCTTCTTCCCCTCAGCATCAGTTCATATAAGTCTTTCCAGGTCATCATTTCTTATAGCACAATAGTATTCCATTACATTCATGTACCACAACATATTCAGCCATTCCTCAATTGATGGGCATCCCCTTGATTTCCAGTTTTTGGCTACCATAGAGAGCTGCTATAAATATTTTTGTACACGTAGGACCCTTTCACATTTTTATGATCTTTTGGGGTACAGTCCTAGAAGTGGTATTGTTGGGTCAAAAGGCTATGGACATTTTTGTAGCCCTTTGGGCGTAGTTCCAAATTGCTCTCGAGAATGGTTGGATCAACTCACAGCTCCACCAACCATGAATTAGTGTCCCAACTTTCTCACATCTTCTCCAACATATATATATCATCATCCTGTTTTGTCATGTTAGCCAATCTGATAGATGTGGTCTGGTATCTCGACTTGTTTGGATTTACATCTCTCTAATCAATAGTGATTTAGACCATTTTTTCATATGACTATAGATAGCTTTGCTTTTCTCCTCTGAAAACTGCCTGTTCATATCCTTTGACCATTTATAAATTGGGGAATGACTTGAATTCTTGTACATTTGACTCAGTTCTCCATATATTTTAGTCATGAGACCTTTATCATGGGCACTAGTAGAAAAAATTCTTTCCCAGTTTTCTGCTTTCCTCCTAATCTTGGTTGCATGGGGTTTGTGCAAAAAATTCTCACTTCAATGTAATCAAAATGATCAGTTTTGCAGTTCATAATGTTTTCTATCTCTTGTTTAGTCAAAAGTTCTTCCCTTTTCCATAAGTCTGATAAACACACTATTCCTTGCTCCACCAATTTGTTTATGGTATCAATCTTTATACCTAGATCAGGTACCCATTTGGACTTTATTCTTGTGTACTATGTCATTCATTGGTCTATGCCTAGGTTCTGCCACACTGTTATGCAGTTTTGCCAGCAATTTTTGTCGAACGGTGAGTTCTTACCCAGAAGCTGCGGTCCTTGGGTTTATCAAACAGTAGATTGCTATACTCATTGACTACTGTGTCTTGGGTACCTAACCTGTACCAAGTGGTTTTGATTATTGTTGCTTTATAACACGATCTGAGATTTGGTAGAGCTAGGCCACCTTCCCTAGCATTTCTTTTCATTGGTTCCCTTGATATTCTGGACTTTTTGTTATTCCAGATGAATTTTGATATTATATTTTCTAGCTCTATAAAATAATTATATGATAGTTTGGAAAGGCACTGAATAAGTAAATTAATTTAGGTAGAATTGTCATTTTTATTATATTGGCTTGGCTCACCTACGAGAAACTGGTATTTTTCCACTTACTTAGACCTGACTTTCTTTGTACTAAAAGTGTTTTGTGATTGTGTTCATATAGTCCCTTGGTCTGTTTTGGCAGGTAGACTCCCAAATATTTTAGAGTAGCTAAAATTATATTACTCTAGCTTTAAATGGGATTTCTCTTTCTATCTCTTGCTGTTGGGCTTTGAAGGTAATATATAGAAATACAGAAGATTTATGTGGTTTTATTTTGTAACCTGCAAATTTGCCAAAGTTGTTTATTATTTCTAGTAGTTTTTTACTTGATTCTCTGGGATTCTGTAAGTATATCATCATATCATCTTCAAGAGTGATAATTTAGTTTCTTCTTTGCCTACTCTAATTCCTTCAATTTCTTTTTCTTCTCATTGCTACAGCTAACATTTCGACTACCATATTAAATAACAGCAGTGACAATAGACATCCTCGTTTCACCCCTGATCTTATTGGAAATGCATCTAGCTTATTCCCATTGCAGATAATATTTGCTGAAGATTTTAGATATCTACTGCTTATTATATTATGAAAAGTTCCATTTATTCCTGTGTTCTCTAGTGTTTTCAATAGGAATGGATATTATATTTTGTCAAAAACCTTTTTTGCATCTATTGAGATAATCATTTAGTTTCTATTAGTTTTGTTGTTGATATGATCAATAATGTTAATAGTTTTCCCAATATTGAACCAGCCCTGTATTCCTGGTATGAATCTTACCTGATCATAACGTATTATTCTCATGATAAGTTGCTGTAGCAAAAAGTAACTTTTTGCTAAAATCTTATTTAAAATTTTTGCATCTATATTCATTAGAGAAATTGGTCTATAATTTTCTTTCTCTGTTTTGGCTCTTCCTGATTTAGGTATCAAAGCCATATTTGTATCATAAGAAGAATTTGAGAGGGCTCCTTCCCCAATTTTTCCAAATATTCCATATAGTATTGGAATTAACTGTTCTTTAAATGTTTGAGAGAATTCACTTGTGAATCCATTTGGCCCTGGACATTTTTTCCTAGGGAGTTCATTGATGACTTGTTCAATTTCTTTTTCTGAGATGGGGTTATTTAAGTATTCAACTTCCTCTTCTGTTAGACTGGGCAATTTATTTCTATGAAAATAATCATCCATCTCATTTAGATTGTCAAATTTATGGGCATACAGTTGGGCAAAATAATTTCTTATTATTGCTTTAATTTCCTCTTCACTGGAGGTGAATTCACCCTTTTCATTTTTGATATTGGTAATTTGGTTTTCTTCTTTTTTTTTTAATCAAATTGACCAAAGGTTTATCAATTTTATTGTTTTTTTTTCATAAAATCATCTCCTAGTTTTATTTATTAGTTCAATAGTTTTCTTCATTCCAATTTTATCAATCTCTCCTTTGACTTTCAGTATTTCTAATTTGGTATTTACTTGGGGGTTTTCAATTTATTCTTTTTTGAGCTTTTTCAGCTGCATGCCCAATTCATTGATCTCCTCATGTCTATTTTATTCATGTAGGCATAGGAGCAGGTAGGTGGTGCAGTAGATAGAGCACCAATGCAGGAGTCAGGAGGACCTGAGTTCAAATCTCACCTCAGACACTTGACACTCACTACCTGTGTGACCTTGGGTGAACCTCGTTTAACCCCAATTGTCTCATCCTGGGTCATCTTTAGTAATTCTGATGAATATCTGGTCACTGGATTCAGATGGCTCTGGAGGAGAAGTGAGGCTGGTAACCTGCACAGCCCTCCCTCATTCAAAACAAAATCAAGTGCAAGTCATGTCATCCTTTCTGTAATGGCATGGTCTTCTTCAGCAACAAAGGATGGACACATAGACACATAGACACTCAAAGATACATAACTTTCCCTAAGAACTGCTTTTGTAGTATTCCATAAAATTTTATAGGTTGTCTCATTATTGTCAACAACTTCTTGTATGAAGTTGTTGAATGTTTCTATAATTTGTTGTTTAACCCATTCATTCTTTAGGATTAGATTGTTTAGTTTCCAATTAGTTTTTGGTTTATGTTTCCATGGCCTTTGATTATATACGTTTTATTGCATTATGACCTGAGAAGGATGCATTGACTATCTCTGCCTTTCTGCACTGTTTTGTGTTTTTCATGGTCTAGTACATGGCCAACTTTTGTGTATGTGACATGTACCGCTGAGAAAAATGTATATTCCTTTCTAATCCCATTCAATTTTCTCTAGAGATCTATCATACCTACATTATCCAGAGTTCTATTCAGCTCCTTAACTTCTTTCTTGCTCATTTTGAGGTTAGATTTATCAAGTTCCGAGAGGGGGAGGTTGAGGTCCCCCAGTAGTACAGTTTTGCTGTCTATTTCTTCCTGTTACTCTCTTAACTTCTCCTTTAAGAATTTGGATGATATACCACTTGGAGCATACATGTTTAGTCATGAAATTGTCTCATTGTTTATGGTGCCTTTTAGCAGCAGTTAATTTCTCATCTCATCTGCTATTTCTTTGTCTGAGATTAGGATTGCTACCACTGCTTTTTTTACATTAGCTGAAGCACAATATATTCTGCTCCAACCTTTTACCTTTACCCTATGTAAATGTTTCAAATGTGTTTTTTGTAAACAACATATTGTAGCATTATGGTTTTTAATCCTTTCTGCTATCCATCTCCATTTTATGGGAGAGTACATCCCATTCATATTCACAGTTATGATTTCTACCTTTGTCCTTTCCTCCATCCTCTTTCCCCCTATTTGTGCTTTTAGTTCTCCCTTCCTCTCCACAATAGAGTTTTAATTTTTTTAATTTTTGACCACCACCTCCCTCAGTCTTACCTCCATTTTAGCCTCCCCTCCCTTTTCTTTCCCCCTTCCCCTCTTACTACTATACTTAACTGAATTTGCTATATCCTCCTTGAATCAAATCAAATAAGAGTACCTCTCAAATGCTCATTCCCCCTCCCCTCTTTCCCTCTACTATATTTTTATGCCTCTTCCTGTGATGGAATTTATTTTTTTCTGCCTCCTCCTTTTCACATCTCTCATTACAATGCCTTCGCATCTTTAAATCACATTTGTTATTATTGCATCATTTAATTTATACCCACTTCCTTTATCTATGTATATCCCTTTTACATTTCATAAGAAATATCCAATTCTCAAGATTAACAAGTATCACCTTCCCTTATAGGGATGTACACAGTTTGCCCATATTGTGTAACAAGCTTTTTCCCCTGTTTACCTTTTTATGCCTCTCTTGAGACCTATGTTTGAAGATCAAATTTCCTACTGAGTTCTAGTTTTTTTATCAGGAAGGTCTGGAAATTCCTTATTTCATTGAATGTTCATATCCTTGCCTGAAATATTATGCTCAACTTTGCTGGGTAATTAATCCTTGATTGTAGTCCCAGCTCATTTGCCTTATGTAATAACATATTCCAATTCCCTTGATCTTTTAATGTAGAAGCAGCAAGATCCCATGTGATCCTGAATATAGCTCCTTGATATCTGAATTGTTTCTTTCTAGCTACCTGCAATAATTTCTCCTTTACTTGATAGTTCTGGAATTTGGCAATGATATTCCTTGGTGTTTTTAGTTTGGGGTCCCTTTCAGGAGGTGAACGGTGGATCCTTTTGATATCTATTTTGACCTCTGAGTCTAGGACTTCTGGGCAATTTTCCTTGATGATTAAGAAATGATATTGTCCAAGTTCTTTCTGTCATCATGACTTTCTGGTGGACCAATAATCCTTAGATTTTTCTCTCCTGGATCTATTTTCCAGGTCAATTGTTTTTCCAATTAGATATTTTACATTTTCTTTTATCTTTTCATTCTTTACATTCTGTTTGACTGATTCTTGATGTCTCATATTCATTAGCTTCTACTTTCCCTACTCTATTTTTTTATCAAATTGTTTTCTTCATTTAACTTTTACATTACCTTCTCCATCTGTCCAATTGTTCATTTCAGGGAGTTATTTTCACCAGTTAGGTTTTGTACTTCCTTTTCCATTTGTCCAATTTTTCTTTTCAAGGACCTGTTCTCTTCAGTGCATTCTTTTTTTCATATTTTTAAAATCATTGATCAGTTTTTCTTCCATTTCTTTAATTTGAGTTTTAAAATCCTTCCAGAGCTCTCCCAAGAAGGTTGTTTGTGCTTCAAACCAGTTCATATTCCCTTCTGAAGTTTCAGGTGGGAGTACAGTCTCAATGCTGACTTCTTTGGTATTTGTATTTTGGTCCTTGTCCTCATAGAAAGATTCTATGGTCTTTTCTTTTCTGCTTTGTTTCTTATTCATGATAATAACCCTTTTCCTGGCTTTTAAAGTAGATCTCTGCATCTGTGATACAGGGAGCTCTGTCCCACAATTCTTGTGCCTAAAACTTGAGCCTTTTTGTGTTGTGGCCTCTAGTTCTTTCAGCTAGAAACTAAAATGCTGCAGCTTACCTGATGCTGAGCTGGTTGGTGTTTGAAAACAAAGGTGAGGTGAGATCTTTTTGGGTTTTCCTGGAAGTTACCCTGGAGCTAGCTCATTAAATGTGGGGGAGGAGTGGTCTGAACACTGGAGGCTCCTCTGCTAAGCTAGAGCATAGCACGCTCAGTTGCCTGCACTAGTGTCTTCCTGATTCCACTGGGGTGCTGAGGTATGCCTGGGGTCCTACTGTTGGCAGTTCCTGGCTTCACCCCTCTGCAATTCTTCTTCTCCCAGTTTGTTGAGGTGGGTCTGTGTGGAACAGCTCTGATCCTGCACTGGTCACCTTCAGCCACAGCAAGAGGAACTCTCTTTGGCGATCTTTCTAGCATCCCAGGCTGAGAGTCTGTTTACCCCTTCTGCTGCTCCCACTGTTCCAGGGTTTTTCCAGAGAGAAATTCTCTGGGCTCATCACAGTCAACAAGGGGAGAGAGACAACAATTACAACTCAATCAGCCATCTTGGCTCCCAGAACCCATGTTTTTCTCTTTACATACACACACACACACACACACACACACACATACATACACATATATATGTATACACACATACATATGAACTCTACATTGTACTTTATAGTTTATAAGTAAAACCATGTGACCTGTAACTGAAGTTCTGGGTTTACAAGGGCCTACTTAGTCTTAGGTACTTGTTACCTTTTTGGGTTGTGACCTACCTAAGGTTTCCCTATGGCACACACAATTGGATTCTACTTGTCCCCATAAAGGACTTCCCTGGGAATGATAGAATTTGACCCATATATAACTATGCACAATAAAGGAAAAGGGGGTCTTCCGTTTTTGTGCAAGCACTCACTGAATAAATGAAAAAAAAATGATGCATTAAGTGCTTATTGTGTGTATGCCAAATACTATTTTAAGAGCTATAATATATCTACAAAAAACAAAGGAAGTCCCTCTCCTCAGGAATCTTAGATTCTAACTGAAGTAACTACACAAAAAAGGAATGGTAGGTAGGGAAGGGCACTTTGGTTCTATGGTTCTAGATCTGAAGATATGATGGAGGGAGAAAGGGTACAAGACTATTGGCAAGATGGAGGAGTATGGACAGGAGAGTTGGGAGTGAAGTGAAACATGACTGGGGCATTCTTTGTTCTATATTCCACATTTTCCTGAGTAATAAATTCTATTTGAGAAAGAAGGTCTGCACATATTTCTTCCATAATTATCTAATCATAAATAATTAGAAAGTGCCCCTTACACTTCCATTTCAACAGTCAGCAGGAAGGATTACCTGCTAATCCATCAAGTAAAGATTGAATTACATCACCATTATAGTAACCCAGTATCCAAAGACAAACTCAGACATCATAATGTAGGATTAAAGGAATGATTTTTTTCATAAATACATGTTGACCTATCTCTAGAAGAATTATAGACTCACAGAATGCTAGAATTGGCAGGCACTTCAAAGGGCACCTACTCCAAGGCATTCCTGTGCAATATATCAAACAAATTACTACCCACTTTGGGGAGAATCCAATTTTTTCATGGGGCAGACCATTTTCCTTTTGAATGGTCATGACTATTGGTAAGTTTTTTCTTTACATGAAAACAGAAATCTGTCTTGTGATGACTTTTAGTCATCACTCCTATTTTAGGACTAAGTAAAATAACCTATTCCCTCTTTCCCATGCATCTTTCTAAATCTGGGTTAGGTTTTAGTTGTTTTTGTTTACTTGTTTGTTTATTTTTTTTCCTGCAATTTCATTCTGAATAAGCAGAGGTGATGACTCCTGATTGCTTGAGAAAACTGTGAGAACTTTGTGCCTGTGAGAGGGAGAAAGGATTTCTTCTTCAAAGATTGTTGTGGGACTTTAAAAGAGGTGGAGACAAGAGGCAAGTATAAACTGTCAAATGGCTACTAGGAACCCTCATAGCCACAGGAATGTAGGGAGCAAGTCCCCAACTTGACTCTTGGCTCCCAGTACTTGCAAGCCTAGAGTGTGCTAAAAGAAAACATCAATGAGATCCTTCCCTTCCTCCTTTGAAATCAGATCTTATTTGACTCTCAGTTAAAAAACTTCTTTTTTCTTATGTGTCTTTGGTCTATTCTAATTTGTATAATTTTCCTAATTAAAACCTTAATTAGTGATTCTCAAGAGTCTTCTGTGTAACCAGTATTTGACGAGAAGAATCTAAGGATGGAAAATGCAGGCAAAATGTTGCCATTCCCTCCATAGTGATCAAGGGAAGAGGTATGGATCTTTTCCCTCCAATCTAAAGTACTGGGACCATAGACCATAAATATTCAAGTTATGGTAGACAGTTATATTCTATCCCAATACTGCTCTTAAAGATAAAAGACTGGAGATGAGAGGGTCCAGCCATGGAGGCCCTTGTTCTTGTATATTCCTCCCAAACTAAGTTGCTACAGTGCAAGCAAAATTGTTCTCCTTCCCCAGCTCAACCCATGACAAAGAAAGTAATTTAAGTCTCCCAGGGAGAGCCATAAGCTAACCCATCATTATAGTTAGATAGCAACTGAACACATGCCTCTTACAGTATTATCATGTTTTCCCTAAGTCTTCTCGTTTCCAGGCTAAGCACTCCCTAGATTCTTTAAACATTTCTTCCCATATCCTGATCTTAAGACCCTTCACCATATAATTCACTGTCCTCTGGATACTCTCTGGTTTACCAGTGTCCTTTCTAAAATATGACATCCATATCTCTATATAATACTCCACATGTGATCTGACCAAGGTGGAAGACAATCACTTCCCTACCCTTGGGCATTATGTCTCTCTTTTTTCTTTTAATATATATTTATTTATTTAACTTTTTACATTTATTTTCATAAAATTTTGGGTTCCAAAATTTTCTCCCCATTTGCCCCCTCCCCCCACCTCAGTACACTGAACATTCTACTTTCCCCTATCACCAATCGGCCCTCTCTTCTATCATCCCTCCCTTCTCTTGTCCCCATCTTCCCTTTTGTCCTGTGTAGGGCATTCCCCATTACCTGTATTTCTTATTTCCTAGCAACAAGAACAGTACTCAACAGTTGTTCCTAAAACTTTGAGTTCCAACTTCTCCCCATCCCTCCCTCCCTACCCATTCCCTTTGGGAAGGCAGTCAATTCAATATAGGCCATATCTGTGTAGTTTTGCAAATGACTTCCATAATAGTAGTGTTGTGTAAGAATAACTATATTTCCCTCCCTCCTATCCTGCCCTGCATTGTTTCTATTCTCTCTTTTGAACCTGTCCCTCCCTGAGTGCTGACTTCAAATTGCTCCTTCCTCCCATTACCCTCGCTTCCATCAGAGCCCCCCCACCCTGCTTATCTCCTTCTCCCCCATTTTGCTGTATTGTAGGATAGGTTTTCATACCAAAATGAGTGTTCATTTTATTCCTTCCTTTAGTTGAAAGTAATGAGAGTAAACTTCATGTTACTTTTTTTTTCTCAGCTCTCCTCTTTTTCCCTCCACTAAGAAATCCCCTGCCTGCCTCTTCTATGACAGATAATTTACCCCATTCCATTTCACCCTCTCTCCTCCCACTACATTTCTCTCTCACCATTTACCTTGATTTCTTTTAAGATATGATCCCATCCTATTCAATTCACTCTGTGCTCTGTCTCTGTGTGTGCATGCATGTGTGTATGTGTGTGCACACGTGTACATGTGTGTGTGCATGTGTGTGTATGTGTGTGTGTGTGTAATACCACCAACTACCCAGATACTGAAAAATTTCAGGAGTTACAAATATTGTCTTTCCATATAGGAATGTAAACAGTTCAACTTTGGTAAGTCCCTTG
>CM053774.1:84875445-84912477 GCA_028658325.1 Potorous gilbertii
ATATTGAATTGCCTGCCTTCCCAAAGGGAATGGGTGGGGAGGGAGGGATGGGGAGAAGCTGGAACTTAAAGTTTTAGGACCAACTGTTGAGTATTGTTCTTGCTACTAGGAAATAAGAAATACAGGTAATGGGGAATAGAAAGTTATCTGGCCCTACAGGACAAAAGAGAAGATGGGGTAAGGAAAGGAAGGGATGAAAGAAGAGAGGGCAGATTGGTGATATGGGTAATTAGAATGTCCAGTGTATTGGGGAGGGGGGAGGGGACAAATAGGGAGAAAATTTTGGAACCCAAAATCTTGTGAAAATGAATGTAAAAAGTTAAATAAATTAATTTAAAATAAAATAAAAAAAGTTGTTCCAGTGTCAGGAAAGATGAGGAGATTGCAAAATAGAAATTTAATTCATGTAACAGTTTTAGTAGTAGGAATTGTCATTTTAAAATATAGGATAAATTTTACTTCCTCCCAACAGAATATCCCATGAAAAAAGGGAAGAAAAATGCCAAAAGACAAATCAAAATGATGGCATACATTCCTCTATAAAAAAAAAAATTACCAAATGAAAACACCAAACATTATCAGTTTTACTGCTAGGAAAAGTATTTAATGCAAAATAAAATAATAGGCAAAAAGATTGGCCCAAATATACTGTGAAATTACAAGATTGGCAGTAATAACATCAAATAAAGCTGAATTTGAGTCCAAAAAATATCAAGAGATAGACTACGGTAGATGATTGCGAAATAATTTTCAATTTATATGCACCAAATACTTTGATAGTTAAGTTCAGAACATTAGTATAGATTCCACACCTACTACATTCCAGGCACTGTGCTAAGGACTAAGAATATAAAATAATTTTTAAAAAATTTTAAAATTTTAAAAAAATAATTTTAAAAAACCTCCCTGTCCTCAAGGAGTTTATATCGTAAGAGGGGAAGACAATACACATAAAAAGGGAGCTTTATAGAAGGAATAAGAGGGAGAAGGTACCCTCAAAAGGGCAAGGTGGAAAAATAATCCAGAGAGTGAGGGGTTCAAGTGTGTGTGTGTGTGTGTGTGTGTGTGTATGTGTGAGCATGTGCATGTGTGTTATTGCTTAGTGCTAACTATATCCAGTGACATCTAATCCTCTTTTTGAAAAAAAAATTATTCATATGATGTGCAAGTATAAGGCCTGATCATCAAAAATAGCTTTGACATATTTCCTTCTTGAATTCTGAAGCATATTCTCCAGCACATATTGTGAGCACAGAAAACAACCAAGGAAACCAATTGTCCTATGATTTGGATGTGCTTTCCATTGTTTTGGGGAGTTCAATGTAAACAACTTTTCTTTATCTTTCATATTAACTTCTTTCTTTATTTAAAAACATACCCCATGAAAAGCTGTGATGCTTACCCCATCACCCCCTTCCAATATTATTCCCATAGTCACTGGTAAAGGGTAAACATGTTACACAAACCTGATGACCATGAAAAATATTTTCCTCTATCTTATTAGTTTTCATGGTCAAAGTATTCATCACCAGTCCAGTCTACTGAAAATGACTTATTCCGTGCTTAGCTAGGTTGACCCTCGGATAATCTTTCATTGAAGTCTACCCCAAACCTCTCCAACATGGAAGCACCTGCTAGAATTTTATTGGCATAATCTTCAAGAAGTCAAGGTAACTACTATTCTGCAACAAGGACTCAGAATAGAACACAACGCCAAATCTATTTTCAGATTTACAATACACAGTGAATGATCACAAGATTAAATGCAAATTGACTACTTATGTGAACCTGTCTGTTATTATAAGAAATTGATCATGGAGGAGAGCTAAAAAAGGGGTTGTTAAACTTTTTTCACTCAGGAACCCTTTTCGTGTTTGGGCAGCATTTGGTGGCATTGCATGGCCTGAGCACATTTGCATGTTCTGTATTCAGAATCAAGACAACAGTGGCATTGCATGAACATGGAAAAGCACTGCCAGAAACACCTTGCATTCATTATTGGATTTGGAATTAATTTTTGGTCACTGCACATTCAGAAACCTTTTACTATTGCCAAATGGGATCGCAGATGGGATCTCAACTCACAGTTTAAGAAGTGTTGAGCTAGAGACAGGCATTTTGCAACAAGATCAAGGAAGTGAGAATGCAGATTTAATTCCAATTCAAGAAACATTTATTAAGTACTTACCTTATGATGGGCACTAGATTAGATCGTAGAACTACAAAGACAAAAATGACACCTTAAGAGTCCATGCCACCAAGGACCTTTACAAGCAATCACATACATTTAGGGGATATGGTGTATAGAGTGTTGGACTTGAAGTTAGGAGGATCTAAGTACCAATCCTTTCTCAGACATTTATTAGCTAGCTATATTACCCTAACCATAATCAGCCTCAGTTTCCTGATCTAGAAAGTTGAGATAATAAGCACACCTACCTCCTGAGAGCATTGGAAGAATCAGATGTGATAACATGTAAAGTGCTTTGCAAACCTGAAAGTGCTACATAAGTGTTAGTTATTATTTATTATTATATATTATCTATTATATTCTATAAATTATATTTTATTATATATTATTTATCATATTCTATATTATTTATTATTCTAACTACTACATCCATCACGATGTCTTCTAGTAAAGTTATATAGGATAGAACAAATGCAACTGGTGTACTTCAGAATTGATTGGATGGGAATCAATATTTTTTTGACCTGTGAGATGCCTTAGCAGTCAGGTATCACAATGGATAGAGCGACAGAATCAGGAAGACTCATCTTTATCAGTTCAAATCTGTTCTCAGACACTAGCTGAGTGACCCTGGGCAAGTAGCCCTGTTTGCCTCAGTTTCCTCATATAAAAATGATCTGGAGAAGGAAATAGTAAACCATTCCAGTATTTTTGCTAAGAAAACTCCAAATAGGGCCATGAAGAGTTGGACATGACCGAGACATCAATGAGATGCCTTAAACATGAAGCCTATGTTAATTTCTTTGGTGGTCAACAAAGCCCATTTTTGACTCTTCAATTTAGATAACCTAACTACATTGCTTAAGGGATCAAAGTAGCCAGATTTATGTCCTAAAATGCATGTGTACATTTCTCTTGTGAATATGAAGACAAATACTTAAACAGATCAAAGGATATAATTGTAATAAGATGTACATTTGGAAAAGCCAACTGTGATAAAAAAGAAGAAACAGATCATCATTCTGCAAAATTAGAATATTTATTATGATTAATTTGGACATAGAAACACAACCTAGAAGTTGATTTAATGGGTCTTAAAATATTCTAAGTCAAGAGTATTTTGTATTTGTAAGAGTATTATATGCAGCCTTGAGGTCACATGTGGCCCTATAGGTCCTCAAATGTGTCCCTTTGACTGAATCCACACTTCATAGAACAAATCCCCTTAATAATAGGATTTCAATAAGAGCTCTAAGTGATAGGCAGCTTGGCACAGAATGTTGAGGATCAAATTATAGTCAGAAAAACCAAGGTTCAAGTCTTATGTCTGATACACACTAGTTTTCTAACTAGTTGTGTAACCACAGGCAAGTCACTTAAACACTGGTGACCTATTTAAATCTCCAAAACCACAAATTAGAAAGTAGTTGCCAATCTGCATTTGCAGAGGGAGTTTCCCCTCCAGATTCCCAGACCACTACACACACACACACACACACACACACACACACACACACAAAGCCTAAATTGTGATGTAAAAGTTCAGTTTGTACCAGAACTCAGCACTGCAAAGAGAAATACCAAGTTCTGTACTGGTTCTCCATTAGACAGTGTTCCTTCTTAAGTATATTACTTTTCTTAAATTAACCATTCCAAATCAATTTAAGGAATAAGAGGGGGACCCCACATATATAGTGAGGCCCATCTATGACAAGAGGCCTGTCCTTGTGTGTGGCTCAAAGAAAGGCAGCATACATATATACAATTACTTATATGCACACACATAGACACATACATGCATATATACATACACACATGTATATGCATATACATACACACATATACATATGCTTGTGTGTGTATGTGTGCATTTATAGCCTCTTTTCCCCTCTGTCATTCTTCAGTGGAGGCATTCATTCTTGCTAAGAGGGGAAGCAAAAGTTGGGGCTGGAGGTCACCACTCTGCCCTCCTCAGAGAGAGGGGGTACTAGGACAGAAGTATTTCTATATGTTTCCTTAAATATTGTTCATTTAAGGGATATGATCATATCTCATATGAATTCTGATTGCTTTGCCATTTCTGGGGGGAAAGTGGTTTCCAACCCTTATATCCAAGACTTGATTCCTTTCCAAATAATAGCAAAACAGAAACCAGAGAAAGATATACATAATATATATGTATGTATATATGCATACATGCATGCATATGTATATCTATACATACACACAAATATGTATTTATATATATGTATGGATGGATACAAGCATACACATATACATATATTTGTGTGTGTATAAGATCACATAGTACAGAGTAAAGCAACTGCCTCATTGAGAGTAGGATAACTCAGTCAAGACAAAGGATTCTAGACCTTACCTATGGGAAAACTTCATGTAGTCTCTAGAGTAGCAAGCTGGATTTAAGGATATGATGGAGTCTATCTGCTCTTTTCATATCTTCCCAGAATTTTTTTCTTCCACCTTCTCTCTCTAAACTGAAAGCTGGCTCAACACTCAAAGAAAAGCTGAAGCTTAACCAATGCCAAAGGGGGAACTCTAAGAACTGAAATCTTACCTCTTGCCAATTCCACCCCACCCTTCATGGATGGAAAGGTTATCTCTACCAACAAGGAAAGAATCCCATACCAATGTTCTTTAGGACAAGAACTATGTTACGAGTTACTATTTAATACTGAAGCAGGTAATATAATCCACTAAGTCAAGAGAAGTACTAAAACTTCTATTTAGCTACCAGGTAAGAACGTTTAGTGGTGAGAAGCACATACTATGTAATCACATTCCATCTTTGCTGGTGAGTGACGATGGATGCTACAGAAGATAGCTGCTCAGTAAAATATAATATAATCAGTTCTGCTATTACACTTATTAGGAAAACACAAATTTGATCCAACATGATTGATATATTAGGGAACAATTTAAGTATAAGACCATTTGCTTATGCACCATTTCTTGTGCAAGATGCAGCAAGACGACAAAAGTGTATCCAGCAAGAAGACAAAAGTGTATCCAGCTAAGACTTGTAGGGAAGGAGAAAAGGCATTGGGGCAGGCACTTCAAATACCTACAAGCTACTTCAATTCAGCATTTGTGTTTTCTACAAGACTGGTTAGCTGTACTTCATAGTTATCATAAGCTGCAACCCTTTCAATGCCCACTTCCACAAGCAAACTTCAGGTCATTTCCAAAGTAAATAGCTGTATTTCTCATTTATTTTCTGGTACAGCACAATTGCTGTGGGCAAAGGAGAACTGGTGCACATCCAAGCACTCTACCACCCACCTCCAACCTTTCTCCATGGCTGCAGTTCCAGACCTCTGAGCACCAAAGTTACAGCCTCCCCATATCTACCTTTAACCTTTGCCAGCCTGCCCTGTGAGAACTGGTGTTCAAGATGAGTAGTATTCAGTCTATAAATGAGTACATACATATTTCTCAACCATTTAACATATATAAAATTGGGCTACAGTGTTTATTAGGTTCCTGCCATTTTTTTCAAAATGTATCACTGACAAAGTATTTTGAGTATTGTGTTTCAAACCTATGATTTTTATTACATGATTGTGCATCGTGGAGTGATTTGTAGGAATGCATATGTTGCCTTGTAGTAGAGCTGACTCTACTAGCTAAAGAAACATCTTCAATGGCGGTTGAAAAAACTACATTTGTATTTTTTACATATTATAAGAGGAAGAGGGAGGAAACAGCCTTTGGTTTGGATTTTCCTTATGGAGCAATAGCAGATCTAATACTGTAATAAAAGTAGGGCATTTGGAAAATACTCCTAAGATAGGAAATTTCATGCTTGGAGAATAAAAATTGTTCATTGAAGCTTCCCTGGAAAATAATTCAGAGTGATTAGTCAAGGCACTGCTGGTTTGCAACCGCTCAATATCTTTTAGACCATTTCACTGAGTAAATGAAGATTTTTCATTGCTTTGTGAAGAGATCAGCAAAGAGGCAAAATGTTTATATCTATTTTCAATTTCTTTTTCTTTATGACTCCCCAAATTCTGATGTTCACTTAAATTGTTTCTTGCAATAAGAACATCATTGAGAGAGAGAGAGAGAGAGAGAGAGAGAGAGAGAGAGAGAGAGAGAGAGATCAGTGCTTGTCTTAGCTTTGCACTGAATTAAATGAAAGTCCAAACCCTCTGAAATATAATGGATTAAGTTTTAAGATAATTTACATGTATTTCCCTAAAATAAATAAATAAATAAACATATTATTAATATTATTATATCTTCATTTCAGCCAAGGTAGCCACTGTCTCTTCCCCTTAGAAAGTGTTCTATCTCCTCTCTTACCTCTCTCTACCTCTTAGAATGCCTCACTCCCATCAAGGGCCTGTTCAAGAACTATTTCCTACATGAGACTTTTCCTCAACCACCCACTTGTGAAAATTCCAAGCTTCAAATTACTTTACAGTAAATAGAGGATCACAGATTTCAATTTTGAAGGGGCATCAGAAGTCATCTTTCCCTCTTCATATACTCAACTAGTTTCTTTGTAGGAGAAGAAGCATGGGGGCTTGAGTATTATATCTGAAGTCAAAAGATCTGAGGTCAGGTTTTACCTGCATTACTTACTTTGTATCTGACTTATACTAGCTGTTTGACCGACGGCAAGTGTACATATTCCTTGTAAAAACTAATTGATATTAATTGATTAAATGGATTGTGGGTGTTAATCACTGGAATTTAAGAATGGAGATGCCCTAAGAGGACAATAAGGTAATAACATTAAGAAGAGACAAACCTTCCCCTGTGGAATGATCCTAAAACCTGAGGGGAAAATGCAGAAGGGAGAGGGCGGTCCAAAACCATCACAACACATACAGAGGTATATTTATATTAGATATATGGATATATATAGTTATCCCTTCCACATAACAATTCCCCCATGGCAGTTTTTGACATATCATAGGTTGGCATAAGAAATTAAATGTGAATTTTGGGGGAGTCTTGCAGAAGCTGCAGATGACAGGCCAGAAGATAACACAGAAAAGGTCTAGAAACTCAGTATAGCATAAAATATACGTATAGTAGTATGAACCCTAATTTTACGATAAGGTGTTGTGAACACCACCTAAAATAAAAAGAAAAAAATTCAGACTTCTTTGGTGTGAAATTTTATATGAATTTTCCAGATTGTGGGAACACTGTGCCCCTAAACTTCTTTAGGTGAAAGGGATAACTCATATAAAATAAAGACATGTTTTCTGGTTAAAATATAAAGGATTTTAGGTAGCATGTATAGGTGTGATCTGGGTTCTGGTCCACCATTGCATACAGTAAGAAGAAGGCTCTACTGGTATTGCCAGCTGCCAGGTTAGGTAAAAAAACCAGGCAACATTCAGAATCACTGAGGCCAGACAACTTTTCTTTAGTGGTATCAGCCTAGAATTATATCTATTTGTTACCTTCAAGTAGCTCAAGTCTAGAGGTATATATGAAAGTCTACTACTCCTTCATCACTCTCAAGGTAGAGGGTAGCCCTTGATTGATATTCACTAGGTTAGCCCCTTCTGGCAAAATTCTGGGAAGAAGTTACTACAAAAAGTGACTTTTATTCAAGTAACAAGTAAAATAGAAATTAGAGAATTTCTGCATATTAGAAGGTGTCAAAGAATACAAAAGAGTAAATGAACTCTTCTGCTGAGAGGCAGAAAAAAATTTCAGTTCAAACTAGGAGAATGAGCTGCAAGTGACAGTGTTCAAGGGACATGATGGAGGCCAGCTTCCTCATGCCTGTGTTTCCAGAGGTTTCTGATAACCATTGGAAAGTTTGAGTTATTTGTTTTCTGGTTTTTTTTTTTTGGTGAGGAGGAAGGGGACAGAGCCAAGATGGCAGAGAAAAGGCAGAAACTTGCCTCAGCTCTCCCCCAAATCCCTCCAAATATCTTTAAATAATGCCACGAAACAATTCCTGGAGCAGCAGAAGGCACAAAAGGATGGGGTGAAAATAATTTTCTAGCCAAAGATAACTTAGAAGGTCAGCAGGAAAGGGCTGTCAGACCTGAGAGACTGGAGGTCAGTACAGCACACGCCCCGCCCCAGCAAACCAGGAGGAGACCTTGGGAGCCACTGAATCAGCAATGGCAACAGCTCTCAGCCTTTACAGATGGTAACGGGTTCAACACGTGGTCAGAAGGAGATTATAGAGGTCTCTTTGCTAGCGCTGAGGCAGGACTCTGTTGCTTCGCCCATACTTATATAAAGGTTGCAGTCCTGGGTGGCATTCTCAGGGTTAGGAGGAACACTAACATAGCAAAGCTTGCAGTCACAGTGGACAGGAATCCTCCTCATAGTTTCAGGGCAGAAAAGAGTGCTTGTGACCACAGAGCACAGACCAGGAGACTAGTAAACATCTCTCCTCAGATCATAACACCTTGGAAGAATTAAAAATTTCCAGGTCCCTAGAAGTATCTCTGAATACAGCTATACAAAACCCCTAAACTTTGCCATGGTGCTCCCTCCACCCTGGAAACAGAGTTCTACTTTAACAAAGAGTTAAAAGTCAAGGAATATGCTGGGGAAATGCGCAAACAACAGAAAAAAATATTCTGATCATAGAAAGTTACTATGTTGACAAAGAATATTAAAACACAAACTCAGAAGAAGATAAAAAAGTCAAATCTCCTAAATCCAAAGACTCCAAGAAAAATATGAATTACTCTCAGGCCATGGAAAAGCTCAAAAAGGATTTTATATAAATAAGAAGTAACAGAAGTAAAGGAAAAATTGGGAAGAGAAATGAAAGTGATGCAAGAAAATCATGAAAAATGAGTCAACAGTTTAGTAAAGGAAAAACACATAATAAAAACCTAAAGAAAATAACAATTTACTATTGTTAGGTCAAATAATAGTAATTATTATAATAAAATGTCCAAAAAAGTCAACGAGGAGAAGAAAGCCTTAAAAAGCAGAGCGGGTCAAATGGAAAAAGAGGCACAAAAACTCATTAAAAGAATAGAATTAGCCAAACCAAAAAAGAGGTGCAAAAGGTCACTGAAGAAAGTATCTCCTTAAAAATTGAGCAAAAAGAAGTAAGAAAACCATTGAAAGAACAAATAAAATTAGAAGTATGTTTTATCAAGAAAACAATAAAATAGATAAATCATTGGCTAATTTGATTAACAAAAAGGAAAGAAAAAAACCAAATTACCAGCACAAAAAATGAAAGGAGTAAATTTACCACTAACAAAGAGGAAATTAAGACAATTGTAATGAACTACCTTGCCCAACTATATGGCAATAAGTTTGATAATCTAAATGAAATGGATGATTATATACAAAAATTACCCAGATTACCAGAAGAAATGAAATATTTAAGTAACCCATTTAACAAGTCATCAATGAACTTCTTAAGAAAAAAAATCTCCAGGATCAGATGAATTCATAAGCAAGTTGTACAAAACATTTAAAGTGCAATTAATCCCAAAACTATATAAACAATCTGGAAAAACAGAAAAAAAAGACGTCCTGCCAAATTCCTTTTATGACATCAATATGATACCCAAGGAAGAAGAGCCAAAATAAAGAAAATTATAGATTAATTAGCCTAATGAATATTGATGTAAAAATTTAAATAAAATACTAGCAAAGAGAGAAGAGCAATACATCACAAGGATTACAAACTATAACTAGATGGGATTTGCACCAGAAATGAAGGGCTGATTCAATATTAGGAAATTAATTGACCATATAAAAACAAAGGCAACAGAAATCATATGACTGTCTCAGTAGATGCAGAAATGGTTTTTGACAAAATACAGCAGTCATCCTATTGAAAACATAGAGAGCATAAGAATAAATTGAATTTACATTAAAACTGCTAAGTGATATTTATCTAAATTCATCATCAAGCATTATCTGTAACAAAGATAATCTAGAAGCCTTTCCAATACAATCACACAAGGACAACCCATTATCACTTCTATGATTCAATATCATATTAGAAATGTTAACTATAGCAATAAGAGAAGAAATTAAAGGAATTAGAACAGGCAACGAGAAAACAAAACTGTCACTTTTTGCAGATGACATATATTATACTTAGAAACTCCTAAAGAATCAACTAAAAAACTCCTTGAAATAATTACCAACTTTAGCAAAGCTGCAGGATATGAAATAAGTCCACATAAATCATCAGCATTTCTATATATTACCAACAAAGTCCAGCAGGAAGATAGAGAAATTCCATATAAAATAAATGTAGACAATATCAAATACCTGCCAAGACAAACCCAGAAACTATATGAACACAACTATAAAACACTTTTCACACAAAGTCAGATCTGAACAATTGGAAAAATACTAATTGTTTATGGGTAGACTGAGACAATGTAATTAAAATGATAATTCTTTCTAAATTTATTTATTCAGTGCCATACCAATCAAACTATCACAAAATTATTTTATAGAGCTAGAAAATATTTATCTGGAAGAGCAAAAGTTCAAGGTTGTCAATGAAATCAATGAAAAAAACGCTAAAGAAGGTAGTGTAGCTGTACCAGATCTGTGTTGTAAAGTGACAATTATCAAAAAAATCTGGTAGTGGCTAAGAAAGAGGATGATGGTTCCATGATATAGATTAGGTACAAATCACATTATAACAAGTGACAATAGTGTTGTACTACGTAATAAATCAAAGATCCAAACTTTTGGAACAGAAAAGTCACCATTTGACAAAAACTGTTGGGAAAACTGGAAAAGCAAAAACTAGGTATAGGCTAACATCTCACATTATACTAAGATAAGATCAAAATGAGTACATGAGTTACACATAGAAGGTAATACCATAAGCAAATTGAGAGAGCATGGAATAGTTTATCTGTCAGATTTATGGGTAAGGGAAGAATTTAAAACAGAACAAAAAGACATAGGGAGCATTATAAAATATAAAATAGATAATTTTGATTATATAAAATCAAATAGGGTTTACACAAACAAAATCAATGCAACCAAAATTATAAGGACAATTGAAAACTGGTAGGCTTGCCTAGACTTTCCAGGCAATAGATGCAGAGATTAGAAATTAAAGGATCATTGGAAAGGACCTTAAAGGACCTGAAGTCCAATCCCCTCACTTTACAAATTAGTGTCTAATAAAATGATTCATTCAATGATTTTAGTAATAAAAATATGTAGGAAATAGATGCATCAAGAGAACAAGTTTTCTCAATAAATTAAATAATTAGGCTATTTCATTTCTATTATTTTTAGAAATTAGTAAGCTGTATGTAGGGATGTGTAATCTGTGGACAATCAAATTACTTTAGTGTCCTGGAAAGAACTGTTCCTGGGGGAAGCTGCTAACCACCCAACCAAAAAGAAAATGGTCATAAAATGAGGTAGAGGTATAGATCAATGGAATCAATGGAATTCTAGGGGCACCTTGTCAGGCAACTTAGCAGATCACACTTTTTTCAGGTTTCAATTGAGGCTGAATTGAGGTTGTATTTTTTAATTGTGAGCCAAGTAGAAAGGACTGAAAAATGTCTTCTTGAGACCCGTATTTTTTTAATGAAACATTGGAATGTGGGCTCCTGTGATGGCCATCAAAATAGGATCTTTTGCTGTTTTTGTTTTAGTATAATCAAGTGCCTCTGATTGAATCTTGCCTTTATCAATCAAGAGTCCTTACAAAGAGTAAAGTACAGAAAACAGTTATTTTTTAACTAGAAACAATGTGTGTATTTATATTTGTTAATGATTTTAATGTGATTAAAGATCTTTCCCACCCATTGATGGGTCTGAACATTTTGGGAAGCTTGATTGGGGGAGTTGTTTTTGTAGGCGGGTCCCAAAAGAAGGTACCAAAAGTACCTTTTGTTTTTCCTATTGAGGTGCTGGGTCAAAGTGTTGTGATGCCCTTTGGCTCTAAAAAGGTATAAATACTCTGAGCTGAGGTTTTACTTTGGGGCTTAGTTTTTGGTAAGAAGATTTGGTAAGAAGGTTTGCCAGATGAGGACTCTGGGAAGCCACTAAGGTTCCCCCTGGCTTTGAGAACTCAGATGTTGTGCTTCTCTGGCAAAGATGATGAGACAGCTGTATCTTCCTGTTGAATTATAGTCAGGCAGAGGAGGCCATGTCCATTGATTACCTCGGAGCTTGCTGACTGGAAGTATTTGTTTGGCCAGATGAGGACTCTGGGAAGATGCTAAGGAGTCCCCTCACTTTAAGAACCCAGATGTCTTGCTTCCCTTTCTGGTAACTATGGTCAGACAGTTGTGGTCTAATTATCCATTGAATTCAGGCAGAAGAAGCCATGTCAGTTGATCTTTTGATTTCACTGTATTTTCTGTATTCTCCCTGAACTAACTGAATGATATATGTACTTGGTTAAAGGAATGATAGATGTACTTGATTAAAGTGATTGTTAACCCCTTGAAAGTTGCTTTCCTTTTATGAATGCAGATCTAAAAACCTACTATAGAAAATCCCTCTGTGTATTTTGGGGTGCTTACTAATATAGCTCCTGAAATCAGTGAAGTCTCACATTCAATGGAGTGTCTCAGTGCCCCTGAATTAAAGCAACATTTCCTGTGTATCAGTGAAGGAAATGATTCTTGTCTAAATTATTTGTAAATTTGTTTGTAAGCCTAGGAAGAAGATGATATTGTCATTAATTATTGTTAACACACACAATTGCTTAGTGCCCTAGGGCCTTATTTAACCAGCTGTCACTCACTCATTTGCTTCTTGGAAGGCTAATATTGCAGGCCTGCATAACCCCTTTATGAAAACAAGATGGCAGGATAAACTATTCAAGCATACCCATCACAATTAAAGTCAAGCTTGGCATTATTGCTTTGAGCCAGATAGAGCCTAGGGGAGGTGAAGGGGAAAATTAAAAATTTTTAATATCATATTATCCACCAGAGGGAGCCCGCAGAGTCATAGGAATGTAAATAACAATATTGAGACTGCCCAAAAAACCAATTAGTTCTTTTCTTCCCCTCAGATGTCTTCAAAATTCAAATAAAAAACATTTATCAAATATGTCCTATGCAAGCAAATAAAATGATATAAAAATCAGATTGCTCTTTTTGGGTAGCAGCTATATTTTGTTTTCAGTAGACTTTTTATCATAACAATATAAATAAAATATGAAACCTTTGATCCACACAATAGCTAGCAAATGCATACATAATGCATGACTAAAGGATTCTCCCTTGTACAAAATGGATCCAAGCTTAACAGAACAGGAGATGCATACCAGTTAATAACTTTATATCTTCTTCTGCTGCAATTGGAGGGAAGTGGTAGCCAAAAAGATTCATCCAGTCAATGACATTTTAAAACTTCCCTCACTGAACAGAGCCAGAGAGTCCATCTACTGATAATGCCTCTTAAGACTTTAAGTTTATTGAGTGACCATAAGGGTGGGGAAATAGTACTGTGCTCAGAGAGAATGGAAACCACAGACAAGTTTGCAGGGTCAGTAATAAAAATCTTTCTCTTTCCTGTTGAAAGTAACTATTTTTCCTAGGCCTATGTTTACTTTCTTCACTATGTCAGAGCTTTCTGAGGGCCAGGAACATCCATTACATTTCAAGTTTACCCTCATAGTCAAGTGTCCTGATGTCTTCTGTTCAACAATGACAACTTTGGTGGTGAAAGAAAATTTGGAACAGAATGGGGAGGGGGGTCCTTCAGTCAGGAAATGTCTGATTAAAATGGGGTACATGAATGTAATGGAATACTCTTTAGCTATAAGAAATGGAGACTGCGAGTAAAGTCAGAAGAGCCTGGAAATACTTGTATGAACTCATGAAGAAGGAGAGAAATGAAACAGGGGAAAACAGGACACCACAAACACAATACAGTAGATGAAGATGACTGAACTCAAATTAGTGGCAATAAGCAAGCTTACCCCTAGAAGGAAAAAAATGAGAAATGAACCTCTCTCCTTTAGAAGATGGGAGATCATATGTGTGGATTATTGAATATATTATGAGAAATGGTAGCTTTGTTGGATCATTTTACTCAACCATTTCCATTTGTTAAAAAGCAGAGTTTAGTGTCAAGATATAAAATTGAGAAATTACTGCAATGTAAGTAACAAAAAGCATCTATTATATTGCTGAGAAAGCAATTACAGTACCTGTCATACCATGGGAGCTCAGTATATTTTTAACCTATATATATAATATATATTAATTTAATCATGTTATTGTTTCAAGGATTCCCTAGCATCCTTGTAAATATTTCCTTCACAGGTGCAGATTGCAACTCCTACTTTTCTTATTAGATAACTTCATTATGGTTGAGATCAAAAACATTAATCACACGGGGAGAAGAAGAATATGGCAAAACCCTCTTCTGTCCAGCCTATCTGAATTTACCAAGCCTAGTTCTCAGGCAAGTTGTATATAATTGGTCACCAGAGTCATCCTCAAAGCATTTCAAGCTTAGTAAGAGCTTGTTCTCTACCGTCACAACTATCAGAGAGCTGGGGTCACCTCCATGCCACAGTGAAGCATCCAACTGTTGCTGCTGTCCTTTGTTCTTAAAGAGAACCATGACATCAGGAAGATGATAGCATGACTTGCAAGTGAACTGGATTTAAGTGAGGAAGGGCTGTGCAAGGTCACCAGCCTCACTTTCTCCTCCAGAGCCTTCTGGGTCCAGTGGCAAGATATAGATCAGGGTGACTGGGGATGGCCCTCGAAGCATCAGATTAAGCCTTAATGGGGGACTGTTGCCATTATGGTTATTATTAGAAAATATTCATTAATATCTGTAGTGGACCCTAAAAGGCAATCCTAGATAGACCTTTTACTTCTTTTCATGAAGCTACACATACATGTAAAAGTCATTTCATCCAGTTTGGAAAAACACCCACTTCCTTAATGTAATACAATGCCTTGAAGACAATACAGTGTCTCACAAGAGTTAAGTAAGTAAAAGAATAAGTAGAGGAGAGTCAGTTACCATGGAAACAACAAAAGGAGCTTGGGGAAAATAGAACTTGAACTTGCATACAAGCGTTGGAAGTCAGTGAGCTGGCTAGCATACAGAATGTTTTTTGTTGTTCTTTTGACACAGACCTATGATTCCATCAGTGTAGGGAATTTTTTACTTTGCAAACTCCCTTCACTAAAGCAGATCAACTACCCCTCATGTGAGCATTCTGTTAGCATAAGTAACCATCCCTCCGTGATAATTTGGTCCTAGTAAAGAGCTATTTTTGCCAAAGAATCTGAAGGCACATTAAATAGAAATACTACAGGAATGAATATAAATCTAGATTGCATTGGAAAACACAAAAGCTCAGCTGAACTGAGTTACTATTGGTCTGACAAAAAAAATTATAGAGGTGGATAGAGAATTTCTGTATCAGACATGGGAAAAAGTCATCCTCTTTCTTTTCCACCTATCCACCGCCTTCAAGGCCTAACTCAGGCCTTACCCACCTGCCACTGCTTATTGAAGTGCCTGAAACACAGTTAGTGCTTGATAAATGCTTGTTGACTACTGATGTGATCTCTCCCTCTTCTGCCGCCTACACCCTTTAACATGTGCCCAATTCATCGTGCACTGTCCTGTGCCAGTTTTCCTCTTATTGTCTTAAATAGTTATTTCAATCAGACTGTAAGCATCTATTAGATACCTACTATATGCCAGGCATTGTGCAAGTACTGGAGATAGAAAGAAAGGCAAAAGAGTTCTCAGGGAGCTCATAGTCTTTGAGGGAGATAACATGCAAACAACTATGTACAAACAAATGGGTACAGGAGCTAATCATAGAGAGAAGGCACTGGCATTAAAGGAGACCAGGAAAGCCAATGATGGGAGTTAGCCTTAGCACAGTATCTCCACATTGTAGTTTAAAAATATCCATTGAATTAAAATCAATGGCAGTAAGAACTTGGGTGTCAATATCTCTTACAAAGATGAAATTCTATCAATTTTGGGTTAAATTAAAAGGGCTTTTGTTAGAAGAAAACTAAAATAAAACAAAACCCTCTCATCTTTTAATTCATGTAATCAACACTTATCTTTGAGAGGAATTTATTTTTCCTGTTTTTATGATAGTACAAGCCTATATGTATATCTTCATTTTGGAAAATTTAAGGAATTTGAAATGTTCTGCTTCCATCATTTACTTATTCAAATACAGCCAAGATTAATATTGATACTAAAATACAAATTAAAAATATTCTTATTAAATACTTACATTTTATTAAAATGCAAATAAAGAACTAAATTTTGCCAGTCTTTTGTTAAGATATCAACTTGCCATTATTCATATAACTTATAGAGGTATCATTTCTGGGAGCAATCAACCAAGGGAAGGTATGAGCATGGAGGAGAAATGGGAAAGGCTTCTTGTAGAAGGTGACAATTTAGCCAAGACTTGAAGAAAGTCAAGGAAAGTGGATGTGGAAGTAAGAAGAAAGAATTCAGGGAACAGCCAATGAAAATATTTGTCTTTTGTAAGGGACAGTACTGTCATTGGGTCTCAGGGAACAAAGAGGGTTTAACATGCAACAAGACTACAAATGTAAGAGAGTCTGGAATGCCAAATAGAGAAATGTTTTATTTTGTCTTAGGGGTGACATAGAACTACTGGAATGTATTAACTAAGGGATGGATAGAGTGACATGGTCATGATTCAGTCTAGGGAACCACGAAACACAAGGTTACAGGGTAGGGCTCTGCCTCAAAAGAATTCCACGACTTAGGCTTTTTCAGAGTAACAAGGTACAGAGTAACAATAGAAGTAGGCAAGATTCTAAGAATCTGCACATTTGATGAGGATAAAATTGGTAATTTTATACAGAAAAAGACTGGGAAAAAATACTCAGAAAATCTGGATGGGATCAAGGAGTGGTACATAGCCTGGGGTGGTCCAGAGGTAACAGAGAGAGTCAATTAATTAAGTAATCAAGGTGAACCGGGGTGGGTTAGATGCCTCAGGGAAATGCCAAGGTCTGGACTGCTGAAATTTGTTTAGGGGCTTTTCTTTTTGGGGGTCCACATCCCAAAGATATGGTCTTTTTCCTTTTAGGGGGTTCAGATCCCATGACCCTATCAGTAATGATGAGATTTAGAGTTGGTAGAGCTGGATCAGGTGTGGAAGAATTCACTTAGACCTTCTACACAGTCATTGGGAGCTTTGTTGATGCAAAAGCAGTATGGGTCTCCTCGCAAGAAAAACAAGTGAGACCCTGATATTTGGGGAGTTATGCTTACATAGAAATTTCAGAATGATGATGTAATTTTAGAGATTTTTATGGAGATTAAAGATGAAAGACAGGACAGAATGACATAGGATGAGGGAGAAAAAGGAAATTCTTCTTGGTTTAAGGATTTAAGGACAAGGTTGGAGGCCACAGGTTTGAAATTAAAGGACTTGGGGAACACAGATTAAGGGAGATAGATTGAAGATGAGGGGGGAAAGGTCTTTAGGGAACCTTCAGGTTTCTGAATAAACTAGGGACTTCACAGAGTACTAGAAAAGTACCTCTTAACCCTTAGGGCACTCTCTGTGTCCTCATCATTCAGACCTATATTTTTGGTATCTCACTTTGGCAACTGAATGATCACTGCATGAACTAGAGTGTGGAGAGACTTCTGGCAGGAGGTGAGGTGATAAGGGATCCACTAGGCCAGTGGCAGTTGGCAGAAGAGAGAAAGAGACAGACATGAGAGATGTAATGAAGACAGAAATGACTGGCCTTGCCAAAAGATTGGATATAAGGGTTGGGGTACAGGGTGGGAGAGAGAAGGAGAACCTGAGTATGATGCCTAGGTTTTGATCCTAGGTGACTCAAAGGATGGTAGTACCTTTGACAATAATAGAGGAAGAATTTGAGGAGAAAAAGAATGAGTTCAGCCTTGGACACATTTGAGATGTCAAAAAAACATCCAGTCTGAGATGTGCAATAGGTATTTGGAGATGTGAAGCTAGAAGTCAACAGAGAAGTTACATCTAGATAAGCAGATTTAGGAATTATCAGCATGGAGATGACAACTGAATCAATCCAGTTGCTGATACTTCCCAGTCAATAACATAGAAGAAGAGGAAAAGAAAGCACAGGACAAAGCATGGTGGGAAACTTACATTTAGTGGGCATAACCCTGATGGAGATCCTGCAAAGGAGACTGAGAAAGACTGATCAGGTAGTTAGGAGGAGAATCAAGACAGAACTGTGTCCTTTGACAAAGAGAAGGGCTGCCTCACCATGTGAGAGAGGGGTAAAGTTGGAAAGAATGGCAGAAAGTATCTGGGAGAAGGGAGCTGAGGTGTAGAGGAGCAGATGCAGCTCTTGGCCAATGGCCCCAATTTTTTTTTCCATGAAATATGAGTCAATGTTTTTAGCTTGTAGGTATAGGGAAGGGAGCTATGGAAGGTTTGAGTATGGATGAAAAGATTTTTAAAAGGTCACTGGTGAGTAGGATAGTGAATCATTTAAGGAAGTATAAAGGATGAGAACCCAAATGAAATGGCTGAAACCTCAAGACTGAGACAAAGGATTCAAATTTCAAATTTTGAGATACTTTTAAGTCTAAATCAAAAAAAGGAATCCATTTGTGGAAATTAAGTAGGCAAACTATTGTAGAGTTGAACAAATTATATTTAAATTTTTACTTTATCTTGAGTTATCATTATATATAAAACATATATTACATCTACATAAATATTTGCCTAAATAGCCTGAAAACCAAGGAAATTACCGCAAAAAACAATTTAGACTTACTGTTTATAAAAGTTATGCAAGGGTGGGTTAGCTCCTGAAAGTAGTAGGGTAGTGAGGCAAAATAATTTCATGAAAAATATTTTTATTGGATTATTATTTTCTAATTCTGCTTTGGCCATTTCAAATTAACCTTTTCATGCCCTGGATCATGAAAAATGAATCCAATTAGGGATGCCTTCATTAAAGAAATTTCCCTCTGGACCTCTCTAGTTTCCATTTCTACATATCCTGGGGGGAGGGGATACAAAATGTTTAAATGTTTTTAATAAAATCCAATTTTTAAAAGAGCAATTATAAACTTAAAACTTTCTTAGCAAAGTATAAATGCCTGTTTAATGGATCAAAAGCTATACTATCATTTTTGCTAGCAATGCCCTTAATATGGGAAGCACTATCTGGAAAATGCAGGCTCTCACAAAATTTTTAAAAAGGTGAAATTAAAGGCACACAACAGGAAGAGAAATGATGAGGTATGGGCCCTAGCCAAGACCTTTGCCCCTTAACCCAAAAGAATTTGGGTCCCATTTGTCTGAGGGGGAGTGATGGGGTGCAGGCTCTAGAACCCCCCAAAAAACTCTCCTTGAGTTTTCCTACAAAGTCAAATGTCTAGCATTAGCCTGAGTCTATAATTCTCTTAACTGGCCTTTCATTATAGCCTACACCCAGTTCTGTTACCCTTAACCCAGCCTAACTATTATCTGTTACCTCCTATTGCAAGGCCCCTCCTCGGTTTCCCACCATTGATCCTCTCTAGACTCCCCTCTCTTTGTCCAGGTTTTAGACCTCCAGTCACCCCAGACCACTTGACCACTCCTAGATCCTTCTCAGTCTTTCTGCATATAAGACCCATCTTGTTTCCATTAAGGTTCAATTTGATCCACTTGTATTAGTTATACAACAGTGGAGATTCCTTAAGAGTCTGGTCAATATGGCAGATTTTTAGAATCACACCCACCTCTCAGTGTTTTAATAAACCTTATCTTTGACTGAAAGAAGGCTTGGGTTGAATTCATTTGGGCAGAATCTGCATGACTCTATTTCAGGGTCCCAGCACCCCTAAACCTTAACAGAAGCATTGAAGTAAATAAGAGGAACTCCCAGACAATTGCTTGAAATTCACTAATTTATTTGATGAGATTATGGTACAAGGGCCTTTGCTAAAAGGGAACCTCTTTGGGACATGGATTTGTTTATACGGCCCAGTGGGTAGAAATTTGATCAGAAATCAGGAAGACATGAACTCAAACCCAGTCTCAGACACTAGTTGTGTGACCCTAGGCAAATCATTCAGCCTCTGTTTGCCTCAGTTTCCTCAACTGTAAAATGGATATAATAATTGCACCCACCTCAGAAGATTTTTGTGAAGAGTCAATGAAATTGTATTTGCAAAAACACTTTGCAAATCTTATAGCCCTATAGAATGGTAGCTATTCTTACCGTCTTGATGAGAAGATACGTGCAACTCCTCTTTTCCTTTGGGGCAAACTCCAAAATGACTGGTGATCAAGGTTCAGGGGAAAGGCTTCAGGTCAGATTATAAAAATTAGTGTAGGCCATACCTGATGTTTCTTTCTCTCTAAAACACTCCTTTGGTCCTTGCCCTTGTGCCTTCTTCCAGAATACAACTAATGGTGAGTGGTCAGATGGGGATTTTTCACTCCTTCATCTATCCCAGTAACAGAAAATATTGACTATCTAGATAAGCACATGGTAAGCCTGAGAGGGAAGTCACTGACTTGTGCTTTGTTTCCTTTTCTGAGCACTGTGTAACTCTGGGCTAGTCACTTAGACTTTCTGAACCTCAGTTTCCTCATCTGAAAAATTTGAACAAGAATCCCATCTACCTCACAGGGAAATCAAATGAAACAATATATGAAAAGTACTTTGCACACCACTATATAAATGCCATCCATTATTAGTACTATTTGAATTCTTTAGAAAGGACCTTACTGTGCAAATCTATGTTCCTGAGAGATAGAGAACACTTACAATCATTCTGGAACTACCACCCTAAAGGGAGATTTCTTCAAGGGGTGCACCTTGAGAATGGAAAAGGACCAGCTGGCAGTCATTTGTAAAGTTCTGATTTTAGCAAGCCAGGCACTATGCTGAGTGTTGGTTTGAAGTTCTAAAAGAAATGTAAGGGGGTAGGGGGTGAAGAAATTTGAACTTTGATCATTCTTTCCCTAATATTTCCTTGAGTTAGTCAGATAGTATGTCCAAAATGAAAGGGGAGTAGCACGTCCGTAATCACCCAAAGTGACTTTACCTGGGGAGGAAGGGGCATTTCCAATGGGTTACTTGAGTGTTTTACATTTCATTTGTTCGTAAATTTCTGTGAGTCCTTTATATCTAATGTGTTTTCCATGGTAGGTGAAATAAAGGTATTCCCATACCCAATATCGGTATCATACATTAAGAGTCTGTGAAGAAGTTGGAGGCTTTCCTACTGACATTTTGGTAAGCCTATGTATCAACCATATTTAAGCTTTATTTGGGGCAATGTTCTTGGAGAACTTCAGGTAGAGGCAGTGAACAAAAGACAGATACTGATTCCTTAGGGTCAGACTCTCAGGAATGAAATTAGCCTAGAACACAGAGTCCTTGGGAGAGAGTCTCAAGTCTTAGTGCACAAACTGGTTATCTGGGAAATCTTGTGTCAGAAGCCCCAGGGATTCTAACTCTGATGGTAAATATTAATGTTCTACAAGGAAAAAGCTTGCAGTTTAATCTTGAAATTCAGTTGTTATTGTTTCATCTTCCTGCCTCCCCTCTCATACTCTGAGTTAAGCCACAAACTGAAAGCTTTAACTTTGAAAAAATGAGACTATTTAAAGTATGTTCCAGTCACCTGGATGAGCCAGCTCAGAATCACAGGAGCTGATAGAATGCCTAGGTAGCACCCATTTAAAGCCTGGACTAAGAGCTTTTCCTTAACGCTTGGGCCTGCCATAGTAACCACAGTAAAAACCAAGATGATTGGTGACCGAGATTTCCAGTTCCATAAAAGCATAAAATGGGGGCCTGAATCTCTGTTCCTCTCTAGGATGATGTCTTTGCCTTTGGTATGGAGGTGGGGGAGGAGAGGAAGGAAAGCTTTTAGTGATAGGACAGAAAAGTGGAATTATAACACTAATAATCCTGGCCCCCACCACCTAAAGACCAAACATGTTACATTTCACCCCTTCCATGTGTTTTTCCGTAGGGTTCTAACTCTTAAGGGGATATAGGCTCCCTATGGCTCCAGCCCCCACCAAGAGTGTCCCCCCACCACAAGTGTACAGGGTGGTTCTATTTAACCATAGACAATTAAATTACAAAGGAATATTTATTTCGTAGGTGTAATTATAAATATACAAACTTACTCCCCATTATGTGGGGTGAATCCTCTTGTATAGTTTAACCCAGTTCTATAGTCCCATTTTCCAAATCTCAGTCTCCCTTCAGACTGGAGTCCCATGTACCCTCGTTTCTCTGGGCTTCTGTGCTTGGCTGGTTGGCTCCAATATCCCACCAGGAATCCTGGCTCTAAAATGGTCATAACTCAAATCCCCAGGTCTTGTGTTCTCAAAGAGGACTATGATATTGAGATGATGACAAGACTTGTACTTGACTTTGATCTGAGTGAGGGAGGGCTTTTCTAGGTCACCAGACTCACTTTCTCCTCCAGAGTCATCTGGGTCCAGTGACCTGATATTCATCAGAATGACTAGACATGGCCCAGGATACAATGGGAGACCCTGACCATTTTAGGCTAAGGCCAGATTCTCACTTTGGGTGAGATACACCCATTCAATGAATAGGCCTCTTTAAATTGTTACTGAAGGGGTGACCCCTTTTAATGAAAAAAAAAATTAAACTGGGAGGGGGGAGACCTTCAGGGTTTCTAAGTTAGAAAGAAAGTTACTACATTCACTCTGTGCTAGTTGGGCAGGGACCTGTTGTCCAGTCTACAAGCTCCAGAGTAAACTGGGCTTGAGGCTTAGTCTTTGAGCAAAAAATCTAGTCAGTAAACCCAAAGTAAAAAAGTCAGTCTTTTGTCATGGAAGTGTACCTTCCACTGGGTAGAGTACCCCACTGGTGCCTGAAATTGAGAAAAGCCAATGAACTAGAACAGAAGCAAGGGCTCCCAGGCCCATTTCTCAAAGACTAGGGTAAAAGAGATGAAGGTAGAAGGTATCCATCCCCTCTTTTGCTTATGGTACCCAAACTGCAGATGAACTGGTGTCACATTTTGGGGACTTCGATGCATTCTGGGTATTTTTACAAGGGCAGGAGAAGGTAAAGTGGTGATGATGCTTGTCTCTCACCTGTCATAGAAAGAATTGGCTACTAACTCTGGTGATTATTGGCAAGAATCTGCTCTTTTTTGAGGTGGTTATTCACCTGAGTATGCTAGAAAAATGCAATTCAATTCAATTCAATTATCATTTAGAGAGTGAATACTATGTGCCAGATCCCTGTCTGGGCTCTGAGAATACACAGGGAAAAATAAAAACTGCCCCTGATGGAAAGGAATTTACAGGACTTGAAACTGTCCAGTACTTAACTCCATAATTCTTTCTGAGCCTATCAGATGGGAATCTCCACATTCAAAAGAAACAAGGAGATGGGGTGGGGGTGGAAATAGGGATTTTGCTTTTGTGATCAGCTGCCGGAACACAAAATTCATGGTTCCTCTTTTCTGAGAGATTATAATCTAAGAGATAAAACCAATATTCACACATAAAGAATAACAGGAACAACTGTTAAATAAGTGTGTATGTATGTGTATTTAAATATATACATATACATTCACCTGTATGTATAGTGGGAATGGGATAGGTGATGATTGTATATGAAGATGTCAATGTGAACTACTCTATGGAAAGCATGAAGTTCTAGAAAAGGGATTCTTTGACTGAGGTCCATGACCCCTATGCAGGCAAATGAACTTGAATGGGAAAAATTACTTTTTGTTTTTTTTTACTTTGCTGATCTCTACCCAAAATTTAGCATTCCCTCCAATTTACTTTATGCATTTAAAAACATTATTCTGAGAGGGTCCATAGACATCATTTGACTACCAAAGATTGTTAGATATGGTTATGAATCCCAGCTTTAAAATAACAAGAGCACAAGAAGCCTGTCCTTGCCTTAGTTTCCCCTTAGTTAAAATTCAAGGAGCTAAAATTTTGTAGTACTGTGATCTAAATAAGGTACAGCTAAGCACTACAGTGATGGTGAACCCAAATAGAAACTCTATATAAAGAACTCTGATGGCACATTTTGACTTAGAACATGTTACCATTATCTGTATTTTATTTTGCTAGATATTTCCCAATTACATTTTGGCTGCATACAGGAGTGTTGTGAGCCATAAGCAGCCCCTGCAGAGTGTTTGACACCTCTGGTTAAAGGATAGAGAGCTTTCCTCAGTCAGCAAGCCCTGAATTCAACAAATAATTTCTCAGAGCCCCAAAGAGATTAGAGAAGGCACTGAACTGCATTAGGAGGAGTTTTTGATTGGGAGATCCCTGATGCAACCACCATAAATCAAATGACCCAAATGAATAACCCATTACTCTATCATGGCTGGGAAAGCTGAAGGAATTGGCAGGAGCTGTATTTATAGAAGGGCTGAGTATAGAGAAAATGTCTTCATTCTGTACCTATTTAAGGTACAGAAGAAATAGGAAGTATTGTGCTGACACAGTAGACCGTAACCACCTAGTTTTCATCTCAACAAAGTACAATGTCAATGGACTTATCATCATTACATAACTCCACAAAGAGACTAGGAAAAAACAGGTAGGAAGGATTTTTTTTCATCCAGTATAATTCAGTTAGGAATTGTTTACTAGTTAAAATTCACTTGGAGAAAAATAATGAGAATTCACTTGACAATATCCAGTTATCCCAAAGAAAGTTATTATACTTACCTAAGACAAAACTAGATTTTGTGCCTCGTAAGAGTCACAGATGGTAGGTTGTCTTTAGGCTGTATACTGGAACAAAAAGAAAAAAAAAATAATTCAGTAAAAGAGATAAAATCTTCTTAATGTAGCCTTGAGTGAGAGAAAAACAGGTAAATCAGAGAAAAGTATCCAATAGAGCTAGTCAGTTAGCTTTGATTACTTAGCTATTTCTGAGGAATCTCATATAAAGTCCATGAGATGAGTGAGAGGAGGGGGATATTCCATCTGCCGTAATTAAATCTCAGCAATGACAGCTGTCAGTCAATCTTTTAGTTATTTACTTAAAGCTACCTGATGCCCAAGGCAATGGAATAAATAAGGCCGGCTTTCCTAGCATCCTTTTTATTATTACAATTCTATTATAGATTTTATCTTAAAATCATATTTTATCCTTCATTTCAACACACTGGATAAAAGTCACCAGTAAAAAGAAAGCTATAAGAAATAATGATAAATTAATATTTTAAGATGCTTAAATATTTATTGATTTATATGCAAAAATGTTTTGACTTAAACCAAGTACTTTAATAATTTATGAATAGATATGCTACATTAAAGGTCATCACTATAAAGATTTAATCATATCATTACATTCCTGATAAAAAATGGTTGACTTGTGAACACATCTGAATGAGCATTGAGGATGTTTTCTTGTCTCTTACGCAATTTAAATGAGAAGGATGAAAACCAGTGGTGATTATCAAGGTTAACATTCATATGCCAAGGGACTTCAAGTATTAGATAATGTAAAGAAAAATCTTAAAATTCATATTTTTATACTACACTTTCAGAAATCCAATTGCTTTTCTAACTCCATAATTTATAACCATGTGCACGCACACATAGACATATATACATACATATGTCTATATATGTATGTATAGATATATGTATATATAGATATACATGCATAGCTCTTTGAATATAGATTGGAAGTCTATTCTCAGCATCTCTCTACTTCCTCCCCGCCCATTCATTCCTCAATTCCTCGCAATCTAACTTCAGTCATCACCGCTCTCCTGAAACCACGCTCTCAAATGCCACCAATCATCAATAAGAACCATAACCATGAAAATTATGGTGTAATTATTGGAGGAAAGGTTTAACCAATCCATCATCTTTGCCCAGAAAATCCAAGATGGGGTCACAAAGAGTAAGACATGACTAAACGACAATATACCTTTATACGGTGCTTTAAGGTTTGCAGATAGGCGTTGTTAAGTGGTGCAGTAGATAAAGTGCTGACCCTGGAGTCAGAAAGACTCATCTTTCTGAGTTCAAATCTGACCTCAGACACTTAACAGCTGTATGACTTTGGGCAAGTCACTTAACCCTGTTTGCCTCAGTTTCCTCATCTGTAAAATAATGGGAGAAGGAAATGCAAGCCATCTTTGCCAAGAAAACCCCAAATGGGGAAAAGAAGAGTCCCTCAAGACTGAAACAAATGGACAAGAACAAGGTTTGAAAAGGATTTTACATACATTATCTCATTTAATTCTCTCTCTAGCCCTGTGATGTAGATACTATTATTCAAATTTTACAAATAAGGAAACTGAGGGTGGGAGTAATTAAGTCATTTGCCCATAGCTAGTAAGCTATGTAAGTTACATAGCTAGGAACTGTCTGACTCAGGATTTGAAATCAGGTTTTCTTTACTCTAAGAACTGAGGTCTATCTTCTCTAGCCGCCAACCCTTTTGTCTTCCTTCATGTGACATCAGACACTATCTGCTGTGATCATCAATCATCAAACAGTGTTGAGATCATGGTCTAACTTGCTGGATACTTTCAATTTCTCAGTTAGCATGGCGTGTGTGTGAGTGTGTGTGTGTGTGTGTGTGTGTGTGTGTGTGTGTTTGATGAGAAGCAGTGTAATGTGATAGATAGAGCACTGAACTTTGAGAAGCATTCCTGCTTTCAACTCCTGCCTCAGACACCTGCTATCTAAGGAGGTGTTAGAGCCTAAAGTCCCTTCTGGCTCTAAATGTATAATCCTATATCAGGGTGATGAGCAAGAAATGGCAGACATGCCATCTTTAGACAATTCTACATGCTATTTGGGACTACTGTCCCTGTCAAGGTGCCCTCCAAAGTGTTTTTTAAAATTTGTGCTTGTTACTTTCTTATAGTAATAGTACCCACCATCCTGTAAAGTCAGAAGTTAGCATGTTCTCACATTCACAATAACAAACAAAAATGAACATATCATGCTTGTGAAAGCATTTTCCTTCTGTTCCCATTCAAGTCAGGACCTTGGCACCACATCTTTTAAAGACAAACAACCCCTTTGAATACAAATAACCCAATGAGTAAAGAAACAAACAATTATTTAGTGCCTACTGTGTGATGGGCACTATATTAAATGCTTTACAGATATTCTCATTTGATTCTTATGATAGATTCTCACAATTCTTACAAGAACCCCTTAAGATAAGTGCAATTAATGATCCCCATTTTCCCAGTCAAAGAAACTGAGATAGACAGTGGGTAAATGACTTGCATAGGGTCATGCAGCTAATAAATGACTGGATTTGAATTCAGGTCTTCCAGGCTTCATCCTCAATTCTCTATTCTCTATGCTCCCCAACTGCCTCTAGGCAGGGAACTCTATAGTAGAGAACGTGATCAAAATATACAAAAAGCTTCTTAGATTATTTTCATTTTCTAGAGCACAAGGGCTCTTGTAAAGAGGATATCAGTTGAAAATATGTATGAGGTGTGTGTGTGTATTTCTAACCTCATTGCCAATAAAATGACCCAGAGACGAACTTTTTTCCAAGGACAAGCCAACCTACAGCCAGAGATCTTCCTCTCCCACTCTGGAAAGAGGCTTTAATTTTGCACATGGTCACCATGGAGACATATTCTCCAGGTTTCGCCTGCCTGTAGTTAAAGGGAAAATGTCCATGCCACCAAACTGTGATAGTTCTGCTCTGGTATTCCCCTCACTGACTTGTCACCCTCTTCTTAATTCATTTTACTCTTCTATATGATCAAAATCCATTCATAATTGGGGCCACAGAGCCAAGAGAAGAGTGAAAACAGAAGTTCATCAATTCTTAATAGTCAAATGTAAATGAAGACAAGTTAGAGAATATGAGAGAGGAAGACACTTTCCTCTTTGACCAGAACATGAAATTCTCAGCTGACTTTTCTTCTAGGATACTTCAATCCAAGGATGGTTCAGCATAGCCCCCAAATCTCATCTGAAAACAATATTCAGTCTCTCTGTTGCATTGTTTACTACTTACTTATTTTCATTGAATCATGGAAAGAACCTTAGGAACCATCTAGTACCTTTTCCTTATTTTACAAATGGGGGACCTGAGGCATCATGAGGTGAATCCACTACTTAATATCCCAAATCTAGTTTGTAGCCATGAGAGATGCTAAAGTGGTATATCGTAAGCACTACTTACGATATCTAATACAACATATAATGAATTATTTACATTCTACCTCTGTGTTTTACAATTTACAGGGTCAAATCCCAAAATAAAAACACCTATTCATTTCTGTCTGATAAACTGGATATGAATGTAATAAATTTCTGGCTACATGGTAGCTCTTAACTATTTGTAATAGATTGCTCAAATGTGAGAAACACTAGATTACAAGATTCATTCCACTCATTAAAACCCATAAGGAACCAAAGAACTGTTGAGATAAACTGAATACGGCACAAACAGCTAAAGTAGAAATCTCTAAAGGAAAGGAGTTTGGAATGTTTGGATGATGAAAGAATATATTTTCTGGATTTTCTGATGAGATTTTCAAAAGCCAACTATCATCTGTGGTCAGTGGGCAGCCAGTGAGTGCCATGTAAATATGACAGTGTAATGATGAGAGAAACTGTTAAGTCTACTTTCTTCTACCAGCTCTGGACACACTTGTCCCACCCATTTGAACCCATCTCTGGAGGCTGTAAGTGGCCTAGAACATGAGTGCATCAATGAAACTTTGCTGAGAAATTATTCCTGCTGGAGGAGAAGACAGGTCTATTAACTAAAGGTGATTTCCTAGACTATCCACAGAATCAGTGTATGTATGGTATTTTAATTTGGTTTGGTTTGGTTCAGCATTGCGATTTCATTAATAGAGGGAATTGCTCATGCGAAAACTTCCTAGTCCCTATGACTGGGTCTGTAGTTTATAAACTAAGGAATTCACTGATTTGTAATATATAATCTAAGGAAATTACAATGCCTCAAGCAGAGGAGTCAGGAATGCCCATGTGAACCACAATACTCCCAATTATGTCCAAACCAGATTAAAATATAGCTCCTCTGATTTTAATGTTAATGTATTTATTAATATATGTACGGGTGTATAGGCATACATATGTGTGTGTATATATCTGTGTGTGTGCATGTTTATATAATATGTGTGATTTTCTTAATATATAGTGCACAGGGCTTCTTATGGATGGTTTCATGTTCACTTTTCAATTTGAGTTTGCCGTCACTGGACTAGAAAACTAGGAGGTTGAATAATTTGTCCAAGGTCACTTAGCAATATGTGCAAGAAGCGAGATCTCAGGTCTTCTTCACTCTTAGGTCAGCTGTCTCTCCACTGTATGATGCTGCCTATCCCTCCGTTTAGACTTTGATTTTAAATAAGAATAGCTTTCAATCACCAACTTCTCATTCACTTTCCCTATTGAAAGACATTGGCTTGGACTTCCTGACACATTTTTGACAAACCCAAGAAGGGCAAAATGGACAAATTTCTTCAATTATTTTTTCAGACTCTTACCATCCTATTCCAAATCCCTGGGGTTTCAGAAAATAGACTCTACTCCCAGCTTCACAAGCTAAATGACTTCAGTGAATTATGCAATATTTTCCCCATATTACAGATGAGAAAGCTAAGACTAAAAAACCTGCCCAGGATCACATAGTCAATGGCAGAACTGTACACTAAAGCCCAAGGCTATTGACTCATTATCCATTACTCCAGAAACTCACTAGCTGTGTGAACCTGGTGAAGTCACTTAAACTAAGCTTCCTCATTTTTAAAGAAGGAGAATGATAATGGCACCTATATCCCAGGGATTTTTGAGAATCAAATTAGGTGATAACTGTAAAGTGCTCACTACAGTTCCTGGAACACAATAAGCACTATATAAATGTTTACAATTATTGTTAACATTAAATGTTAGCCACTATTATTATGTATCCCAATGCAAGCATGCTGAAACCTATGAATTCTCCAGAATAATGTTGTTAAATGGATAAAATAAAATACATAGGATTACAAAGGAAACTGATTGTATTAAAATATAGTTATCTAAATATTTTATAATGCCCAAGAACTCTAGGTCAATAACCCCAGTTATATTTCTTTTTCTTAAGCTGAGAGAACTAAAGGAAAATTTTGCATGTTGTTTAAAAAAAATCAAAGAGAAAAAAATGTTCTGTATATCCAATAACAAATGTTAATAGATTTTCTATTTTACCAATGAACTTCAAAAAAAGATATTGGATGAAACCACAGAGTCTTTCTTTCCCTATGGTACTCTAGCTGCTACAGTAAATCATAACAATTCCTTTTTTTTTCCTCTTCTAGTTATCTAAAAGAACCAAGTTGGAAATCAGGACTCAAAACTGAGATGACAAATCTTCCCCGTAAGTACATGAATTAGAATCTCTTGAAATTTACAAAATACAGTATGCCAAAAAATAATTTTAGCTTTAGCCCTGATGTCTCATTCTTGAACAGCAAATGAAACGGTGGTAACAGGTGTAGGTGTTTGAGGGTGTAAGAACAGTGCCATATGCATAGTAGTCACTTAAGAAAAGCTCATTAAATTGAACTGAAAAGAAATGAACTCTCCCTATGAGTCCTCCCCCACTTCCCATCTTCCTCTTGACACCAGTTCTGGGACCTGGAGATGAAGCATGATTAGTAATGCATAGGAAATGCTTTGCAAGGCTTAAAACACTCTCTGAATTCTAGCTATTATTTTTGAGAAACACTAAGTGGGGTTGGGGAGAAGATGCTTAGTGCAATATCAGGTGATAATAGGGTAGTATAGAGAGAAGCATTACTGCCTACTATATAGAGAACTAGCCTCACAATCAGGGATACCTGATTTCAATAATGGACACAAATTGTCTGTACGACTTTACCCATTGTCATGTAATTTCCTGATGCCCTAGTCAGCTCCTTAAGACTTTGAGTTATAAATTAATGCTAGTCTCCATTGGTAGAGGGAGCAGAACTTCCTTATACCACTGAAATCCTGGGTCAAAACACCAAAAAGTAGCACAGATAGAGAGCTAAACTTAATTGGAAAGTCCTAAGTTCAAATTCTTCCTTAGACACTTACTGGTCATATAACCCTGGATAAATCATTAGACCTTTTAGAAACCTGGTTAACTTCTTTTGAGGTTTATATTTTCTTTTTCTTTAGTATTTTATATTTACCCAGTTGCATGCAATAACAATTATTGATATTTGTTTTTAAAACTTTGAGTTCCAACATCTCTTCCCTCCTCCTTCCCCACCCACTCTCATTGAGAAAGTGAGAATTCAGTATAGGTAAGTTATACATGAATAGTCACATAAAACATGCTGAGAAAGAAAATACAGACCAAAAACAAAAAACCCACAAGGAAAAAGTGTTTCTTCTTAAAAATATATTTATTTATTTTTAGTTTTCAACATTCACTTTTATAAAATTTTGAGTTCTAAATTTTTCTGCCCTCCCTCAGATAGTAGGCAATCTGATATAGGCTATACATATACAATTATATTTCATAACATTTGTCCTGTTGTGAAAGAAGAATCAGAGAGAAAGGGAAAAGTCATAAGAAAGATAAGAGAGAAAATAGTATTTTGATCTGCATTCAGACTCCATAGTTCTTTCTTTAAATGTGGATAACATTTTCTATCATGAGTCTTTTAGAATTGTCGTCGATTACATTTCTGAGAAGAGCCAAATCTATCAAAGATGTTCATCACACAATGTTGTTACTACTGCATACAGCATTCTCCTGGTTCTACTCCCTTCACTCAGCATCAGCTCATGCAAGGATTTCCAGGTCTTTCTGAAATCTGTCTGCTTGTCATTTTTTTTATGGAACAATAGTCTTCCATTACATTCATATGTATTTCTTGTTCAGCCATTCCCCCCAGTTGATGAGAATCCCCTCAATTTCCAATTCAAAAAGTATTTTTTCAATCTGTATCCAGACAGTTCTTTCTCTGGGGATGGATAGCGTTTTTTTTACTGTCATAAGTCCTCCAGAGTTGTCTTGGATCATTGCGTTGCTGAGAATAGCTAGGTCATTCACAGATGATCATCTCACAATATTGATGTTACTTTGCACACAGTACATTTCACTTTGCATCAGCTCATGTAAGTCTTCCCAGGTTTTTTCTTGATTGCATCCCTTTCATCATTTCTTATAGAACAACAATATTTCATCATAATCAAATACCATAATTTGTTCAGCTATTTCCCAATTGATGGGCATCCCCTCAATTTCCAATTCTAACTACCAGAAAAGAGTTACTATAACTGTATTTGTGTGTGTGTGTGTGTGTGTGTGTGTGTGTGTGTGTGTGTGTGTGTATATATATATATATATAGAGAGAGAGAGAGAGAGTTCATTTTCCTTTTTTTAAAATTTCTTTTGGGATACAAACCTAGTAGTGCTATTGCTAGGTCAAAGGATATCCATGATTTTATAGCAGTTGGGCCATAGTTCCAAATTGCTCTCCAAAATGCATGACTCAGTAGAACCTTGGTTGCTTTATCTGCAAATGGTAGGTAGAACCTGCTTCATGGTATGGCTGAGAGGATCAAATGAGATAATTAATGTTTTATTAATGTATTTCCTCTTTATCACCAAACTCAGTTACCACTACTTCATAGCAGTGAAACAGATAAATGAAAGAAGATAACACAGGTTAAACATCTGCCAGTATCAGCTAAACATGCCAAGAGGAAAGAGGCAGAAAGGAGGGGTGTTAAATTATTTGAAGAAAATCTTTAGAATCTTCTTGCCTAGGAGAGAAGGAGGGAATGAAAAGAACACTATTAACCTCAAAGAATTAGAAGCTGAAAAAAATCACCACCAGCTACTGCAAATTTACAGAAAGAAAGAGGGGAGGGTGGGTTCGAGTTCCAGCCCTAGAGGGTTTTGATGTTCATTTGTTTTAGCTGTGTTCAACTGTCTGTGACCCAGTCTGGAGTTTTCTTGGTAAAGCTCTTCGAAGAGTTTGCCATGTCTTCCTCCAGCTCATTTTACACTTGAGGAAACTGTTATGAGATAAGTGAGCCAACATGGGTTAAAGGTTTCCAAAGAAGTATTGGTATGATATCCCATCTCACCCCCTTACTACGTCCTTTCTGCTCCAGCAAGCCCAGTTCTTGAGACAATGTAAAACTGAGCAAACATTTATCTGGAATGATGAAGTTTATCTCTATACTAATCAATTATATTCCATTGTACTGAATATCAAATTTTACTATAACTACATCCTAATTGTCCCATGTACATTCATAGACTATTGGACCTGGAACCATCCTTAAAGACTATCTAGCCAAGGTCTCTTTCTTTTTTCTTGCATGTCGCATCTCTGTTTTTCATATAATGCTTTGGGCCACTGCTGTGGTGAAATTCTGAAGTGTAAGAAGTTCAAACTGGCTCAGGAATTGTCTTCTCTAGGCCTAGATACCTAATTATCTAGCAAAAGAGTGAAATATATGATCTGCCCAGCAGGGAGTGCTCTAGTTGACCCATCAGCCTGGTAGATATGCATATTCTTGTACATGTGTGATACTACATTAATGGTAGCCCATCAATACCAAATCTTTTCATGTATTCATAAAAAAAGGACTTTAGAGGCTTTAGGTTCTACAATACTTTTTTTTTAATTTATAAAACAGCTGCATTCTTACACGGTGATCAGCAAGTCTGACTCCAATGTTGAACATCTGCCAATTGCAACAGCTCCCCCACATGATCATGAAGTCCAAATCTTAAGGCTAGAAGAAAGGATGAGAAAGGCAACTGACCAATGGTTGCCAACTTCTAGATTTCATGCCCCCACATTCTATTGTATTTGGGATAGTTCAACTTCTTTGTGTCTCACATATTCCCTTTCTCTCTGAAGGACCTTCCAGAGCCCTAACATTCTGGCAATGCTGCTTGAGCACTGGATCAGCCATGGTGACACTAAATAATAAACAGTGTGCTTAAAACGAGATAGATAGCAGATCATAGGACCAGGGCAAGAAGCATCATGGCATGGAGAATAAAGTGTTGTTCTCCAAGTCAGGAAGATCTGAGTTCAAATCCCACCCCTTACACATACTGTGACCATGGGCAAGTCACATAACCTATCAGCACTTGAAGTGACTTTCTAAGACTATAAATTGTAGAAAATGTTGACCTGCTTTGGTAGAAGTTTCTTCTCCTGGGATTTCCCTCAACCAAAGAAATCAGAGGTCCAGACCTGTTCCCATTATCTCATAGAGCTAGCTCTGCAAGAGATTTTAGAAGACATCCATCCTAACCATGACAACAGAAAGTTAATTCTGTGAGAGCAGGGATTCTTCTTGCCTTTCTTAGCACAAGGCCTGACACATAAGTGAGTGCTTTATAAAGGCTTGCTGACTGATTTATTCATTCATCGAGCTCCTCGACTTCATAGATAAGCAAACTGAGGCCAGGGTTGGTAAAATGTCTTAACAAGGTCACACAGAGATGGCATTAGAGCCCAGACCCTGTGATTCTCAGTCCAGTTTCTTTCTTCTATACTATAATGCCTGCATCCTCCTTCTAAGATGGTTTATGAAGGAATTCAATGCCTCAGGAAGAAACAAGCCACAAATGGCGCTGCTAAAGCAGGGGATCAAGTCAGAATTACATCACAGGTGTTTATTTATTGTTGTTTTCTTTTCTGACCTTGTACCAAACCACCTCTTGGTATTTTCTCTGTCAAACAAGCACCATACTAAACACACCCGGAGATTTAGTGCACGTGCTGTGCCTAAGATATATTCCCGATATCCTGGGGTGGAGAAATGTTCCCTCTTGGCAAGGGCCCAGCATGATTAATAGAAAAGCAGGTGGAAGCCCGCCTCTGCAGTGACTGTGAAGGTGCATTCAGGAGGAGTGTTGTTACAGAAATGCCTGTTATCCCCATAGACAGAAAGCAGTCATTCTCAGAGGGAACTGGCTGGCAGAGGGATGGAGGCACCTCTAAGGTGGAATTATTAAACTGCAGCAACACTAGCATCCTCTGCAGCAGAAAGTCAGTCCTTCTGAGTTATGCCCATTTGGCATAAGGAAGCCGGGGCAAGATATCACACAAGAGGTAGGGTGGGGGAGGAGGAGAAGATTGATTCTAATCTGAATAAGTTTCTGTTATTAGCTTCGTTTTTTTCCTTTCCCTTGGTGCATTCGTTCTGAGTGGCTTTGTGGGAATCAAGCTTGAATGCAGCTTCAGGAACATGTTTACGGATGCCTCCTTGAAGGGCTAGAACACAAGCTAAACATCTGCTGGCATCAGCTAAATATGCCAGGGGGAGAGAGAGAGGAAGGAGATGTGTTAAACTCTTTGAAGAAAATCTTCAGAACCTTCTGACCCAAGAGAGAAGGAAGGAATTTAAAAAAGAACACTATTATCCTCAAAGAATCAGAAGCTGACAAAAAAATCCCCATCATCTACTGCAAATAGATCTATGCCAAGACAACCAAGCCATATTCTGGGAATGGTCAGTCAATAAACATTTATTAAGCACCTAATACATGTCAGGCACAGCTGGACCACCAGCTAAATGCCGCAGATGCAAATATTAAAAAGAAAGACAGTTCCTGCTCTCAAAGAACTCAAAATCTACATGAGTAGCAGCTTTCGTCTAGATGCAGGGCAGTTTCATGGTAGTTTTAATAATAGGTAAGCTGATTTCAGGAAAGAGTGGATTTTCCACATTAAGTAAAGATTCTCCAACAAAGAAAGGGCATGTTCTACATCTCAAAATAACATCATAGGTTCACACAATATCAGGGTTTTCAGGAAGGGACATAAGAGACTATCTAGTCCAGAGATGTGACTCATGGGCCCTCCCAGTCAGTTGAATCAGATTAAAATGGAATTGGGAAATATTTAACAAAATAAATAAAAATACAAAAAAACCCCACAGACAATGTTAGTATGTGTTTTTTTAAGTCAATATGTAGCCTTCAGGGATCCTTATATGATTTGGAGACCCCTAGTTCAGCCCCTCTGATCTAGACCAGTTCATTCATTTTGCAGATGATGAAATGAAGACCTAAAAACTTGAAGTGGCCAAAATCATACAACTACTTAGTGACAAAACCAAACAGGACTGCAATTGTGATATCTAAAACTTAGAATATTTTGTCCTGAGAATATAAACATTTGTTTAAATATGCTTGCATATGTATAATGTGCTATCCCCTGATAGATCATAAACTCCTTGAAGATAAGAGTTTGCATTAGTGTCCATAGGCCATCTGACTGGCAGAGCACTGGCCCTGAAGTCAGGAGGACTTGAGTTCAAATTCAGCCTCAGACGTGACTTTGAGCAAGTCACTTAACCCTGTTTGCCTCAATTTCCTTATCTGCAAAATGAGTTGGAGAAGGAAATGGCATACCACTCCAGTGTCTCTGTCAAGAAAACCCCAAATGGGCTCACAAAGAGTCAGACAAGCCTAAAGTGATGCAACAAAAATAATTAGTGTTCACAACACCTAGCACAGTGCTTGGCACATGTTGCTGCTCTCCAGTTGTTCAGATAGGTTTGATGTCACATGACCCCTTGTGTGCCTCAAATTCATGGGGATAATTATACTTACTTCCCAGGGTTGTTGTAAAAATCCAATGAGGCATTGGTGAAGTGCTTGGTCCATAGAAGGCATTTAATGCCTGTTTCCTGCACCTAGAGACTTCACATTATATTATTTGTGTGTCCAACAAAATATCTCTAGAACAGCGGAGTTGGAGCAACTAGGTGACCCTGGAGTCAGGAGGACCGGAGTTTAATCTGGCCTCAGACACGACATCTGCTAGCTGTGTGAACGTGGGCAAGTCATTTAATCCTGCCTGCCTTGTAAAAAATAATAATACTGAAAATAGAATAGATTAGTGGAGTCAACAGAAATCTACGTAAA
>CM053774.1:84912977-84993645 GCA_028658325.1 Potorous gilbertii
AAAAAAGTAAAGATAAATTTCTTATCTTTCAGAATAAGTGTCATGTTATAAAGAAATGCCATGAAGCATATCTGAAATGTGAGCATATCTGAAAAGCTGGCAAGTGCATTATATTCTGGGATGGCTGAAAAGAACACAATGGAAAAGAACTAGTTTATTTCCTAAGAGACATTCTTTATCCTCAGGAAAAATAGGAATATTCTTAAGAGACTTTCATATTCTTGTTAGAGATATGATTTACTAGCAGTTACTAGAAGTATATTAATAGATAATTGGTATTGTACTAATTGATTTTTGAAAAATAATGTTTTATTTTTCCCCAATTGCATGCAAAGAAAATTAACTTTTTTTAAACTTGAGTTTCCAATGTTCTCCCTCATTCCCTCACCTCTCTCTTCCCTGATACAGTAAGTAATTTGATATAGTTTATATAAATGAAATCAGGCAAAACATATTTCTATATTAATCAGGTTGTAAAAAAAGATACAGAGTTGAAGTGGAAAAACACACACAAAAGAAAGAGAAAAATAGCATGCTTTGATCTGCATTCAGATTTCATCAATTCTTTCTTCAGAGGTAGATAACAGTTTTTCATTGTGAATTCTTTGGAATTGTCATGGGATGATTGTATTGCTGAGAATAGCTATGTCATTAAGAGTTGATCATTGTACAACATTTCTATTACTGTGTACAATGTTGTCCTGATTCTGCTTACTTCATCTTCACACAAGTTTTTCAGTCATTCCCCAATTGATGGGTGCCTCCTCAGCTTCCAGTTCTTCACCACCACAAAAAGAGAGCTGCTATAAATATTCTTTGTTGTACAAATAGGTTTCCCTCCCCCACTTTTATTTTGATTCATTTGGTATACAGATCTAGTAGTAGTATTGCTGGATCAAAGCATGTACACAACTTTACAACACTTTGGGCATAGTTCCAAATTGTTCTGTACAATGTTTGGATCAGTTCGCTCTTACATCCCTTCTAACATCTTTCATTTTCCATTTCTGTCACTTTATCATTATCTGTCATATTCCGATAGGTGTGAAGTGGTACCTGAAAGTTGTTTTAATTTGCATTTTTCTAATCAATAGTGATTTAAAGCATTTTTATATGCCTAGAGCTATCTTTGATTTCTTCATCTGAAAATTGCCTATTTATACAATTTGACCATTTATCAATTGGGAAAATGACTTGTATTCTTACAAAATTGACTTGGTTCTCTATATATTTGAGAGACAAGGACTTCATCAAAGATACTCGCTGCAAAAATTGTTTCCCAGATTTCTGTTTTCCTTCTAATATTTCTTGCATTGGTTTTCTTTGTACAGACCACTTTTAATTTAATATAATCAAAATTATCCACTTTATATCTAGTAATGCTCTCTACCTCTTGTTTGGTCTTAAATTCCTTCCTTCTTCTTAGATTGGACAGGTAAATTATTCTTTGCTTTCCTAATTTGCTTATGTTATCACCTTTAATGCTTTTTACCAATTGATATTTGAATTTTCTTCGTGTATCTATTTTTTTGTTCTCTGGTTTATAGCATTAGCCCTAGTGAACTCTTTTACACCACTAATCTAGAATTTCCAAGACTAACCTATTACCTGACTTTTCCCCTTATTGATAAAAGCTATGAATTCATAAAATATCTCCTAGTGATCCTATATAGTTTGCTTTGTATGTGTGTGTGTGTGTGTGTGTGTGTGTGTGTGTGTGTGTGTATTTGTTTGCTGTCTTTCCCAAAAGATTCTAAGCTCCTTGAAGGTAAGAACTGTCTTTTGCCTCTTTTTCTATCCCCTGTGCTTATCACAGTGCTTGGTACACAGTTGGTACTTTATAAATGTTTATTAGTTAATTGATTAATTGACCTGTTGCATAAATTTGTCTTCCTACCCTGGGCCTAAGGGAAGATAAGAATGCCTTTTCAAAAATCTAGACCCAAGGACTCTAATAAAGTTACACATTCTATTCCCCTGGGAGCTATGTGAAGTGTACTCAGGGAAGAATAAGAAGAACTTCATAGCCCCCATGAGGAAAGTCGACTACGTTATGCATATTAAAAAGGACCAAAGCCCTACCCTCAGACAATCACTTTGTTTCAGGGTCTATATAAATGCTTTGAGCACTTAACTTTGTAGAGATCAACCATGGATCCAAGTCAGGAGTGACTAGAAAATACCCCAACTGGAAATCTTCCAGGGACCCAATACATAGCAGAATTTCTTTAGCTTACTACATGATCAATATGAAAAGAACTGTACTACTCTCTAAAAAAACCTTAATCTCAATAAATTTGATCAAAACATATCATAAAGAAAGCTTTCTTCTCGATGTTGCCCACAGACACAGGCAATGGAAATATAAGAGAGGCAAAAGTGTCAGAAAATCTGGAAAAAAAAGATTGTTTAACCATTTAAATAAATGAATAGAGCAAGGAATAATGCCAGTACCATAATATATCTGTGTGGATCATAAGATAATGAAAAAGGGAAAAAAATTAAATATAAATATTGATGAAGAGAGAAATAGAGACAGACATAGTACATACAGTAGAACAGCCAATAGTAACAAAAGAACGCAACTAAACTTTTCTCTCAAGGAATGATAAAACAAATAATATATTGAATAAATTAAAAGAAAACTCAAATTAGCAATGTCACCTCATAGAAAAAGAAATAAGTGAAAACAAATAAGAAATTTCAGAACAAGGTAATAATGAAATGACACATATTTAGAAATATCGACAGAAAAAATGACAAAAGAGATTGATTTCAATGCTAAATAGATCTGATTCACTGGGAGACAGTGGTAGAATGACCATAAAAAGTAGAATGACAAACCCAGGAAATTACCCAATTGAAAAAAAATATTTGGAAGTAATGCAGACAAAGGGAATTTGGAAGACAAAACAAGGAAAGAATATTTTTTAAATTAACTGGAATTCCTAAAATTTCAAAAAAAGAAAATAATAGAACTATATATTTCATAAAATTGTACAACAACATTCCCTAGAAATATCAACAATATATAGCAAACCAACAGAGTTTCCAAGTGTCCATTAAGGTTGTACCAAATATTCAACTCACCCAGAGAGATAATTATTAATCTTCAGAATATAATGATAGGGAGGTGATTTTATAAGGAGGCAAAAAGAAAGGTTATCACTAATTTAAAAAACCCACCAATTGAAATTGAATAGATTTTTCAGGGTGAGGGATGGGGAGAAAGATATCAATAAATGTTACATGCCAAAAAATTAAGAGGTATGACAGTATCCTAAATCTTTCCACAAAATTAGGTGCTATTTTTGAAGACAAAAGTTCCTTTAAAATAAAACATGAAACTCAACAATTTACAAAGAGAAGAACCAACCAGTTTTGATTTGTAAAGACAGAGAGCAAAACTCTCTAGACTAAACTGAGAGATACTTTACAGCTGCAATTAATTAGCTGTTATCTCCATGGGATTAAAATAGGAATTTTAAAAATAATAGTAAGATTTTGTTTTTTGATTCACTCTTACATGGCACAATTGGTTGGGGATAGGATGTTTGAAGAGAGGAGAGAGTTTTACATATAATAGTCATAAAAAATGAATAGAAAAATGACCTCATTAATAAAGGTGGTGAGCTGAAAAAGAGCAAGGTAGGAGCAAAACTTAAATTAGAGTTGGAACAAAACTGAAAATTTACATAAGATACAAAGTTAATCAAAAATTAAGACCTTTCTTTAGTAATATATATGTATGATGCATTTGAAAGTTTTAAGGTTGGAAAAGTGTTAGTATTGATGAAATGAAAAAGCGTGTATTCCTATATTTTAAAAAATGAGTAGGAGTAAAAATTAAGCTTAACAATAATCACCTTGAAAATTAATAGACTATATTCCCCTATAAAAATAAAACAGGTTGTTACCTAGGGAACAAAGATTATCCAAAAGCATATTGCCTAAAGAAAATGCATCTGATGCCAAAAGATGACAATATATAATTTTAAAACAGTAATATTTGGACTCAGTTTGAAACTTAGCCCAGCCATCTCCTACCTGTGAGACTAAAAAGACTATTATACCCCTCTGTTTCCTCATCTATAGAAAGAGGGCTAGATTGGTTTCTTGTTGTTATGGGCAAATCTTAGACTAGTATCCTTTCAGTTCAAGTTTGATTTACAGGAGCAGTAAGGCACTCATTGAAGGAGCAGAGGGGAGGGAGAGTCAGGATAGCAGAGAAGAGACAGCGATTCCAGTAAGCTCTCCCCTAAACCAGGGCTTCTTAGGCTTTTTCTCCTAGTGACCCCTTTCTACCTGAGAAATTTTTACATGACCCTAGGCATGTTAAGTGGTTGTTGTTATGTTCGTCCTTCCTTGCTGAAGAAGACCATGCTATCAGGACATAATGACATGACTGGCACTTTGTTTTGAGTGAGGGAAGGCTGTGCAGGTCACCAGCCTCACTTCTCCTCCAGAGCCATCTGAATCCAGCGACCAGATATTCATCAGGATAACTGGAGATGACCCAGGATGCAATGGGAGGCCTTGACCACTTTAGGCTAAGGTCTATTCAGATACTCACTTAGGGTGAGGTAATGCCCATTTAGTGAACAGGTCTTTTTAAGAAGTAGCCAGGGCATCACCCCTTTAATGAGTCATAGAAAAAAAAGATATCAGGCTGGGAGGGAAACAGTACCAAGCATATAGATATATAAATCAAACAATTACTGACAATAAATCATAATGAAATTTATTTTAAATAATTCTTTAGTATACATATAATTTTATCATTTATTAAAAATGAAAACAAATTTTCACATAATGAGATTGATGTGCTTGTTTATTTTTACAAAAAGTTAAATCTTGATGGAATATTTGATACTTCAGGACATACAGCATTATCACTGTTTTTCAGAGTTGATTGATATTTTGATTTTATAATTACAATGCTGAGAACAATGCTTCGCTTAAATAAATAGTACAAAATGGCAGAAGCATGTTTAGGGTCATTTCAGAAATTGTCGGAAATTCTGTTCTAATCCCAAACCAAAATTCATTTCATACTTTAACTCATTTTAAATCTGTATCACTTGATAACTTGGCACATTCTTCTTGAACTTTTTAATGGCAGATGACTAAGTTGTTTTTATTTTTTTAATGGAGTATGGTTTATGAATCCAATTTAGTTTTTTAGAATCAAAATTTGAAGAGAAGTATTTCTGAAACTGTCTCCAGGCACTTCAGATGATCAATCAAAACTCTTACAATTAAATTTTTGGGAAGGTTATTCTCAATTATAAAATCATCTGTAGCTGTAAACATTTCCAAAGAACATTTCCCACACTATCTTTCATATGTTGATATTTTAGTGGACTTTTCAATTTTATCTTTTAACATAAATATGCTGCAGTTTTTTTTGAAGCAACAGGTTTAAATTGAGTTTTTCAAAAATACATGACAAATCAGTTTTGAAAGCCATAAGTCATGATGAAAAAAATAGTAAATTAGATTTCTGCACAGATAAAAAAAGATAACAACTTCATCTTTCTATTTCAATAATCTTTTTAAACTTGACCCTCTTGAGAGACACCTTACCTCTGCATGTAGTAACAAGTTTTTGTGATTGGAGTCTATGTCTTTCCAAAGGTTTGAAAACAAATGACTTTTAATGAAGTTAATGATGACTTTTAGTGAAGTTAATGATTGTGGTAGTATCACAAAGTAAAGTATCTTACTCTGTTGATATATTTTTTTTAGCTACAAGTGCTTCCCAATGGAATGTGCTGTCAGCAAAAATATGTTCATTGCCACCAGTTTTAACTTTTGCTACAAATCTAACATTCTTGTCCATCATTGCTCTAGCACCATCTGTACATAATGCAATGCAATTTTTCCACTGTAAACCTTCATTTGTGAAAAATTTATAGACTTTAAGATATAGATATTTTCTCCTCATGTGTGTTCTTTCAAAATGGAAGAAAACAATAATTCCTCGTATATGCTTCCTTCATAAACATATCTTACATAAAACAACAATTGTGCCATGTTAGAAATCTTAGTTGTTTCATCTAATTGAATTGCAAACTTTGGACTGCCTCTGAATCTGCTTAATGAGCTGCTGGAATTGGGCATTACCAATTTCAGAAATTCTTTTTGGAAACAATATCATTCAAAAAAAGATTTTATGAATTTCACCCCCATACTTTTTTTCCTGTGAACTATTTCTGACATTTTAATAGCAGCTGGTAACATAAGATTTTCTATGGGGTAGGGGGGAGCAGTGTTTAGTTTTTGCAATTAAATAAGAAGCTTTGTAAGATTCAAGTAAATATTTTCATTGACAGTAATAAATTACTCAAAAAATTATTTTCTTTATTTGAAGATTTTAAATGTCAATTCAAAATATTCCTTTGGTTTTTTTGAAGTAACATAGCATGTGTGGTATTAAGATGTCATTTTGGTTTGGCTAGACTCATGCTTTCCACAGACAAAACTTTATTACAAATTAAGCAAGGAGGTTTTCCCACAACATCATCATTATTAAAAGTAAATACATATTGCAAAAATCAGTTGACATATTTAATTTCTTGTCAATTTAAGTGTATTAAAATGTGGTAGTGAAAATTCTGCCACATTGTCATCAATATTTTTACCTCTTCTGTCTAAATTTAATCACTATCCATAACCAAAAAATATTGTGTCCCAAAATATAAATAAACATTGCCAGTAATTTCTCAAATAAGTATTAGCTTTAGTTTATGAAATTACATTTGCTTGTGTTTAATTTTTAAAAATTAACATTCATACTTCCATACACATACAACAGTGAGGGTGGAGAAATATTATTAAAGAGCTTCTGTCTTTGCTGCAAGTAAACACATGTTTCTGTAAAAGAAAAAATAACCATAATTTAAAAAATCAAACATTCTAACACAATACAAACCAAAGATATACTAAACTGATACCTGCTGAGGAATAATGGTAGAAAAATATTAAAAAGTCTATTTTCCATAATTAGACTATTATATTTCTGTAAGAGCAGAAAACTTTGTGTGTACAGTTTAAAAAACTGCAATTTGTAACATAAAATAGTCTCAAATCTGAGTCAAGGCATTTTTGGCAGCATTTTGTTGGCATTATGTGACCTGTTGACATGCATAGTTCAAAGTGCACATGTTGTATGTTTAGACCAAGGCTGCAGTGAAGTTGTGCGTACAACATGGGCAAACACTGCCATAAATACCTTGAATTCATTACACATTTGATTTTGAATTAATTTTTGGTCATTGTATGTCTGGAAACCTTTTACTGTTGCCAATTTTTTTACTACTCCCACAGTCAGTTACAAGACCCCATATCAACCCCATATCAGGGTCTCAACTTATAGTTTAAGAAGCAGTGCTCTAAACAATTTAAATAATGCCTCAAAAGAAACCAAGGACTGGCAAAATTCACAAAAGGATAGAGTGAAAACATTTTCCAGCCCAAGACAACTTAGGAGGTCGGGCAAGAAAGGTCTATTACATTAGAGTGAGGGTAGAGTGCAATCCAGTATAGATTGTACCCCAGCAAACCAGCAATAGGACTTGGGGTGGTGTCAGGCAAGTGAATCAATGGCAGCAGTGGCAGGTTCCAGATATCTCAACCCACAGATGGTAAAGTGATCAGACAGCTGGTCAGGAGATTACAAGAGTACTTTTGCAGGCACAAGGGGCAACACTCTGTGGCATTGCCGATACTTGGATCTGAGTCAGTCCTGGGTCTCATTCTCAAGGCAAGGAAGAGCACTAGCACATCTCAGACGCAGACACAGGGAAGTGGGGACCTGGTCACAGTTTCAGAGTGGAAAATAATGTCTATTGTCACTCACAGACCAGAGCATAGTCCAGAAGAGTAGCAAACAGACTTCTCCTTAGATCATACCACATTAGAAGAATGAAAAACCTTATAAATCCACAGAATTATCTCTGAAATCAGCTGCACACAAAACCCTGAAACTTGAGGCAGTGTCCCCTCTACTCCAGAAGTAGAGCCCCACTTTAGCATAAAGACAAAAATGTTAAGAAATAGACCGGAAAGATTAGCAAATAGCAGAAAAAGATCCTGACTTACTTAAAGTAAGGTACTATATTAACAGGGAATATCAAAACACAATCTCAGAACAAGACAACAAAATCAAGACTGATGTATCCAAGCACAAAAAAAAAATACAAATTGATCTTGGGCCATGGAAGTGCTGAAAAAGAATCTAAAAATCAAGTCAGAGAGGCAGAGGAAAAATTGGGTAGAGAAATGAGGACAAAGCAAGAAAATAATGTTAAAAAAGATTCAGTAGCTTGGTAAAGGAGGCAAAAAAAAAAAGATACCAAAGAAAATAATATCAACATACTAATCAAACTACCAAAAATTATTTTATAGAGTTGAAAACATAATAACAAGATTCATCTGAAAGAAAAAAGTCCAGAATATCAAGGGAATCAATGAAAAGAAATGCAAGGGAAGGTGACTTGGCTGAACCAGATCTTAAATTATACTATAAAGCAGCAATCATCAAAACTACTTGGTACCGGCTAAGAAATAGAGTAGTGGATCAGTGGAATAGGTTAGGTACACAAAACACAACAGCCAGTGACTATAGTAATCTACTGTTTGATAAATCCAAAGACTCCAGATTCTGGGAAAAGAAATCACTATTTAACAAAAACTTCTGGGAAAACTGAAAAACTGTATGAGAGAAACTAGAACATAGACCAACATCTTACACACTATACCAAGATAAAGTTGAAATGGCTACATGATTTTGACATAAAGATCATACTAGAAGCAAACTTGGAGAGCAAGGAATAGTTTACCTGTCAGACTGATGGATAAGAATATGAGATCCTTGAAAGCAAGGTCTATCTTTTTTTGTTTCTATTTATATTCCCAATGGTTAGAACAGTACCTGGGGGAAGTACAATAAGCACTTAATAAATGCGTGTTTACTTGTCAACTTATAGTCAATTTAAAAAAATTACTAAACCAGGAAAATATGTCATGCTCAAAGAGATCATTGTTGATAAGTTTGCAAATGACTTTGAATGCATTGAGTTTGTTTGAAGTGTCTTTAGTCTATCCAGAACAAAATGTCAGTTGGCGATCCAGACTAGAGCACAGAGAACAGACTGGGGCTATAGACTTGGGAGTCACCTACATAAACATGATAACTGAGTCATAGAAATTGATGGGATCACTAAGTGAGAGAGTACGAGCACAAAAGTGATTCTAGGACAAAGTCTTGGGGTACAACCCATAGTTTTATGGTTCATGACATGGATTATGATCCAGTAAGAGAGTGAAAAAATACAGCCACGTAGCAAGAGAATCGAAACAATCCAAAGTTTAAAAAAAAGAGCGAAGTTATATAGCAGCAAAAGATGACCAACCGTGGCAAATATTACCAAAGTCAAATGGAAAGAGATCTGACAGGGAAAAAAAAAGGAATTTCAAATGAGTCATTTAAGAGAGCTTTGGTAATGCTAAAGGGAGTTGAATAATTAGGTGAGTAACCAGAGTAAAGAGAGTTTAAGAGCCAATGAGAAGAGAAGTAGAAAGATAACCTTGGGAAGGAAAATCAGAACCTTCAGAGGTTAATCAGGTTAGAGAATGGAGAACTGTCAATTCTGTAAATCAAAATTTCTGTATACATCAAAAAATATATTTTATTTAACAGTAGTTACATTGCATTTCTTTATTTTTTAATCCAAAAAGGGTTAAAAAAAAGTCCAAGAAGATTAAACATAATATAAATAAGAGAATATAGAATATAAAATCCAACAATTCGTTCAAATTTCATATTGGCACCAAGTATAAACCATATTTTGTGCTTAATTTCCTTGGATTCCTTTCTTAGTTTCTACTCATCCTAACAGGTTTATGCTTGATTGAAGTCCATACACATGTTTTCAGCTTTTAATTGACTAAAAAATGTTCAAGCCTTGCAGATAAAATGAGGTTACTTGTACCTACAATGAGATGTACTCACCCCCTGGAGAAACTAAAGGCATTTCCTTAGGATTGCTGTTTCAACTTCAGCTTTGTTTTGGTTCTCTGTTGACTAAGAGGCAGAAAATCAATGATCCAGTGTTGTAAATTTCCACTTCAGAAGCACTGACTTCCTTTTCTTGCTACAAATGTGGGCCGGTGTCTTGTGCCTTCACTGCTGATAAACTCTCAACTGTACTAAAACTGAGACTGAACTTCATTTATGAACATATAGAGGAAAGATGCCCTTAGGTTCCCAAGAAAAGGCTTTTCCAAGTGCTTTGTCAATAATCAAAGCAAATAGGAGAATTTTATCATGGAGGATATCCTGTCATATTGTAATTCTTCTCTTTTATGCTTATCAATTTAAAATGGAAGTAGAATATTTCAGAAGTTTGGTGTTTTGATTTTTTTCTGAATTACTACCAGCATTTGTTGTAGAGACCAAAAGAAACAAACTGCCTACTCTGGGTTGGCTTCATTTGCAAATTGTCTGGGTGAGTCTCGCCAGAGGAAAAGAAAATTGAAATATGTTTTTTAAAAGATTCTGAGTAACAGTGCCACCATAACTAAGAATTATACATCTCTGAAGTAAGAGACCTCAGCCCCAGAGGGCGTTGGTTCAAATCCCATTTCTGATATAAGAAAGAAATGTTATATTTAAATAAGGAATAGGAAAGAAATTTCTCAGGGAAATGGGGGGACAGGAGGTGTAAGGTGAGTTGCGATATGGAGAGAGATGGGAGGGAAAATTTAGATGTCACAGATATTGGTTACAGGTATTGACTCTACAGATCATCTGATAGATTCTAAACCAATCCAAATTTTATGTTATTAAGGGTCTTTTATATGTAGTACAAAAGCAAAATGAAAAGAAAATTGCTATCCAAGAAGAGGTTACCTTCTACAAGGGGAAACAACATTTGCACAAATATATACAATATAATTTGAGAAGAAGCCCTCTCAAAGTTTAGGAGGACCAGGAAAGACTTTCAGTGGGAATCAGAACAGAAGCTGGGAAATACTTAACAAAATAAGTAAAAATAGAATAGAACACAGATAAGATTAATTTATGGTTTTCTAAGTCAATATACTGCCTGCAAGAATCTTTACAGATGGTTTACCACCCTGTTCCTATTTGAGTATGACACCACTATTTTAAGGAAAGCAAAAAGTAGGGTAGTTTGTCTGGTAGATACATTGTAGGAAGGAGGTTAATATGAAATCATTTTGTGATATTGGCTGAAAGCAATTAATCAATGATACTATCTCTGCGGTCAGAGAATCTGAGGTCAAATCCCTCTCCTGGTGTTTGCTACCTACTTTTGTCACATCACTTAGCTGTTTCTAGAATATATTAAGAGATAATTAATGTTGTCTCAGTTCTCTGTATGGACTCTATGGCTGCTCTAGATGACAATTCTAATAAGGAAATATACAAATATTCACTATACTATGTCAGTCACTATGCAATGTGCTTAGAATACGAAGAAAAAAACTTAAACAGTCTTTGCCTTCAAGGAACTTACATTCTATTTCAAAAATGGTTTCAAAAACTAAGGGGTTTTTTATTTAATCCGAGAGGCATACAGGAAGTCACTGAAGCTTCCTGGGCAGGGAAAGGACAGGATCAATGAGCAGGAAAGTGACACAGTTAGACATTCTTTTTTTTATTTCAATTAATTTACTTTTAGTTTTCAACATTCACTTCCATAATCTCTTGAGTTTTCAATTTTCTCCCCCTCTCCCCTCCTCAAGACAGTATGCAATCAGATAAGACTCTACATATACATTCATATTAAACATATTTTTCATGTTGTAAAGAAGTATTAGAACCAATGGGAGGACCCATGAAAGAAAAGAGGGAGGGAGAGAGAGAGAGAGAGAGAGAGAGAGAGAGAGAGCAAATAGTAAACTTCAGTTCCCTTGAAATGCTGAACCTTTTGTTCTTCCAGATGAATTTTGTTATTATTTTTCTAGCTCTATAAAATACTTTTGTAGCTTTATTGGTATGGCACTAAATAAATTAATTTATGTAGGATTGCCATTTTTATTAGATTAGTTTGTACTATCCATAAGCAGCTGATATTTTCCCCCCAGTTAGGCATTTTACAGGAAAAGCGTTCTGGCAGCTGTGTGGATTGTGAAATGGAGAATGGAAAGACTCAAGGCAAGGAGTCCAATTAGAAATCTTTTGCAACTTTACAATTTCCAAATATTCTCTTCTATTTTTTCTAGTTTTATTAGAAATACTCAAGTTAATTACAAGTACATAGGAGGGAAGATGCTGCCTGTATCCAGAGGAAGAATTGATAAAGAGAAGTATATATAAAATTATTTTACATGCATACAAACACACATATGTATATATGTGTACACACATTTTTATGTGTGTGTGTGTGTGTGTGTGTGTGTGTCTAATAGTAGCCATCCTTAGGAAGGGCCATACAAAAGGGAAAAAAAAGAAATTTACATGATAACCTTATTATATATTTAAAATGAATAGCAAGTTGTACATAATAGATTTTCAGTTTCACGTACCATGATCTTTTTATTATAGTGTATTGTGGAAATGCTTGTCTTATTCCATATATTAAAAATAAAATAAGCCAACTTTTAAGACAGGCTATTACAATAATCCATATCTAGCTTTATGAGACCACCATGAAGTAATCAGGACCTGAACTGGAGTAGCATCTTTATGAGTTCAGAGAAAGGAGTAGATGGGAGAGACCGCATAGAGGTTAGATTAATAATATTGGCAATTGATTGACTATTGCAGGTAAGAGAAAGCAAAAAGATGAGTGAAACGTTTACTCTATAAACCTAGGCTATTTAAGGAGTGGTGCTTCTCTTAAACGAAAAAGGCAAGTGTGGAGAAATGTAGGATTTGTGTTTGAAAGGAAGAGAAAGAAGGGAGAGGTTGATTATCAGCTGTATTTTGAACATGTTGAGTTTGAGATGACTATAGGCAAGTGCACGCTGATAAATATTTAAGAACTTGTTCTCTAGGGGAAAATTTATGTACAACACACTTCTAAGTTTAATCTGCCTCATTGACACCTCCATCAATTTCTTAAGTCTAGACAATCCACAGAACCATAATAAATCTAGCCCTGATTTGTAGTTTTTGTCAATTTCTGAGGTGTAACTGCTGATGCAGAAAATTTAACACTTAGCTCTCACTTGTCCTTGAGAGCTGATTCCAGCACATTCTTACAGGATATCCAGAAAGTGATGTCCAATAGGCTACTGGTGATGATAACCTGAAATTCAGGAAAGATATTAAAAATAAATCAAGGCATCATTCACATGGTAACCAAATCTATGAGACCTAACAAGCTCATCAAGGAAGACAATATATAGAGACAAAAGGGAATGGATGTTCCTATGAGACCTTGACAGGGAGACAGATCATGAGAACCAGAGAAGGAGAAGCAGTGAGATAGGTAGGAGGAGTAAAGAGCAATGCTGATGAAGCACAGGATGCCCAGGAAGAGAAGGTGGTCATCAATGCGAAATACTGCAGAGAGATCAACAGAGATGAGTAATGAGAAAAACCTCTCATGGAGCGAGCACTTTCGTTTGAGTGATAACATCGGAATCAATATCATACTTGGTTGAGAAGTGAATGGGAGGGGATGAAATGGAGACAAGAAATATAAAAGATTTCTTCTGGAAATTTGACTGTTTGTCAAGTGGAGAGATAGACAAATTTAAAGTAATTATTTGCCAATAATTATTTTTCTCTTTAAAAATAATTATTCTTACCAGTTAGATGTTTTTTAGACTATCTGTATCCTATCAGGAAGGGGAGAAGGTTGACACATTTTTACACCCACTTTCTTCTCCTGTCTGATACTAATATCCTGATCTGTTAGTCAACTCACTCCCACTTTTGGGAAATGCAACTTGCCTGCCAACTGAATCCTTGTGGAGCAGATGCTGATCTCACTACCAAATTAAGTGGGAGTTCAATGGGGAAAAAAGGAAGGAGTAGCTCATTGGAGAAATTGCCAGACTTAGAGTCAGGAAAACTAACACTTACTTGTTGTGTGACTTTGGGCATTTCACTTAACTCTGTTTGCCTCAGTTTCCTCATCTGTAAAATAAGCTGGGGAAGGAAACTGCAAACCATGCCACTATCTTTGCCAAGAAAATTAGACATCTGAAAAAATGATTGAAAACAACAGCAGCAGAAAAAAAAGAGCTCATTCTTATGATGAAAACTGTACATATTCTCTCCTCTCCAGTGTCTGTTTCAATATAGGCCTCCACATCCCCTTTCCTTCCCCTTTTCTATAGGTTCAACTAAAGAATTAGAAGTTTTCTGCTACATTCAGGCATTGGAGAGGGCAGAGCATCTCCCAAGCTTCTCTTTCACTGTTTGGGGAGGTCCTAAATAGATGAGTGATTCCTAAAACGCAGGTAATAGAAGGTAAAATCCTCACTGGAACCCAGAAATAGGAGTCAGAACAACCCCACACTTTTCCTTTTTCTTCTTTGTCGATTCTATTCCTTAATCTCCTATGCCCAGCAGAAAGGCATAGAAGATTAAGGAATACGCCCATTCCAATCTCATGGTAGCTGTATGTAAGTCATCTAACCTCTATGTGCCTTACTTTCCACACCTATAAATAAGGGACTGGAATTGATGATTTCTAAGTTCCCTTTCATTTCTAAATCTACAATCTTATGATCCTTTGATTCTTACTCCTATTCTAATCCCATGGCAACTGGTCCCATCACTTCCTGGCAAACAGAGGGAGAAGAAATAAAAACAGTGTCAGATTTTATATTTGGGGGCTCAAAGATCACTGCAGAGAGAAGCTGCTGCCATGAAATTAAAAGATGCTTGCTCCTTAGAGGGAAAATTATGCCAAATCTGGGCAGCTAAGACATCTTGCTGACAAAGTGCAATAGTAATTTAAATGGAAAGACCTTTCTCATTCATTAATAGGCCCACAAAATTTGCCTGAATTACCTGGAAGTCTAAGGTCCATACAGTGGTAGAAACTTGTTGAACAGGCAGAAAAGGAAGGGTGGAGCAGAATCAGGAGGAAGCGAGTGAGCATGGTTGGGTCAGAGGAGGAAGGATGCAGGCAGGCAGGCAGGAGTGGCAAGGCTCAGGCTCATGGTGTTTGCTTGTGAAAAGGCTCTGGTTGAGGGTGAAGCTTGGGAATGGCTTTGCTCCCTTCAGTGATCATGTTTATTAACTTCTTGGTCATCATGATATAGTTTCCTTTCTGGTTCTGGGATCTGGCTTTCTGATGTCTAAATAAATGTTTTTCTTCTGCCTTCTATATATAGAGTATTTTATTTTTTGCAATTGCAAACTATGCTGGCATACTCATAGTCAGCATCAGTGTTGTGAATATTGCTTTGGAGATGCACAAAGTCAAGGATATGGTTTTTCCAGTATTAATGTATGGCTCTGAGAGTTGTTTGAGAATTGGAAAGCTGAGCTTCACAGAATTGAAACTTTCAAGGTACGGTACTGGAGAAAAGCTATGGAAGTCTCTTGGACAGCAAGATCAAAGAAGTCAATACTTAAAGAAATAAATTCAGGCTACTCAGTGAAAGGACAACTTTCCAAAGGTGAAGCTTAAATTTTATAACCATATAGCGAGAAGACAGGATTCATTGGAAAAGACTGTTAGGCTGGGAAAGATTGAAGGCAAAGGGATAAGAGGACAACGGGAAATGAGATGGATAGATAGCATCATGGAAGCAATGAACATGAGTTCAGACAAGCTTTGAGAGATAGTGGAGGACAGAAAGATGAATAGCCTCTGGTATTTGTCCATGAGGTCACAAAGAGTTGGACATGACTGAATGAATGAATGAGCAACCTGACCCCTGGGTCTTAGTGTGAGAGGTGACAAGAATTTGATAAATAAGTAACTAAGAGAAAAAATGCCCTATAACCTCATAAACCCCTAATTATAACTCTGATGAGATAAGACTACTGAGGCAGCTTCTTTCCCTCCCATCCATAACTTGAAGTGAGTCCAAACTGCTCTTCTTTCCCTCCTTCGATAAAAATTAGTTTTCGCTAAGAGGAGAAGAAGAAAAAATATCCCTGGGCCTTTATTGTCCCTGGTTTTCCTATACAACTTCTTGGTCATGTGAAGGTATAAAAAGGCCCAGCTAATTGAAATAAGGGTTCTGACTTGGTGGATTTCTGAAAACCACTCAAGTCACCATGTCCTTCATTGTATCTCGCCCCAATTACCAGAACTCTGGCAAGAGTCTTGCTGGCAATAACTAAGAGAGAAAGATCCCAATGTGACTGTTACAGGACAACCTATTTCTTTTTCCTTTAAAGAGATAGACAATGGAGGGATCCTTGACCTCTTGGGGTCATATAATCTGGACAAGTTTATCAGTTGATGGTGGCATACTTGCATGGGTTCTAGATAATGGACAGTGCTCTTGCACTTTCCCAGTCACCAATGGAGTAAAGCAAGGTTATGTGCTTGCTCTTGTGTTTTTTAGCATAATGTTTTCAGCAATGCTGTTCTTTGCCTTTAACATGTACAATAATGGCCTGAAGGTCAGCTACCTCGCTGATGGTAAATTACTTATCTTGAAGTAACTACAAGGCAAGACTAAAGTGAAAGGAGAGTTGGTGCATGACTTTGTGTTCAAAGACAATTGTGCACTCAATGCAGCTTCTAAGGCACAGAGCCAACAGAGTATAGATCGATTCTCTGTTGTTTGTGCTAATATTGGCCTGATAGTTAACACCAAGAAAACAGAGGCTTTCTACCAGCCAGAATCACACTATCCATATGTGGAACCATTGGTTACAACAAATGGAGAAGTTTTGAATGCTCTGGATTAGTTCACTTACATTTTCAGTATATTTTATAGGCATGTACAAATAGATGGTAAGGTTGAGCCATGCATTACCAGAGCTATCTCAGTGTTTAGGAACCTCCAAAGGAAAATTCAGGAGAGAAGAGGTAGTAGACTGCCTACCAAACTGGAAGTCTACAGGGCCTTCGTGCTGACCTCATTGTTGTATGCCTGTGAAATCTGGATAGTATACCAGTGTCATGCCAACAAACTGAATCTCTTCCATTTAAATTGTCATAGGAAGACTCTCAAGATCACCTGGCAGGCTAAGTTCCCAGATACTGAGGTCTTTTCTTGAGCTGAACTGCCAAGCATTCAAACCCTACTGCAGAAAGCACAACTCTGATCATTTGGTCACATTGTTCAAATGCCAAACATAGGCAATCACTCACATGGACATCAGAAGAAGTGATACAAACACATTCTCAACATCATTCTGAAGAATTTTGGAGTCAGTTATGAGACACAGGAGACACTGGAACATTCGACATGGCATGCCCATATCAAAGAAGGCACTGTGCTCTATGAGCAGAGTAGAATTAGAGTAGTTCAACAGAAATTCAAGATGCACAAATTCAAAGACATCTCCATTCCAAAAGTTCATATGGACTATTTGTGCCCACCCTGTGGTAGAGCCTTCCAAACTCATATTGGTCCTATCAGCCACAGTTGGACACACTGTGCCTTGACTCCATATGGTGACGTCATTTTGGTCCTCTTTGTTCAGGAAGGTCGATAACCCATTAATGAAAGTCAAAATAATGAAAATGAAAACGATAATAACTGCTGACATGTTTATAGTACATTAGAATCTTGCAATGTTCTATGTATCTATTATTCAGTTCTTTCAGCAACGCTGTGAGCTGTACATCACCATCATCCTCACTCAGAAAGATGTGTCCAGAGTCATACAAGTAGCCAAGGTATGAGGCAACATTCAAAGTAACATCTTCCTGTTTTCAAATCTAGCACTCTACACTATACTACATCCTATTTCCTGAAATGGTGGCTACAAAATTAAAAAAAAAATGGTGGCGTCATTAGAAAGTAGCATGTAAGAGATGGAAGATCAGAGAGTTCTAACAACACACATAATGAAGCGCATGGGGGATGTTTCACTAAATTGGTATAATTTACTAGATTTGGCAGAAACAGTAAAAGGTAATTTGCTACCTCCTTTAAAAAATTAAAGCATTCAGTGAAAATAACCAAAGAATTGTTTTTGATAGGTTTTTTTATGGGCACCTTATAGGTGTTAAAGCCTCATTCATTTTTAGATTTAAAAAAAAAAAGGGAGCTATGAGTAGCCACGATTAGCTTCACAAAATAACATTTCTAAAATTTAATTTTTTTAGAATTTGCTAATCCAAAATGGAGTTAAGGATGAATCTTGAATACATAATGTGGGTTACTCTGCCAACTTTCTATCTCTCTGCAATCTAACATGTAAAAAAGCATTTGTTCTGAAACATTCTCAATAAAATTAGCATCCATTCATTCCCACCAAATATGGGAATAACAACATGCTTTAGATATGATGTAATCATCAGAATAGCCCTTTCAAAACACTAATTTGACTCACAATAACAGCTAAATATTTAGTAGACCTCAAAGGAAAGAACATTCACTTTTGGCTTTATAATTTATAACAAATAACATATTCGGAATAAATTATGAAATTTTAACATATGGATATTTTCACTTGTTGTAAACATGAGTTATTTCATTTGTGTAATCATACATCTTGTGAAAAAAAAAGCCAGAATATAAACCAAGACAAAAACACCATTATTACTAGCAGGGAGAAGAGTTCTTTACAGAGAATATTCAAGTACCAGACAAACTAGTTTGATTTTAACTCACACTTCACAGAAGTTCAGTTTTACTTAGCTCTGCACATTAATTTTTTCTCCATGATGAACTTACGGCATGGCTTAAATAGGTGTTGTATAGAATGGGCAGACAACATCAGATCATTGGCTGTAATGTTGAATCTATAGCATCATAGATTTATTGGAATATTTCAATTTTTTTTTATTATTTCAAAGATAGCAAATTCCATCAGTATGAGTGTCACCTTAATCAATATTGATTCATCTTTCTCTGACCTGACTGCCAACCATCTGATGAGGAACTCTCTCAACATTTGGCTAGTCTGGTCTTCAGGCAACAAATGCACAGTCCATTATCTTCACTTACAACCTTTCCAGATAAATTGAAAACTTATACTAGGCTGCTATCGATATGAGGAACCCACAGTCCCCTTAACTTCATTATGAGGTTTTGAAGTGGGACTTCAGTGGAGATTAAGTGTTATTGACATTTAAATAAAATCATAACTTTTATTTTCATCATGTATTTACTACATAAATATGTAGTAAGATAAGTGAATGACAATTCCCATAAAAATATCTTACTTTAAATGCCTGATCCAAAACACAAAGACGTGAAAAATCACACATAACAAATATGTCAATATGGGATGAGGGTCAATTTAAATATAGTTTAAAGAAATGTAAAGAATATTCTGATGGGAGCAGGGAATTTTAGCCTATAAAATTTTGGTTCAAACTTTTCACCAAATTGAGCTCCTATTCCATTATTGGCTTCCATGGATGAAGGCTGCATGAGAGAAAGGCAGAAAAGAGAGAAGGAATAGAGTTGAACAGGAAGAAAATTGTGTAAGGTGATTGAGAGATCTCTGAATTAATAAAGTAGGTCAGAGGTTGAATTTTAGGAGGCAAAATTTGGCAGAATTTAGGAGAGTTTGCGGAAAACTTGAAGACTAATCTCTAAATCCAAATACTATATGGACTCTGGGTTATAGATTAGGGAAACTATAAAAAGGTTAATATTAAGGTCAAAATTAAGGACCCTGAAGGAGGCTTAGAAAATAGAACAAAGAGAGGATGACTTAAGAAGGATAAGGGGAAGTTACTAGGTAAGGAAAACAAGATAAATAAGGAAAAGTAAGTGAAGTAATTAGCAGATTAAGCAAATGGATAGAATGATCAGTGGAGCAAATTGGTGATATATTTAAGAAATTAGTACAAGGTGTAATGTTAACTATGAGAGTTAAAGATCTTCCCCATGGGCCCCATCCACTGATTAAGGGAGATTTGTTTTGTAGGAAAGACCACACCTTTTGTTAATTTTGAATGAGGCATTGGTTCTCAAGGGTTGTGATGCCCTCTGGCTCTGAAAAGTACATATATACTCTGAAATGAGGTTTTGTTTTGGGGCTTACTGAAAGTGTTTGTGTGGTCAGATGAAACTCTGGGGAGCTTCTAAGGAGCCCCCTGACTTTGAAAACCTGTATGTTGATGTTTCTGTCCCTGGTAACTATGTATTTATGCAATGATCACACAGTTGTATCTCTCTGTTGATCTGTGACATATCTATTGCTTATGGTCAGACAGTTGGAAGTCTTGTCTGTTGGTCGTTATTTCCATTTGTATTTTCTCTGAAGTTCAGGATGCTGACGTTTTCCCCTGAACTAAGTGAATGATATATGTGCTTGATTAAAGTGATTGTTGACCCCTCAAAAGTTGCTTTCCTTTTAGAAAAGCAGATCTAAAAACCTGTATAGCAGGTCCTCTTCTGTATGTCAGGGTCCTTGTTGTTACATTAGGCTGAAGAGGAATGAGTGTGGCAGTGGAGTTGTTGAGACAAAAGAAAGGAATTTGAATGAGGTTAACTGTAAAAAGTCTTAACCAGACACATTTGAGATATAAAATGTCCATAAAGAGTATCAAGAAACAAGGCTGAATAATCTTAAAAACTGTAAAGATTAGGGGAAACTGTGCATTGACTTGCCATCATTTTGATGTTTATATTTCTGCCACAGTCAAGTGATGATTACATGTGCTGCAATTATAGGCTTTTTTCCTGAAGGAGAACAGGTAAAGGGACTTCAAGAATGCTGCTCCCCACTCCAGATTGGTGGGAGAAATTCCTAAAGGATATAGAAGTGAGGTACCAATGGGAAAGAGAGTGATAAGAGGTTACAGAAGGGAGATTTGGTGCTGGCAGTATACAAGAGGGTTACACAGAGGAGAAAGTGAAGGAAAAACACAGCTGTACATTAAAAGGATAGTAAAGATTTGAGATTCCTTCCTGAAGAGGAGATACATTGAGACTCTGAAGAAACAAAACTACTTGTCCTCCTAAGAATGATACCATAGAGATATAAAAGTTATTTGATGCCCATTGTACCTCTTGGGTCATGTATCCAAAACAAAGCAGAGACCCTCCCAAGGAAGATGACAACTATTCACACCTGGTGGTTCATGTGGACACAAACCTAAAAAAGTGTTGCCTATGATAATGAAATCTTGGGCAAGAAACTGAAGACCATAGGGGCACAGGTTGTGTTTTCCTCACTGATATTCACTGAAGGGATGCGAAAGAGAAAAAAAAATAATTTAGGAATGAACTACAAATGGCTTGGAATACGATAATCTAGAAGGTGAAGGAAGTAGGAGTACAATTAAGAATCACCTGCCTAGCAAAACGGAGTATAATTCTTCAGGGAGGAAAAAAAAAAAAATATATATATATATATATATATATATATATATATATATATATATATATATATAAGGAAAGAGAGGACTTTCAAGAATTCTTGATGAAAATACAGAAACAAATAGAAAATCTAACATTCAAACACAAGATCTGAGAGAAGCATAAAAAGGGAAACATAAGAGACTTGGTAAAGTAAAACTACCTACATTCCTATGTGGAAAGGTGATATATGTGACTCCTAAAAACTTTATTCTTTATTTTATTTTATTCTTATTATTTTATTTTATTTATTATTTATTGTTATTAGGGCAGTTAGAGGGAATCTACATAGACAGAGGGCATGAGTATGAGTCTATTCTGTTGAGATGATCTCAAAAAACATGAAGCATGAGAAACAGGGAGGCACTAGGAGAAGGGAGAAGGGAGAGACTGAATGGGGAAAAATTCTCTCACATGAAAAACATGCATGAAGAAGAGCTTTTAGAGTGGAGAGGAAAATGGGGAGGCAGACAATGCTTGAATCTTACTCTAATGGGAATTGATTCAAAGAGGGAACATACATACATATATCTGTATATATGCATAAACACACACACACACACACACTTGGATACAGTTGGATATTGAAATTTATCTTACCTAATAGGGAAATAAGAGAGGAAAGGGATAAGAGAGGTGAGATGATAAAAGGGAAGACAGATTAAGGGAGACACTAGTCAGAATTAAAATAGACTTTTGAGGAGGGTCAAGATAAAAAGAGAGAGAAAATGATAAACAGAACAAAATAAGATGACGGAAATTCACAGTAATCTTAACTGTGAATGTGAATGAGATGAGCTAACCCATGTAAGGGAAGCAGATAGTGTTAGAACCAAAATCCAACAACTTATTGCTAAATTGCACATGGTGACTTTTCATCAAAATGTAGTTACCCTTAATATCTCTTTTAATTAGGTCTATTTTTGCTTTTGCTTTGTCTGAAATCATGATTGCTACCTTTGTCTTTTTTCTGTGTCAGCTGAATTATAGTAGATTCTGTTCCAACCTTTTATTTGAACTCTCTGTGTGTCTTTCTGTTTCGAGCATCAATGATACTATACTATACTTTAGCTGACATAGTAAAAGACAAAGTTAGTCACCATAAATAATTTAGCAATGTCAAAAATTTTTACAAGTTTCTCTGATAAAGGCCTTATGTCTCAATTATATAGATGAGTCAAATTTATAAAAACAAGAGCCATTCTCCAACTGATAAATGGTCAGATGATATAAACAAGCAGTTTTCAGAAGAAGAAATCAAAGCTTTTTGTAGTCATATAAAAAATACTCTAAATTACTACTGACGAGAAAGATAATTTAGAACAACTTTGAAGTACCACCTTACACCTATCAGAAATGACAGATAGTGGAAGGATTAGGAAAAATAGGTAAACCAATAAACTGTTAGTTGAATTGTGAATTGGTCCAAACATTATGAAAAATGATTTTGAATTATGCTCAAAGGGCTATAAAACTATGTATACCCTTTATCCTAAAGAGATCAAAAGAAAAGAAAAGAGAGCCTATATGTGTAAAAATATTTATACCAGTTCTTTTTATTCTGTCAAAGAATTAGAAATTGAAGGGATGTTCATCAATAAGGGAATGACTGAATGACTCGTGGCATATGATTGAGATGGAATACTACTGTGCTATAAGAAATGATGAGGGGGTTGTTTCAGAAAAAAATGAAAAGACCTATATGAACTGATGCAAAGCAAAGTGAAAAGAATGAAGAGATTGTCGTGCACAGAAATAAAAATATTGTAATGGTAAATGACTGCAAAAGACTTGGCTAGTCTTGTCAAAACATAGATCTGAGACAGTTCTAAATTACTCATGATGAAAAGCTACTCTCCAACTCTGGGTGCAAATTGAAGTATAATGTTTTCATTTTCTTCATTTTTATTTTTGCTTAGTTCCAGGAACCAGAGGTGATATAGTCTGTATACCTGCTCTCTGCAGTATACTCTGTTTCCATTAGCTACCATCTAAAGTTTTGTTTTCAGATTGGGAACTACTGTTTAAAAAATGATATTGCTAAACTATAGAATGGCAGAGGAAGGCAACTAGGATAGCAGAATATATTCTATCTATGATATATGTGACTCGCTTGAAGGAACTTGACATTTTTAATATTGAGAAAAGAACACTGTGAGGGGGCAAGAAGGAGAAGGGAGGCTGTAGATGTGTAGTCTGTCTTCAAGTATTTGAAGGTTATCTTGCAGAGGAGAGATTGGAGTGGTTCTGTTAGTCCTGAGAAACACAACCTGGAAACAATGGGAAAAAGTTACAAAATCTAGGCTTCATAGGAGAAAAAAAACTAGCCAACAATTGGAAACTTCCCAAAATGAAATGAGCTCCCTAGACAGGTGGTGGGTTTTCCCTCCTTAGGTGCTCAAACAGAGATTTCTTACTTGTTAGGTGTATTATAGTAGCCATTCATCGTGAATATGATCCAGTAGATGGCCGCCAAAATCTCAACTCTCAAATATCATGATTTTGTCATTCGTTGCCCAAGGGAATATTCGAAGAAAAGCAAATGACTGAAAATTATAGATTATTTTGAAAATGGACCTGTGATTTCATGGATATGAGGAAATTTCCTATACTAAAAGCAGATGAACAACTCTGCATCTGCATAAAGAGCCATATAGCTGGAGGAGGTCTTAGAGGGTTTTTTGTGCAACCCAAAATAGGAGGAAACTGAGTTTGATGGAGATTAAATGACCATTGGAGCCCTGATAGGCTAAATAAATTGCTCAAGATCACATATAGTTTATACATATATATATATACATATATATAATATATGTATATATATATATATATATATATATATATATATATATATATACACACATATATCAAAGGTAGGATTTAATCTCATGCCTCACCAACTAACGCCAGCTCTCTAACCACAAAAATGATTTGTTATATAATATTCATTATATCAATTTATTTAATTCACTATGTTTTAAAGAGGTAAAAACATAAGTCTAGCTAATACCAATCACTATCTCACACCAATAATTATAACTAAGAACAGTAACTAACATCCAATACTATAATTCCATATGAATATCCTTACTTTAATATTACAGAAGGTAAAATCAAAGGTCAGAGTGGTTACACACCACCAGACAACGCACAAGGCTACCACACAGCAAATTCGATATTTCTCCCAAGGATCTTGAAAATATTTTTGCATTTTCCACCACTAGATTGATATTTTTTTATTCATTTCATAATATTGAACTATTACACAAACGAGTACACTATGAGGAAATACATACCAATATATATTCATATATTCTATCCAAGCATCTAACACACCTTCATAGAGCGGCTTTATATCATATATATGTATATATACATACATATATGTGTACATACATATGTATGTACACATACATGTATACATACACATGTATGTACGCATATATGTATGTGTATATACATATATAAGTATATATATGTATGTATGTGTATATACACACACACACACACACAAACAAATTGTTGCTATGTACTAACAATAGGGATAACAGAAAAAGCTCTGAATTTGGAGGCAGGAGACCTTGGTTCAAATCTCTGCTCCACTAAGTAGCTGTGTGATTTCCATTTATCAAATGAGAGTTGGATCATATATTCTAACACGGTTATTCTGGTCTCCCTCTTGTTTTGTAAAGCACAGTAAAGATGTGCAAGATGTAGCTGAGACCCAGGAGCTACTATTAATAGCTGGATATGAGCTACTAATCGGGCAATTAGGCAGCAGCATTGCCATGAGAACTGCTGTCATTTGTTTTGGGTACTTGAGTTATTCTCAAAAGCATGAAAAGAGAAAAGAAAAAATTCAAAGCAGAAAGATTTTTTAAAATAGTCTATACAGACAATAAATGATTCTACATGAATGCCTGAAGAAAAGAAATTCATCAAAAGGAAGGCATCTGGTTTTCTCTCAAAGGTTAAGATAGCAATAACATAATAAATGAATAGCCATACAAATTCCATCCTGCTTACTCAGTATCATGCAGGGACATGTCAGCCTGGATCAACAAGTTCTGCCTTCACTCATCTCCCAGATTCTTTGTTTGAAAGGACATGGAGCTGGCATGAGTGGAGAATCATCTTACATGGCAGCCTTTTCACAGTTTTTAGAGATTTTTTAAAATTGCTAATAGAGATAGGAGGGTTCTTAGAGGCACCTCAGGTCCAAACCCATTATTTTACAGATAAGGAAACTGAGTCACAAATATGTTAAGTGACTTGCCTGGAGTCACATAGGTAGAAAGTCATTCTTTTTTTTCATGAAAGGATTCTGTATCCTACCTGAGAGTGATACAAGGTAAATCTCAAATAGTCATCAAAGGAGTTGTGCAACCACAGATGCTTTCTTCTTTTCCCATTGCAGTCCTTGGCCTATAAAGTTCTCCTTTTGCCTCTATTCCACGATATTTTCTTCTGGTACTTTGACAAACTAGTGAATAATGCCACCCCAGCTTGGAGATTAGGATTCTCTTCTGGAAGCTATTTCATTGACATGCTATGAAATCAGTTATACATTCAAATGTAATCCATAGCTGTAATCTGTAGCTCTGAGTTTGCATGGATTAGGTTCAAACAAGGGACTTTACATATATCATGTTCTCTGCCTTATGCTCATAAAGAGTTTTCCTTGAGAACATGAGAATTTGGCTCTTGTCTAGGTCTCCAAAAAACAGTAAAGGGCTCTCAGCTAACCCTAAAGCCCTTAGGTTTATTCCACATCAAATGTAGGACAGAATTTATTTCACCCAATTGAAAACACAGCACACAAAGCACTCATACACCTGAACCACTGAACAGTCAAAAAATAATTTTTCCTTTTCCAGTAAGCCACCACTTTCTCTGGAGAAACTTCTGTATAATCTATACACGTACATTACCCTCACATTTAGGAAAGAGAGAGGGGAAGAGACACAAAGAGAAACAAAGACACAAAGAGAGAGAGACATAAAGAGACCAAGACAGAGAGAGGGAGAGACAGACAGACAGGGAGAGACAGAGAGACAGGGAGAGGGAGAGAGAGAGAGAGAGAGAGAGAGAGAGAGAGAGAGAGAGAGAGAGAGAGAGTTTATTCCTGTTCCTCAGTGACTCTCTTCCTAGGTATCGATATTGATACTTCCAGACTTATGATGCCCATTGATTGAACCTATAGAAGAAACTAAAGGGTTGAACGCTTCCCCACACAACTGTGGTTCATATAACTCAGTTTCAGTGAGGGGCATAATCCAGCTTTACCCCTTCTATATCATCCTTTGATTCTTTGATATTCCTTATTTCTTCCTTGGTCCTGGAAATTCTCAACTTGATGTAGAGACTAGTATCGTCCAGGAAATTACACAGTTTTCAGAAGGCTTGGACATGATCTTTATTCACTTATCCAGGAGTCCTTCAGCCCTTCAGCCATTTATTCACTGTTCTGCTCTGACCATTCCCTCATCCATGTAGCTTCTGTTTTGGTTCAGGAACTTTCCAGTTTTATCAGTATGTATTTCTGTGGGCATATGGTTCCTTGAAGGAGTCTCATGGATTTAAATTGAATCTGAGATTCTGTGTGTCGCTGCCCTCTTCTCTGCATCTGTCCAGCTCTGATTTGCTCTCTCTTATAAAGATCAAGTCCAAGGGCATAACCCAGGTGCAATCTAGAAACACTTCAATAAATCATCATCTAATGTGATGTTGATGGGAATGTTTTCATCTTGTATGCAGAGGCATCTTCAATGCTTACATAAAACTTTCACCAGTCAGCTGGAACTGACCCCTTTGGTCTAGAAAAGTCCTGCTAACGTTTCTAGCATTTTCTCAGATATTCAGCTACTTTTTTCTAAATGCTCTAAAAGTATTCAAAACCAATTGTTTTGATTTAAATGAATAACATTCAAAAGCTTATTGATTAAATTAAACTTCCAAATAATTATTTTTGCATGCATTTGAGTTGTGAAAGGAAATGTAAACTCCTTGAAGGTAGTGATCATCTTGCCTTTCTTTTATCCTCAGAGAACTCTATAATAACTAGTACAAAGTAAGCACCTGGCAAATAATTGATGATTGATTGTTATTGGACACAACGAAATCAATCTAAAAATCATGTCCCTTATGCATGGAATGCTCTCCCTCCTCCATTCTGACTACAGACCTTCCTGGCTTTCTTAAAATCTCAATCAAAATCCTACCTTCTACAGGAAGCCTTTTCCAACCCTTTGTAATTTTGATGTCTTTTTTTCTGTTAATTATCTACTATTTATTCTGTGTATATCTTACTTTGCATGTATTTGCATGTTGTTTCCCCTATTAGATCAGAAGCTCCTTGAGAATAGAGACTCTCTTGTGCCTCTTTTTGCATCCTCAGCTTTTAGCACACTGCCTAGTACATAATAGGTGCTTAATAAATATTTATTGATTGAATCATCATCAGAAGTACAGACAGAGCTCTGACTATTTCTCCTGCCTGAATACAGTTGCTCCTCACTTCCATTTCATAGAATTCTCCTCTTCCTTCAGCACTCAGCTCAATCATCAGAATCCACAACATATCTTTCCTGATCCCCTCACCTTCTGTTCTAACTATCTTAGGCTTATTTTATATTGGTTCTACAAATACTCATAAATGTTTACATTGGCTCTCCTGATATGTGCCATTTGGATTCTGGGAACATTTCACTTCTGTCTTGGTAGCCCAACACCTAGCACTATGCGTGACACATATTATGGACTTAATACATATTTGATCATTCATAGTTGAAGCTAAAATTATTAAATTAAGCAAATTAATAGGATTCAGTTTCCTATACTCTGGAACACTATATAATTTAGGGACTGACTTCTGCAACCCAAGAAATATATATATATATTACATCCAGATCAATGTTGTTTCAATTAGTGGCATATTGTATATACTTTCTCCACTTAACATCTTCATATTCACTTATATATTGTTTTAATATATGACTTTTATGTTTTTTATTCTCGGCTATACCACATCCCTCAATCGCCCCAGTTTTAGGTAACTGACTTGCTTGCTCTCCATTTTACAATGTAAGCCACAAAAAGTGAAAAAAAAACTAAGATGATCACTACCTTCAAGGAGTTTACATTTCCTTTCACAGCTCAGATGTGTGCAAAAATAAAAAATAAAAAGTCTTTTCCATTGGGCTGAAATAGTGGTTTTCAATTCATGTGCTATGAACTGGAACTATAATGATGATGATGATGAAAATACCAATAACCAGCATTTATATTGCGTTAAGGTGCGTAAAGCACTTTACTTCTGCTATTCATCACCACAAAATGTCTATGGAGAAAGTATCATCATCACCATCAATCATCATCATCATCATCAATCACCATCATTTCCTTTTTACAAATGAGGCAACTGAAAGTGAGTGATTAAGCAATTTGTCTGGTTCAGCAGCTAGTAAATGTATGAGGCAGAATTTGAACTCAGGTCTTGCAATATATAAGTTCAACACTCTATCCATTGCACTGTCTATATGAATTTATACCATTATATATGTTTTCAGCTAAAAGATTGGAAATATCCAATAGAAGCTATTAAGTTGCTAACCATCAAATCCTGGCAGTCTAGAAGAGAACACTAAAAATCACAAATAAAACATCTTGATTTGAAGTTTTGAGGATTCAGACATCTAAACAAGGAAAGGTAAATGAAATAAGCTACTAAATTGATGGATAGAGCATTTAGCTGATGAGCTGTGTCTTAGATACTACATCAGATAAAAATATGGTCACTAAAAATAACAAACTATGTTCTTGCTTCATATTACTCAGGGAAGATGGAACAAATACTTTTATTGGTTGGGGAAAGAAAAGGCAAAATAAATTGCTTTTTTATCGAAGTCTTATGCACTGTTATGCCTTGTACCTTTTTTAGTAACAAATAATTTTTTCAGAGCTTTTAACCAGCCTTTATTTTATTATGTGGAGGCTACACAGAGGGTACTTTTAATTTTAGTTTTGCTTTTTCGACAAGACAGGGATTTTGAGATGTTCTAGCCTAATTTACTCATTTATTGATGAAACAATTGAAAAAATGGAGAAGTGAGGCAATTTTTCCAGGATCACAAAGGTAGGGAAATAGATGAGATTAATAACAATGTACTGAATTCCAGTACAGGGTATTTTTCCACTATGCTATCTTCCATTTGTTTGAAAGCAAAATAAAACAGACAAACAAATGAATAAATGAATGAGTGAATACTACTTTTCTTGATTTTACTTTATTTCGTCCTCTCCCTTTATTATTGAGACTAGGCCTCCCTATCTCACCCAACCTGGAAGTACACTGAGAGGAATGATACCCATGGGAAAATCTGATTAGAAGATGTGCTCTGCCAGTTACAGAACTTGGTGGGTTGCACATTTGTGGTTCCAGAGCAGAAGAAATCTTCAACTGAGAGGGAAGAGAAGACTATGTCCTGGGACCCAACAGAAGGTCTCATTTTTAGATGTCTAAAATGGGAAGGATAATACTCTTGCTAGCCACCTAAGAGAACTCTTATTCTGTTGTGTTATTCATATATGTTACAGGAAAGGGAAAAGTTGTTATAACTATTTTTATAATCTTTGTTATAAGTTGTTATAATCTTTGTAATTTTTTTTTATTATTCAAGATGATCACCACTCAGGTAGGACAGGCTGGTAGGAATGTAGACACTACTCACATGCGGCAGGGAAAGCATTGAATAATGAATCATAGAAACTAATTTTGAAGCCAGGCTCAGTTACTCAGTATCTCTTTAACCTTGGGCAAGTAAATTCCTTCCATCTTTGGATCTATTTTCTTTTTTGCAAAATAAGAAAATAGGAACTCATTGCAGATGGTATGATGGTATATTTAGAGAACCCTAGAAAAGCAAGTAAAAAATTCCTTGAAATAATAAATTTAACAAAGTTACGGGATATAAAATTGACCCACATAAATCATTTTATTAGCATTTTTATATATTACTAATGAAGCCCAACAGTATGAGATAGAAATACAATTTAAGGTTATTGTAATCATCATATCATTATAAAATATTTTGGAGCCTACCTGCAAAAACAAACAGGAATTATATGAACACAATTATAAAACACTTTTCACATAAATAAGCTCAAGTCTAAATAATTGGAAAAGTATCAGTTTCTCAGGGATAGGTTGAGCTAATATAATAAAAATGACAATTCTACCTTAAATCACTTACCCAATGCCATACCAATCAATCTACCAAAAAATATTTTATGAACTAGAAAAAAACAATAACAAAATTCATCTGGAAAAACAAAAGGTCCAGAATATCAAGAGAATTAATGAAAAAAATGCAAAGAAAGGTGGTCTAGCTGTGCCAGATCATAAATTGTATTATAAAACAGCAATCATCAAAACTATTTGGTACTTGCTAAGAAACAAAGTGGTGTGTCCGTGGAATAGGTTAGGTACACAAGACACAACAATCAATGACTATAGTAATCTACTACTTTATAAATTCAAAGACTCTAGCTTCCGGGATAAGAGCTCTCTTTATGACAAAAACTCCTGAGAAAACTAGAAAATAGTATGGTAGAAACTAGACATGCACCAACAACTTACACCCTATACCAAGATAAAGTCAAAAAGGGTACATGATTTAGATAGGAAAATTAGATATAAAAAAGGAAATTAGGAGAGCAAAGTTTACCTATCAGACCTATGGAGAAGGGAAGAATTTATGACCAAACAAGAGATGGAGAACATTATGAAATGCAAGATGAATGATTTTGATTTAAAATTGAAAACTTTTTTGAAGAAACAAAGCCAATGCAACTAAAATTAAAAGGGAAGAAGAAATCTGGGAAACAATTATTACAAGCAATGTCTCTGATAAAGGTCTCACTTCCAAAATATATAGAGAACTGAATCAAATTTATTAGAATAAAAGTAATTCCCCAATTGACAAATGGTCAAAAGATATGAACAGGCAGTTTTCATAAAAAGAAATTAAAGTCATCTATACATAAATGCTCTAAATCAGTATTGATTGGAGACATGCAAATCAAAATGACTCTGAGGTACCACACCACAAGTATCAGATTGGCTAACATGACAAAAGAGGAAAATCAAAAGAGGTCATAAAAAAGGGAGAAGAACCTAAAGGCATGAAAATATTTACAGCAGCTCTTTTTGTGGTGTCAAAGAACTGGAAGTTGAGGAAATGCCCATCAATTAGGGAATGGAATACTACTGTGCTATAAGAAATGAAGAGCAGGCAGACTTCAGAAAAAACCTGGAAAGACTTATATGAACTGATACTGAGTGAAATGAGCAAAACCAGGAGAACACTGTACAAAGTAACAGCCATATTGTGCAATGGCTGACCTTGATAGCCTTAGTTCTTCTTTCACCAATGCAATGATCTAAGACAATTCCAAAAGACTCATGATGGAAAATGTCATCCAAATCCAGAGAAAGAACTGTGGACTCTGAAAGCAGATGGAAGCAGACTATTTGCTCTCTTTTTGGGAAGTGGGGAGGAGAGAATGGGGGAGAAAATGAAAAAACTCAAAATCTAAAGGAAATAAATTCAAAAATTAAAAATAAGTTTACTACATATTAAAAAAAAAATTAAAGATAGGACTAGGTGATCTCTAGGGTCCTTTCCACCTTCTACATCTTGCAATTCTAAATTCTTGAAAGTCAACTCATGTCTAAATGAAAGACACTGACATTCAGAAATATCTTATATATAATGAATATTCCCATGTTATGAGCTTATGCCTAGAAATGAATTTGATTTCAACAAATATTTGTGACAAGCACTATTCCAGGTACTTAGAATATAGAAACAAAAGTGAAAACAGTCTCTTCCCTCAAAGGGGCTCAATCTAGCTGGGAGAGACAATGTGTAATATGGGTATACGTATGTGTATGCACACACAGACATAAATGTATGTATGTGTGTGCATAGGTATGTGTATACAAAACAGACACCAGATGATTGGAGGGGAAAAAGCACTAGTAGTTAGCAGAATCAGAAAAGGTTTCTTGTATAAGGTGGGCTTGAGCTGATTCTTGAAGAAAACTAGGGATTTAGGGATTCTGAAAGATAGAGGTACAGAGGAAATGTGTTTTAGTCATTTGGGTCGCTGTGAAAAGGCACCCAGAGAAAAGAGGTGAGGTGTCAAGAGTTAGGAGTATCAATGAGGCCAGTATGACTGGACCACAGTGCATGAAGGAGAGCTTTGGGACTGAGTTGAAACAGGCAAAACTTAGAGCATCTAACTCATGGAATTGTTAGGAGGGCTCAAAAACCTTAAAGCATCTTTATATGCATAATATTTTGCAAACCTCACAGTATTATATAAATGAAAAAAGTTTTTCTTGGGAGCCTGAATTGTGCTATCAATGGAGCAAGGAAATCCTACGTTTAAGTCCTACTGTGATACTCACTGACTGTGTGACTTTGGATAAAATATATATTTGACCTCTTGATTTACAGGCAACATTCCCTGACTCTAAATTGCAGAAAATGTCAACTGGCACGCATTTTGGGGGGATTTTATATTTTTCTCTCCTCATCTGTGAGTTGTCTTCACCATTGGTATCAAACTCAAGTAGAAACAGAGGACACTAAATCTTATAAAGGAATCCCTCTGAGCAGCACATTGTCTTAGAAAACCACATATTAATATTATCAATATTCCATGGTATTTTTATTTATTTGGTTGAATATTTCCTAATTACATTTTTATCTGGTTCCGAACACTCTTGGGAGTTGGGGGCATTGGCATCACATTTTCCACCTCTGCTCTGCAGCAATGAAATGAAAGGTGCAACCTCCACTTTTCTTATAATCAATTTAATTATTTATAATAAAAGAATCAAGTGCACATGGAATCCTCACAAACAGGAACCAACTTCATTTAATTTATGGCCTCTTAAGTTTTTCAAACATTCCTTCCTCTCTGAATTTTGTTCAGTAGGCTTAGTATTCATGAGGATTAAAACATTATTACCACAAAGGAATGTGGACAGGAGGGCTAAGGGAATTGCTTTTCTTTTATAAAATGGCAATAATCTTGTAATTAGTTGTTGATTAAATCCACAGGAAAAGCAAAACCACATAAGCTCAGGTGTATTCTTTTCCATAGTACTCAGACACTTTTCCCCTACCAACACAATTTTTTATTCATTAGTTTTGATAATTACTGACTATTGACAATCTTTTTCCAAAAAGAATATGTTGATTTTTAAAACTAGCTCACTTGATTTCTGATGAAATGCTTCTTTGTTATGATATCCAGATTTCTATAGAGATTGAAAATTTGATCTGATTCCCTCATTTACTCATATAATTGAATTTTCTTCCTCCCTAAATAAACTACCCTTTACTCACTCCAAGTCAACTGCATCTGGTTTATAACTACCCATATCTTAAGCTATTCAAAGTCATTACATATTTTAATTCTGTTTTTAAGGTATCATTGGGAAGTTTACTGATATACCTAATATTTGAAATATCATCAGACATGAGTCTTTTGGCATTTTATCAACTTATATTTCTAAAGATTCTGATATAACAGAACCAGAAAATATATGGAGAAAAGAAATTAACAGTAAGAAAATGAGTTAACCAAGACTTATAATTCCTGCCATTATTACTCATTGAAATAATTAAGTTAAATCTCAAGCATGCACTATAATAGTCATGACACACTTAATAGAAATGATCCAATTAGGGCTTATATATCTTTTCTGATTTTTTTCATAATGTTATTGGGAAAATCATTCACTGGAGTGGAAGCCAGTATGCCACTAATAAGATCATGTCAAGGTTCCTTTCCTTCTTCCTTATTATGGTCAGTGAATTTCAGCCTAATGAAAAGGAAGAAACACAAAATTGAATGCCTGGCAGTCACATTATATAAGACTGTAGTATCAAAAGGAGCTTAAAAAAAATTTTGTCCCTTCATTAAAAAGAAAAGAGATGAAGTTTTTTCCCAATGTTTTTAAACATTTTGATTTAAAATTTTGAGTTCCAAATTCTATCCCTCCCTCTCTCTCTCCCCTCCCTCTTCTCTAAAATGTTAAGCAATTAGATATAGTTAAACATGTGCAATTACATAAAATATTTCCATATTAGTCATTTCGTTTAAGATGACTCAAATAAAAGAAAAAAATAGCATACTCCAGTCTGTATTCAATAATTATCAGTTCATTTTCTGGAGGTAGATAGGATACTTCATCATTAGTCCTTTGGGATTGCCCTGAATCAGTGTATTGCTGTTTATCATCAAATAACATTGCTATTACTGTGTGAAACATTCCCCTGGTTCTGTTTAATTCATGATGCATCAGTTCATGTAAGTCTTTCCAGGTTGTTCTGAAGTCATCCTGCTTATCATTTCTGACAACACAATAATATTCCATTACAGTTATATAGCACAGCTTACTTTTTCATTACCCAGTTGATGGATATCCCTTTGATTTCCAATTCTTAGTCACCGCAAAAAGAGCTGCTATATTTTCATACAAATAGGTCCTTCTCCCTGCCCCATTTTTTAATGTTTTTGGGATATTGACCTAGCAGTGATGGTGCTGGATCTAAGGGTATATGCAATTTTATAGCCCATTGGGTATAGTTCCAAATTGCTCTTCAGAATGGTTGGATCAGTTTACAACTTAACCAGAAGTACATTAGTGTCCCAATTTTCCCATATCCTCTCCAACATCTAACATTTTCCTTTTCTGTCATATTAGCCACTCTGAGAGGTGTGAGATGGTACCTCAAAGCTGTTTTAATTTTAATTTCTCTATCAACAGTAATTTAGAGCATTGTTTTTTCATATGACCATAGGTAGCTTTGATTTCTTGGTCTGTAAACTGCCTATTCATATCCTTTGACCATTTATCAATGGGAATGATTTGCATTTTTATAAATTTGACTCAGTTGTCTATATATTTGAGAAAAGAAGTCTTTATCAGGCATACTTGCTGCAAAAAATATTTCAGTTTTCTGCTTTCCTTATGATTTTTTTTTGCATTGGTTTTATTTGTACAAAAACTTTTAAATCTTATATAATCAAAATCATCTACTTTATATCTTGTAATTCTCTTTATCTTCTTTGATCCTAGATTCTTCACTAATCCATAAATCTGAAAGATAAACTATTCCATGCCCTCTCAATTTGTTTGTGGTATCACCCTTTATGTGCAAATCATGTATTCATTTGATCTTATCTTGGTATATGATGTGAGATGTGGGTCTATACCTAGTTTCTGCCATACTGTTTTCCAATTTTCTCAGCAGCTTTTTGTCCAAATAGCAATGAAGTTTTGTTCCAAAAGTTTGGATCTTTAGGTTTATTATATATTTGATTATTATGGCCATTTACTATATTGTCATTTGTACCTAATCTATTCCACTGATCCGCCACTTCAGCACAAGATTGTTTTGTAATTATTGATTTATAATACAGTTTGAGATCTGGTATGACTTCGCCACCTACTTTTTCCTTTCCTTCCCCATTGATTCCCTTAATATCCTTGAGCATTTGTTCTTCCAGATGAATTTTGTTATTATTTTTTCTAGCTCTATAAAATAATTTTAGTTTGATTGGTAAGATAGAATAAATAGATTAAGTTAGAATTATATTGACTCAACCTATGAACAATTAATATTTTTCCAACTTATTTGTGGAAAACTGTTTTATAGTTGTGCTCATAGAGTTGTTCCTGGGTCTGTCTGGGCAGGTAGATTCCCAAGAGTTTTTATTGCCTACAGTTATTTTAAATGGAATTTCTCTTTCTATTCTTTACTATTGGACTTTGTTAGTAAAATGTAGAAATGCTGATGATTTGTGTGGGTTTATTTTGTATCCTGCAACTTTCATAAAGTTGTTAAAAATTTCAAATAGTTTTTTTTTAGTTGATTATCTAGGATTTTCTAAGTATATCATCATATCATCTTCAAAAAGTGATAATTTTGTTTCCCTGTTGCCTATTTTAATTCTTTTATTTTTTCTTCTTATTGCTATAACTAACGCTTCCAGTATAATACTGAATAATAGAGGTGATAATGGGCATCTTTACTTCACCCCTGATTGATCCTGATTGTGATGGGCAGCTTCTAGTTTTTCCCCATCACAGATAATACTTGCTGAGTGTTTTAGAAAGATACTGCATATTGTTTTAAAGTAAGGCTCATTTATTCCTATGCTCCATAGTGTTTTAATAGGACAGATTCTATATTTTGTCAAAAGTTTTTTCTGCATCTATTGAGACAATCATATGATTTGTTAGTTTTGTTTTTGATATGGTCAATTATACTTATAGTTTTCCTAATAAACTAGCTCTGCTTTCCTGGTATAAATCTTAGCTGGTCATATTTTATGATCCTTGTGTTATATTGCTGTAATCTCTTTACTAGTATTTTATTTAAAAATTTTGCATCAATAATCACTAGGAAAATTTGGTTATAATTTTATTTCTCTGTTTTGGCTCTTCCTGTTTGGATGCAAGCACAATATTTGTGTCATAAAAGGAATCTGGTAGGACACTTTATTGCCTATTTTTCCAAATACTTTATACAATATTGGGATTAATTGTTCTTTAATTGTTTGGTAGAATTCACTTGTGAATCCATCTATCCCTCATTTTTTTCCTTACAGAACCCACAGATGGCTTGTTCAATTTCATTTTCTAAGACTGGGCTATTTAAGTATTTTATTTATTCTGTTAATTTAGGTAATTAATATTTCTGTAGATATTCATCCATTTCATTTGGATTGTCTAATTTATTAGCATAAAATTGGGCAAAATAGCTCATAACATTTGTCTTAATTTTCTCTTCATTGTTATAAATTCATCCCTTTCATTTTTGATACTGGTAATTTGGTTTTCTTCTTTCCTTTTTTAAATCAAATTAAACAATGTTTTTTCTATTTTATTGTTTTTCATAAAACCAGATTGTAGTTTTATTTATTAATTCAGTGGTTTTCTTACTTTCAATTTATTAATATCTCCTTTGATTTTTCAGGATTTTCAATTTGGTATTTAAGTGAAGGGGTTTTTTTGGTTTTTTATTTTAATTTGTTAATATTGTTTAATTTGTACCTTGGATTTTTTTGATCTGCTTTTTTTCTCTATTTTGCTGACATAAACAATTAGAGATTTAAAAAAAAAATCCCTCTAAGTACTGCTTTGGCTACTTCCCATAAATTTTGGTATGTTGTCTCACTGTCATTTTTTTGGATGAAATTACCAATTGTTACTATGATTTGTTATTTGACTCAATTGCTTTTTAGGATTAGATTGTTTAATTTCCAATTAATTTTAATATATCTTTCCATTGTTCATTATTGAATATAATTTTTATCACATTATGATCTGAAAACGATGTGTTTACTATTTCTGCTTTTCTGCTTTTGGTTGGAAGGTTTTTCTGTCCTAATAAATGGTCAGTTTTTGTGTAGGTTCCATATACTACTTAGATAAAGGTATATTCCTTTCTATTCCCATTCTATTGTCTCCAGAGATCTATAATATCTAACTTTTCTAGAATGTTATTCACCTCTTTAACATTTTTCTTGTTTATTTTTTATTTAGATTTCTCTGGTTCTGAGAGGGGGAAGTTGATGTCCCCCACTAATATGGTTTCATTATTTATTTCCTCCTATAACTCATTCAATTGCTCCTTCAAAAATTTAGATGCCATACCATTTGGTTTGTATCTATTTAGTATTAATATGATTTCATTGTCTATGGTAACTTTCAGCAAGATATAGTTTCCTTCTTTATTGCTTTTGATTAGATCTATTTTTGCCTTCACTTTGTCCAAGCTCATGACTGCTACTCTGCTTTTTCTGCATCAGCTAAAGCATAATAAATTCTGTTTCAGCTCCTTACCTTTACCCTGTGGGTATCTCTGCTTCAAGTATGTTTCTTGTAAACAACATAGGATTCATTTTTAATCCATTCTACTATCCACATCTGTTTTATAGGTGAGTTTCTCCTATTCACATTTATAGGTATGATAACTAACTGTGTATTTCCATCCATGCTATTTTTCACTTGTTTCTTTCTTCTCCTCCACTGTTTCCCTCCTCAAAAGCATTTTACTTCTGATCACTTTCCTCAATAGACCTTCCCTTTTATCAGTGCCCCTTCTCCCTTCTACTATCCCTATGCCTTTTCACTCCCTTATAGGGTAAGATAGTCTTCTATATCCAACTGAGTGAGCATGCTGTTCCCTCTTTCAGCCAATTTTTATGAGATAAGGTTTAAACTTTGCCCACCACTCAGCCCCATCTTTCCTTCCATTATAATAGCTTTTTTCATGCCTCTTTTATGTGGGATAATTTACCCTATTCAATCTCTCTCTCCTTCCAATGCAATTTTCTTTCTTAGCCTTTTACTTGTTTTTTGGGGGTATCATCATATCAAAGTCACCCGAGGTCCACACCCTCTCTCTCCCTATACTCCTTTTAATTGCCCTTATGGTAATAAAGTTGTCAGGAGTTACAAATATTATCTTGCCATATAGAAATGTAAAGAGTTTAACCTTACTGAACTCCTTATGTTTTCCCTTCTTTTTTTACCTTGGTGGATTCTTTTAATTTTCTATTTTGCCCTCTGGTTCTAATATATCAGAAAATTTTTTTGGATAATTTCTTGAAAGATATTGTCCAGACTTTTTTTTAAATCATGACTTTCAAGTATTCTCTATCCTGTATCTATTTTCTAGGTCAGTTGCTTTTCCAATGAGAAATTTCACATTTTCTTCTATTTCAATTTTTTAATTTAATTTAATTTTATCATATCTTGATGTCTCATAGAATCATTAGTTTCTACTTATTCAATTTTAATTTTTAAGGAATTATTTTCTTCAGTGAGCTTTTATGTTTCCTTTTCCATTTGGCCAATTCTATTTTTAGGGTGCTGTATTCCTCAGTAAACTTTTCTCTTTTTCATGATTCTCAAGTTACTCATTTCTTTTCCCAATTTTTCTTCTACTTCTCTATTTTGCTTTTAAAAATACTTTTCAAACACTTCCAGGAATTCTTTTGGGGGCCTGAGACCAAATTACATTTTTCTTTGAGTCTTCATACACAGTCATTTAGATACTATTACTCTCTTCTAAGTTTATGCCTTGATCCTCCCATGGTAACTGCCTATAACTGAGATCTTTTTTTTTGCTCATATTTTTCTTCCTTTTTTTTGCTTGGTTTTTTTATGGGAGAGTGGATCTTTGGTGCTGCATTGTGCCAGACTTTTTGTTCTCAGGCTCTGGGTCTTATTGCTGGCTTTCACAGGGCTTCAGGGCTTAGCTTATTGCTTTCTCTGAAGGGTAAGCTACAATTCTGACTGTGGGATGGTGCGCCCCTGTTGACCTCCCCTGGGTGTGGGAGTTAGCTGCTAGTTAACTGGGGTAGGACCTTGCTGTTGAGTTAATTTGGTAACAGTCTTTCTGGTGTCTGGCTGTGTAGGAGTGATCATGTTAGTGGTCTGCCCCAAGAGTAGGGCCCTGCTGTTGGGTTTCTTTAGAGACAGTCTCTCTGCCAGTAGTCCCCAGGGTCAAGGTCTTGCTGCTGGCCAGTGAGGGGCTTCACTACTGGTCAGCATTGGGATCAAGACCTAGCTAGTAGCTTGTGCTAAGGGTAGGGATGCTGGGGTGGGACTTTGCTGGGCTGCTCACTTGCCTAGGGAGCTGTTGGTTTACAGGAGGGTGGGGCCTCACTGGTGGGCAGCCTTAGCCCAGAGTCTTTCTGACTTGTTGTGAGACTGGTTGGTTGGCCACTGCTGCTGCTGCTCTTTTTGGATCTTGCTCCCCTCCCACTCCAGTGAAATACACCATTCATGTTAGCATAGTAAGCTGTTTTGCTGTTCCTAGACCAATTCTGAGGTGATTTTATAGCTTTTTGGAGGGGAATCTGGGAGGGCTTCGTCAGGTTCCTTCCTCATTCTACCATGTTTGCACTGGAATTAAAGTGGAATTTTAAAACTGGTGGCTCCAACCCTGGCATATGTAATGAAAATATCCATCACTAATCCTTAGACTCTTCCTGAGTGGAGACCTGTGAGCCAGCATCAATAACATTTCCCTTTCCTCAAACATGAGAATCCTTGATTGCCATGGAACATTGTCTGCCAAAGAACCCTGAATCTGCCAGTGGATTCAGATGAAAGTCCTACTAGTTGGGTGTTTGCTTTCCAGAGATTTTGACTGTCAAGACAAAATTACTTAGATAAAAAAGACTGAGTTGGCTCCTAGCGTTATTAAATTCTAAGAAGAAATTCTCTACATAAGTCACAGAACTACAATTTTGGTATTGGCAAAGACCTTTTATATCATCTACTCCTCACCTGTGAAGGCTATTAACTGAACTATTTCTGTCAAGGGCCCCACCATCATCCCAGGCTCACAACACAGTAATCATTTTCCACTCTTCAGCCTCTCTCACCAAATCCGTATCTAATCTGTTGCCAAGGTCAATTGATTTTGCCTTCATAACATCTCTTCCATCTGCCTCTTTTCCTACACATGCATGTTGTCCTCTGATATTGACACCACAGTGGTAAAAATCTTCATTACCCCACACTCAGACTATTGCAATAGCCTTCTGTTTGGTACTCTTACCACAAATCTCTGTCCTCTCCAGTCCACTCTCCACTCAACTTTCAAAACACTCCTCTTAAAGCACAGATCTGACTGTATCACTCTCTCCCTACAACTTAACAAACCCTAGTAGCTCCCTATTATGTCCAAAATCAAATATGAAATTCTTTGTTTGGCATTCAAAGTCCTTCAAAACCTGAATATATGGCTGACCTTTCCAGTCATCTTGCCCCTTACTCTCCATTCCGACCACATACTTTGTGATCTAGAGACACTGACCTCCCTTCTGTTATTTACGCAAGAAGCTCCATCTCCCAATTCCAGGCATTTTCACTTATTGCTCCCATGCATAAAATGCTCTCCCCCTATATCTCCACATTCTGGTTTCCTTGGCTCCTATCAGGTCACAGTTAAAATCCTACCTTCCAAAGAATACCTTTTCTGGTCCCCTTTCCTGCTCCAATTTAATGTATGTTTAGTTTTCTTTGTTCATTGTTTGCTTGTTGTCTTCCCCATTATGCTGTGATCTCCTAGAGAGCAGGGACTGTCTTTTGCCTTTCTTTGTATCATACATTTAGCATAGTGCTTGACACATAGTAGGCACTTACCAAGTATTTATTGACTAACTAGAAATGGCTTGCCCAATATCACACTGCAGAGGGCCTCTTGAATAAAAGTACTTATATTCTTTCCAATGCTTCACATTAGTTCCCTAGTCCTATCTGATCTGATCAATAAATATTATCAACATGAGAATTTATAGTCAGGAATAAATGGTGAGTGAAATATAACTGTTCAGCTCCTTTATGGTGCTCTGAAATATTATGAATCATCTCAACTTTGAATGAAACCTTGAAAAACTATCTAACGAGGGTGAATGACTTAAAGATGCAATTTTCTTCTTCAGAAAGAAAGGGTTTCTTTAGGTATCCTTGGCTAATGTGTATTACTGACCTTCATGTACATTATATCTTAAAAATATCTAACATGTTGTATTAGAAATGCTATAAAATTCAAGCAGAAGTGCTTGATAAATCTCTAACCTTTACTTAGTCTATGTTTTGTTATGTTATATGAACCTTGCCTTATGCATAGTTTCCATTTGAGAGCCTTTGAAAGCCTAGAGTTGCATTAAAAAAAAAAAACCAGAAGAGAATAGTCTGAAAATCAGGGACCTTACTCACTTTACTCACTTTCTAAGAATACTTTCTTTTATATTCAGTTTTCCTAATTGGTTATGTGGTGTTTAACATTAAAATTACCCCAAGAGACAAATTTACTTTCTATTTCCATCATTCCCCCATCTAAGTCTATGCAGAGAGGTAGGTAGCATGGATAGATATATGACCTCAGAGTTAGGAAAATCTACCTTCAATCCCAACCCCCAACCTGACAAATACTGACTGTGTGACCCTTGGTATGCCACTAACTCCCTCAGTGTCCTCAAGCAGCTCTCTATGACTACAAGCTACAGAGCAGGTGCATTGGCAGTAGCAGTTCCTTAAAGAAATTAAATCACTGTTAATATCTAATAATTAATTTGGACACCCCCCCATTACTTCTTCAAAGTTGTCAATGTTACATCTCTGCTTATGCAAGTATCATCCAGCAACAATTTTACTTCCCTTGAAATATGATTAAAATCTTCTTTTCTGGAACACTAAATATAATTCTCCTTGGTCTCTCCTTTTCCTAATATTATAGACTCTCCTTTATATTAATAAAAATATTGCCATACTATTATATTTTTCTAAATAATGAACTTGGTCTCCTGGTTCCATTTTTTTTCCTGATTTACCAAAAGGAAAAATTATTATGTGGAATGATTATATCATCTTCGCAAGGCCTATGATAACCAAGAGGATGGTTTAGCTCTACACATCTATACCTGTCACCACCATCAAGACCAAAACCACAGCTTAATCACCATGCCCAGAGGGGCAGTGTCAACAAAGGGATGTTGTATTAAAGGCATAGCCGGTGTAGCTTGCAAGTATTAGGTTGGAATTAGGTTGGACAAGGGATGAAAACACACATGTTATCAGAAATAGTTGAAGTGAAGTCGAGCAAGGCTCAAGATCCCAGAAAAGTCAGTCAATCTGTCAGTCAATGAGCTTTTATCAAACATTTGCTACGTACCAGGATGCCCCCAAAAATCTTAGTCAGATTTAAGCTTTCATAGCTTAAATTATTTAGCTTTCAGCTTTCCTAGTTTTAAACTGTACTAAGACCTTTGAATACCCTGTATAAAAAGTGTCTAAAAGGTGATTTCAAGAGGAAAGAGCAAGTAGAAGAAAGGATCAAGGAAGGCTTTGTGCTTGAAGGTAGGATTTGAGCTAAGTGTTGAAGGAAAGAAATGAAACAGGCAGAGCAGAGGAAAATAACATCCTAGTCATGGAGGGCGACTAGTATAAAGGTGCTAAGTCAGGTGATGTAGTCAAGTAAAAAAACTACAAAGGTAGGAAGGTGTCTGGTAGTAAAAGGGTTTAAATTCCAATCAGAGAACTTTATAAAAATAGTAGAGAACTACTGGAATTTATTAAGGATGAGGTAGGAAGTTAATACAATCATAGCACTCTGAGTCATCAGATCAGAGAGAGCTTTGAAATGAAACAGTCTCTTACTTTGGATAATAGCAAGAAAGAAACACTCCTACAGACTGACAGATGACTATGAGTTTATGTTGATTGTTGCAGGAGAGAAGGGAGCGAAGGGTTTTTATGGTTATTGCTATTAACATACACTACCACCACCAAAAATCAAGCAAACTGACAAAGCAAATGGTAAAAGCTCTCCCAAACCCTCAGCTTTTAAGGAAGTAGAACCAAACAAATTAACAAACAAGCAAAGAAAAAGCATTTACTTTTAGGTCCTCTCTGGGACTGCTCAAGGTTTTGACACTTGGAGCCATTTTTTTTCATTCTTTGTTTGCTTTCTTTTTTTATCTTCCTCCCTTCCTACTTTTCTTCCCTTCCTTCACTTTTCCTCTTTCCTTTTCTTTAATATAGTACTCAGCATTGATAGATTTCCTTACATATTGCTGCCATTTTATGACACAAATTCTATTGCAATAATATACCATAATTTATTCAGTTATTCTTCAATAGTGATACATGTAGGGTTTTGTTTATTGTTTGGGTTGTTCTTTTTTGTTTCTTTTTATGATGTTTTTAGGATAAAGTTCTACCAAAGGAATTGCTAGATCAAAAGATATAACCACTTTTGTAAGATATTGAATATGATTATTTTGCTTTCCAAAATGATATCACTAGTCTGCAGTTCTACCAACAATGTAATGGATTGTCTGTTCCTCTTTCTGTAGTACTCTCAGCATTGGATTTTAAAGATATTTGCTTTTTGTCATCCTTGTGGGAGCAAAGTGATATTTCAAAGTTGTTTTAATTTATGTTCATCTGCTTATTTGAGAATTTGGGCATCCACCAATGCCTATTGATTGCAAATTGCCTATTCATGTCATTCAATAAGCATTTCTTAAGTGCTAGTCACTGTGCCAAGCACTGGAAATACAGACTATTAAGAAGCATACTTCTGGTTGATGAAAAAAATGTATAATGAACATTTAAGTTTTTTTTTTTTTAAAGAATCCAAAGTCATTTCTGAGAGGAGGATACTGGTGGCTGGAAAACAGGATAGATTGTCTGTATTTGAGTACTTGAGTTGAACCTCAAATAAAAATAGAGATTCGCTGAGGTTGAGGTGAAGAAGGGATGTATTCAAGGCATGGATGATAGCCAGTGCCAAGGCATGGAGGTGGAAGGTGAAGCAACAAAAGTAAATACTTTGCGACAAAGCTTGGTGTAATAGTTAAAAATTCTAGACTGGGAAGAAGCAAGATCTGTGTTTAGATTCTGTCTCTGACATTTACTAGCTGTGTGAAATTGGGTGAATTGTTTATTTTTTCTTGGCTTCCATTTTTTCATCTATAAAATGAGTGTTGGACTAGCCAGTTTCTAAGGTCTTTCTCCAATTCTAAACCTCTTATCCCATGGTCCTATATGGTTAACAACAAGATAGCCAATTTGATAGAATGTAAGGTGGATGTAATGTGCAATAATCTTGTAAAGGAATAGTAAAGTCAGGATGTGAAGGACTTTAAAAGCTAAAAAGTGGATTTTGCATTTTATCCAAGAGGGAAGAGGGAACCATTGGAATTTTTTGAGTAGAGTATTGACATAGTCAGACCTGTATGTTAAGAATATCAACTTGCAATCTGTATGAAATATTAATGAGAGAAAGGAGAAAATAGAGACAGGAAGACCAGCTAATTATATGGCTATTGCAAAAGTCAAGCTGAGAGATAATACGGTGTTGGTTATTTAAGTGAAAAGAAGGGAATGGATGGTAGATGTATTATGAAGATAAAATTTACAAAACTTGCCAAATGATTAGATATAAAAGATGATGAGGAAGAGTAAAATATGATTTGCAAAAGGTTGAAAATCTGGGTGAATGGAAGAATGGTAGTGCCTTCAACAAAAATAGGAAGGCTAAGAAGAGGTGAATTTTTTGGGAAAAAATAATGAGTTCTGTTTCGGACCTGAGACACCTATAGATGACTAATTGAAAAAAAATCCTACAGAGAGTTAGTAATATTGTATTAGAGTTCAGGAAACAGACTAGGATTGCACATATAGGAGTGGAAATCTTTTGAATATATGATACCTTAGTTATGAAAGCTAATGAGATCAGCAAAATAAAAGATTTGGGACCTTTAATCATTGCTCTATTGGGCAGTATGATTAGCCTTATGGATATGCCTAAGTTCCTTGTAGATTCTAGATATCAAACTTGTATCTGATATGTTTCCAATTTTTCTTAAACTGTTCCTTTTATTTTCATTTTAAAGATGCTGCTATTTTTGTTGTATTAAATATGCTACCTGTTTGCAAAATTATCTTATTTTTCTGTCATCAAACCTACTGACTTTTGTCTCTAAGATTGTTTTCTATTTCATTAAAATCTTTGTTTTTCTTAGTTAAGACAGGTATATTATTCCTTTTTTCTAGCTTAGTTATTTTAAAAGAAAAATTATTATATTGCTCATTCACTAGAGATTTTTATGACATTACTATTCAGTTGGCCTTGATCTCTAGACAAAACTCTCTAGTGTTGAAGAGGACCTTTGCCTTAGTACTTCTGGGTCTTAGAGGTCTATCTTCACTCCCTCTACCCTCATGGAATTTTAGCATATAGGAGTTTAAAATCAGCCAACAAACAGAAGAAGAAGAAGAAGTACAAGAACAAGAACAAGAACAAGAAAGGAGGAGAAGAAGAAGAAGAGGAGGAGGAGGAGGAGGAAGAGGAAGAGGAGGAAGAAGAAGAAGAGAAAGGAGAAGGAGAAGAAGAAGGAGAAAACTAGTATATCTATGGCAGGACTCAAACTCAAGATTTTCCTGGCTTCAGGCTCAGCTCTAAATCCATTGTGCCCTGTAGATGCTATTAGACTACAATCTCTTCTAAGCCAGAGACTGAAATTTATCTGAAGTCAATCTCCCTGAATACAGCAATAGTCCTGATCCTTGGTTCCTCCCTTCATACCCTTTCTTGTGACAAGGTTCAATCCATAAATAAACAATAAATAAGAGCTGATTCTATGCCTGATTCCACTAGGAATACAAAGAAAAAATACTAAGAGCTAACTTCCAGATATTTTATGGCCAAGGAGCTCCAAGGCACTGCTCACAACCCCCTGATAATACACCATAGTCAAACATATGCTACACCTTCTCTTTATTCTGAAAAGATAGCTTCTACATTAGGAATACTCCAGCCTTACCATATACCAATTAAAGTTTCCATAGTAGTAGCTTACCCTTTGTTTTGACTTTGAATCTCTCCCATTTACTTTATCTTTTATCTCCCTGCCTCCATCCCCTGACAGCAAATTACACTTGGAATCTCCACACTGTCAATGTCTATCTTTTCTTCTGCAGTTACCATTGCTTAGAACAACTTCCAGCTAATTTAAGATTTTAACTGACAGGCTTATCTTCTCACCCTAACCAAGCCTCTTTTTTTCATCTCTCTAGACAATATAAGAAGATTTTCATGGTAGAATACAATTTAAGGTAAATACTTTGATGTTTCCTTGATCTATGATCTTATCAATGTGGAAGTCCAATTTGAAAGCAATCAGGTTATTTCTTCCTGTGTTCTCCTCACACATCCTCCCTAGGGCATCCACTCTAAGTGCTGGAGTTGAACCTGACTCAGACCAGTCCTATTAGAAAGAAACAACACTAACATAGGGCATTCAATGAATTAGAAGACACAATGGCTAGAGTGTCGGGTCTACAGTCAAAAAGACTCATCTTCATGAGTTTAAATTCAGTCTCAGATACCTAGAAGCTTTGCGATACTGGGGAAGTCATTTAACCCTGTTTGCCTCAGTTTCCTCATCTGTAAAATGAGCTGGAGAAGGAAATGGCAAACCATTCCAGAATCTTTGCCAAGAAAATCCCCAATGGGTTTTCATAATTCACAAAATTGTGAATAGAACAACAACAGGTTGTGCTATAATCAACAAACAAGGTTATAGAGTGAGGACACCCTGAGTTGATTCAGCACAGTGAAGCTTCTTGCCTCTGACGTAGGCAAGTTTGACCATTGTAGGCATCAGAGAGGTCACCTGGAGCTTCTCAAGGATGCTTTGTACTCTAATGACCAGTAAGTGATATTAATAACTAAACCTAGCCTAATTTCCTAGTCAATCACATCTTGAGGATGATTTAAAACCTTATAAGGAAAAACTAGCATAATTTGTATGGGGGTAGAGGGGTCAGGATATTGACAACACTAGAGGCCCTTCCTCTAGAACTCTGGACATGAGGAAAAATCGAACCCAAAGGCTCTGTAGGTTTTCCCTTGCTCTCACTACCTAACTGATTGACCTCTTGTTGCAGTTATATGTTTTTCTAGAAATACCTTTTATATTTGTCCTGTGGAATTCCTCATTGGTAGCATACTATAGCCAACTCATTCCCAAAAGGTGACTCCTAATTCTCCTGTGGATCAACTCTGGCTTTAATTCTTTGGAGACTTTGGGATCCCATGCTTCACAAACACATGGCATGGGAAGAATATTAGTGTTGAAAAGATGGATCTTTGTTTCACAGAGAAGCTTGGGGTTACTAATAGCTCTGTGAAATTTCCCAAAGCAATCCCATGTACCCTCAACCATCTGTTCAACTCTGGATCCAGATCATCTTCCCCTTTCAGTAACTGTCTAAAATATATGTATTAATGAATGATCTCTGTCATCATTCCATCCAACAGCATGTCATAGTTGAATAATAGACCTTCTTTATCCACATTTCCCCCTATGTGACTAGTTAGAATGAGTTCCTTTAAAAACTTAAGAGTCTTATTTGATGGTTTCTGCAATGTCCCAGGGTAGATGCAATCATTGCAATGTTATTTGCCAACAGGAACATCTGGAGCATCACGTTATCTATAGGGAATCTCCTTTTATTTGGACTCTTGAGTTGGACATCCTCTATAACACTAGGAAACACCTGTGAGGAGCATCCACCTCTTTGTTTTATGCCACTCTTGGGATGAATACAAGTTGGGCTATTAAACTCTTATTTATACTTCAATGTCTGAAATTCAAAGACTTGTATGATTATGATATATGGATGGGAGACATCTTCTTGGAGAGGACACTTTCATGAAGTATTTTACTCAATAAAATCATACTTTTTTTGAAATGAATAAACAATAAGCCCAGTGGGATATTGTATTCTCTCTGCATTTTAATCAAATGTTTTAGTGTAAAACCAGGCTTTCCTTCAGAATATCATTGACAAAAGCATACTTATTTGCTTTCCATATCTTCATCAAGGATATTCTTGATCTGGGTATGGGTAATTTTCATAAAGATTTTGTGGAGATGGCAGTGTAGTCATAAGGAAATTTGAATCTTAGGTAGGGATGAAAGAAAATGTAAAGATGAAGAAATATCATAAAATCATATAATCATAGATACTGAGCTCAAAGGGACCTCAGAGGACATCTAATTGACCACCCTCATTTTACAGTGGAGAAGGTGGAGTTCAATAAAAGCTGTAACTTGCCTAAGGTCACATCAGTAGTAAGCATCAAAGACTGTGGTTATGATTAGAATTTGAAATCAGATCTTCTGATTCTAGAAATAATACTATTTCCACTACTCTCCATTGCTTCCCTTTAGAGATCCTTTGTCATACAGCTTCAGAGGATCTGCACTCAGGGAGTCTTGATGTTCACTCATATGAAGAAGGAACATGATACAATGAAGACAACATCATGCCTCTGATACTTACTGCCTGCATGACCTTGATTAAATTACTTAATATCCCTAGGCCTTAGAAATCTCACCTATAAAATGGGGACAGAAGAGATTAAATTACCTATTCTCTGAGGTACTGATGGGTTATAGACTCTGGGAACCCCCAAAACTCTCTTTGAATTTTCCCACTTGATCTGGCATTTCCTGAGACTATAAACCATCTCTGTTATCTTTAACCTAGCCTAGCTCTCCATTGTCATTTACCTATTGCCTAGATTTCCCAGGCTTAATCCTATCAAAATATCTATGCCCAAATCTGTTAACTTTAATTTAGCCTAATCATCCTCCATTGTATGTTATCTCAAGGTAGCCTTCACTTCCCACTCTTAATCCCATTCTCTTGGTTCCAGGAGTCTAACCCCTAGTCACTGTAGTTCCTACAGGATCCTCCTTGGACTCCTCCTCAAGACCCTCTGTAGACCCTGCCTCCCAGACTACTAGACCATCCTTAGATCCCTCCCACAATCTTTTTTATATAAGGTCCATCCAATTTCCATGAAGTTTCACAGATTCAATCTAGCTCAGATTCTATCTGACCCACTTGCCAATATGTCCCAAAATGTGCAGATTCCTTAAGAGTCTGGCCAATATATGGTGAATCTTTAATAACCTTTGTTTTTCTCTTTAGCGAAAAAAGACTTGAGTTGAATTCATTCAGGCAGGACCTGGCATGTTGGTGTTTTAGGGTCCTGAGCACCCCTAATCTCAACAGTAGCTTCCAGCTCTAGATTGATGAACTGATTTAGCAACAACACCATCATTTGATGACAGTAAGAGTAATAAATAGCTGGCAATTATACAGTACTTTAAGTTTTGCAAAATACAAATATTGCCTCATTTTAATCCTCACAAACTTGAATAATAGATACTATAATTACCCCATTTTACCGATGAGGAAACCATAGCTGACAGAGGTTAAATGATTTGTGTAGATTCACACAGCTAGTGAATATCTGAAGCCAAATTTAAATGTAGGTGTGTCTGACCCCAAAAACAGCACAGTACTCTATCCACTTCTCCACTTAGCTTCCATGATAAAGTACCTGCACATTCCTCTGATGGCCTCATACATGAATAAAGCTTATACTACCTCAGTAGTATACTTGGGCTCTCCCTCTCTACTTCTCTTCCCTCTTATTTCATAGTTTTCCTCATTCCTCTCTAAGCTTCACTTCTGACTTTCTGGACTCTACCATGCTGCAGAAACCTCTTGACCCTAAAAGTTCATTTCATCCCTAGACTGGAAGTAACCTCTGCTCATGTGATCTCCTCAACTGATTGGCTGGTTCCTTCCAGAACCTCCATTTCAGAGAAGATACTGAGGCCAAACATGCCTCATCTTTCCTTTAATCCTCTTCCCCTCCTTTCCTCCTACCTACTTTTCAGCTTCTTTTTATATGTAATCTTCCCCCAGTAGAATGTGGCAGAGACCATCTTTCTGTTTGGGTCTATGTTTCCAGAACTTATCCTAATGCCTTGTGATGGGTGACAGGACCTGGACTCCTAAAAGGAAAAAACCATGACTTTGAAAGCAACCCAGGACCCAAATTTTCCCATACATTTCAGAAGACCAGATACTGGCATCTCTGCCCAAGCACCTAGTCCATCGCAGATTATTTGATCACCTAATTAGCTTACATGAGATTCCTTTGGCTGTTGCTCATCCCATTCCAGATCACTTAATCCCATCCAGATCCTTCCACTGTCTTTTTTGTATATAAGCATCAGTCTAACCCCCATTAAGTTTTGGATTCACTAGGAATCCTGTCCACTTTTTTTGCATTACAGTAAACCTTGTCACTTGACTGGACGGTTTGAGTCTGTGAATTCATTCTAGGCAGATGTTGCCCTCTACCCTAACATTTCAAGGTTCCCAGAATCCCCAAACCTTATCACTTGCATGTAGTAAAAACTGGACAAAAGCTTGAATATATTTCTCTATTCATTTATCCTAGATAGGAAGAATAATCTTAATCTGTACAAATGAAAATATACCTGCCAATCATGTGATTTCTAGAATATCATTTCTTGATTTTTCTTCCTTCTCTCTCTATCTCCCTCCCTCTCTCTCTGTCCCTCTCTGTCTCTCTGTCTCTCTGTCTCTCTGTCTCTCTGTCTCTCTCTCTCTCTCTCTCTCTCTCTCTCTCTCTCCTACCTTCTAGGAAGTTCACGCACTTCCCACTTTTGAGAAATATAAATTATATTAAAGAAGTTTAGGAGAAATGGGATAAAAGATAACAGGCATGTTACTTTGGCCAGTTTTACATTTCAAATGAAATTTCAGGTTGGTCTGGGAACATCTGAGAATTTTGGGGGGTTTTGCTGTTTCTATTGCTGTTGAAACTCCCAAGAAAAGAAGAGCTAAAGTCCCAGGATGAAAGTTAATATACAATTCCTGCTTTTTAAAATCCATATAGTTTTAAGAGCTTCCTTGATCCCCTTTCCCTTCAATTCCTTGCTCCAGCCAGGTGTCTTATCTTCATTTCAGAGCCACCTACTCTCTGAGACCTGATTCAGAACAGCATGCTTTATTTCCTGTTCTGTTCCTCAGGCTTAGACCAAGAGTCTGTACTAGATGATTTGATTCCTGATTCTTACAACTTAACCTGGGAAGAGGGGGAAGAATGATAAAGTTTGAACATTTTTTCCCCCTGCTTCCCTTTCTCTGTCTTAGTTGATCTCTCTGGATGTGATTTCTGATTTGTGACATAAAAACTGGTGGTCCTTTTTTGTCTAGAAAAAACTATTGTGGCCTACCCTATCCTGATGACCCCTTTTTTCAGCTTGGTCTGAAAACTGGTAAAATAGTAAGACTCCAACCCTTTACACTGTGAAAAGCTGAGGATCATGTCATCTTCATCCTTCATTCTCCAAGAGGACCAATGAAATAGGTAGGATGATGTCTTGACTTGTGAATCAATTGGATTTAGATGAGACAGAGCTGTTCAAAGTAATCAACCTCATTCTCTCCTCTAGAGTCATCTGAGTCTAATGGCAAGACATAGGTTAAGATGACTGGTGATGGTCCCAGGTGGATGACTTTATACTCCTACTCACTAACCTCCAGTGGTTCCCTATTGGGTCTGAATCAAATACTAAATGTTCTTTTTGTCATTCAAAACCCTTAACCTAGCCCCTTTCAGGTAACCTGTTCCTGTTGCCTTTCCAGTCTTACAGGTACTCCAATTTGTGAAGCTGGCCTCCGGACAATTCCATGAGTAAGATAATCCAACTCTTTGGCTTCAAGCATTGTCTCTGCCTGTCTCACTGGCTTGAAATGCTTGTCTTCCTCCAATCCAACTACTGACTCCCTTGGTTTTCTTTAAGTCTCAACTAAGATCTCATCTTTTACTGGAAACTTTCCCCAACCCCTCAATTCTAGTGTCTTCTCTTTGTTAATTAATTTCTATCTATCTTGTATTTAGCTTGCTTTGCCTATATTTATTTATATGTTAGGGAAGGCCCCCTCCCATTACACTCCCCTGTCCCTGAGGACAGGGACTATCTTTTGCCTCCTTTATGTATCCCCAGCACTTAGCACCATATTACCACATAGTGGAGGCTTGATAAATATTTCTTTTTTCAATAAGTTAAGTGATGGACATTGAAAAGTGAAGGGAAAGCTCATTAAGTTGCAAAGGAAGCATTCTTTCCTTAGATAAAGCCCAATTGTATTTTAAAATGCACACAAAAAAAGCAAGGAACTGAACTTCCATTCATATACCCCTGTCATATGCATAAAACTTAACTAGGATCCGGGAAGTCTAACTGGGGTGGTTACCATCAGTAAGGGTGGGACTACTCAGAAAGTGAAAACTGATGTAAGGCAGAAACAATTATAGGACAGGAGATCTAATACCTCTCCTACCTTCTGCCTGTAGGTGACAAATCTCAGAGCTGGGATGGAGAGGAGAGGCTTTTACCAATCCTAAAGCAAGAGTCATTGCCCCTGCTAAAACAATTAAGAGGAGCACCCAACCAAGCCAGAATCTGGAGTGAGTTGAGATTGAGTCCAAGGAGTCCATCAGGTCGACTCATTCAACAGAGTCCCTGAACCCTATGAAAAGCCAAGCATCTGAGTGACCTGGACAGCTCAGTCTGGCAGCCAGGGAGCAGAGAGATTTGCTTGGTTAAGCTTGGCAACAGTTACACTCAGCAACATGAAGGAACACTGCCCAGCAGCTGAGTGACTTGCCCAGCTCAGCCAGACAGCTGCCATCCTGAGCCGCCAAATAACTTGTTCATTCCAAGCTCAATGAAGAGTGAGGTCAGCAGCCAAACCCTTCACTAAGCCCAACCCATCAGTGGAATGGCCATCCAGTGGAGACACCATAGCCAGCACACAAGAGCAAGGAAATTAACACATCTGTCAGTGCTGCCATGCCCTGCTTCTAATGTCTGGAGAACTCTCCAGCCAAAGAAAGGACATTGAGGCCCTGCCCTTTCAGAGCTATGAATTGCCTTGGTCATATGTATTTTTTACATATGTCTCACTACTAGTATACTTTAAGTTTGTGTTCACCATTCCGCAAAGATTTTATGGGAATTTGTGGGAAAATTTGCACCAGGTTTTGGGAGGGATCTTTTTAGTGACTGTTCTTACTGTGTAATGTCAATAAATGCCTTTACTAAGCACTGAGTCTACTGTACGATCATTAACATGAAGCACGCTGGTGGGTGCTTTTGAATGACAGTTTTAAAGATTATCCCTGGAAACCAAGGTACTAGTCACATTCTCTAAGAAATCAATATGCCAGTGAAAATATGAAGTGGAGTAGTGAACACACAGCAAAAGCATTCCAGCAAATGCAAGTTTAAAAAAAGCCCTTACCCTGTAGTTAGAGATAGTCTGGTCTGAGTCTCAGGTCTGCTTCTTACAATTTCTATGACATTGGACAAGTAATCTAGTTTTTTTGAACCATCGATTGTCATCCATAAAATAAGAGGACTGGATTAGATTATTGCTAACTCCCTTCATCTCTGAATCATATGATCCTATGCATAAAGTTAATAAATAAAAGTTGTAAGGAAACGGGATGAAACTGAAAGAATCAGTAGCTATCCATCAAACAGTTTGTGCACCCTACTTTAAAACAGTACATTGATAGGTTCAGGCCCTTACCAATCACCAGATTATCACTATTTCAATCACAAAAAGAAATTTGAAAAGACTCTAAGTACATTTCATACACTTCAAAAAAAAATGCAGAGATAGCTTGATAACAGTGAGTGTGAAAGTTCTATGTCAGGATCGTGCCTCAGAATCTTTCCCCGTTTGTTCAAATCCTTTCATCTTTCTGAGTCTCAGTTTCCTCATTTGTAAAATGAGAATAACAGTATTTCCCTCAGAGAGTTACCATAAGGATCAAATGAGATGAAACACTTAATTAGCACTTTACAAAGCTTAAGGCATTATACAGGATGTGGCACCCTATATAAATGTGTTTTATCATTGTTATAAGAAATCTTTTCTGATTGCTGCAGAATTTTTCTAAACACTCCGCTAATTTTTTTTTTTAAGTTCAGACTGTGCAAGCAATTGAAAGTTCTGTCAGGGTTAAGCTGCTTGGACATATAAATCCCTTGAAGTAACTCCTTGGTTCAGGTATATGAGCACTGTTACTTGTCCAGCTGTGATTAAATGCTCTTTTTATCTGCCCCTTTTCTTACCCTCTCTGCTATGAAAAAGAGGAATTCTTGAACAGAATATACCTATAAATTATAGGCTACATATGAAGTCGAGAGTTGAGTTATCTGTGCAATATCACTCTAGTCATTTAGGCTATATTATGTAGAATCTTGAGGGATTTGATTTGTAGAACAGATCTCCAACAACTCCCAAGTGGAACCTCCAGCTAACAGCTACTCTAGATCCCTTTGCATGCAAAACAATAGCTTGTGAGCCCCAACGCAAAAATGCTTGTGTTGGGGTTCGCAAGCTATGATATACACATGTACACATAAATACACACATATATATATATATATTTGTGAATAAATATATATGTATATATACATATACATAATATGTATATTTTTCCTGATAAGAGAGAGGACACACTCATTCCAAAGTAAAAGTATTTAATGAAAGAGCAAGCAAGAAATGTAACAGTATAATTCCCTAACAAATCTGGGATCCATCCTCCCACCAATTCACATAATATCAGTGAAAAAAGAGAATGAAATACAAATAGGCATACATGCACAGGGAATAAATGTGATTAGAAGGAAGCTCATATATATGGGAAATGTGTATCCAAAGCATATAAGTGGAAGGGCAAGTAACCTCAAGGTTTTAACTGTCTTCTGATGATATAATCATATTATTCCTACTGGACCTACTCCATGTTGGTCTCAGTTGATACACAGTCAAAGAATGTCTACAACAGTGGTGCCAAACTGAAATAAAAATTGATCCCTGTGGGCCACATATTGACTTAGAAAACCACAAATTAATATTATCTATATTTTATTTTATTTCTATTTTATCAAGCATTTCCTATTTGCATTTTAATTTGACTTGAGACACACTTGAAAGGTTTGCTGCTTTGTCGTGGTAGTGGGGGGCTTGTGTAGCTCAGTGAAACAAGCAGCTATGCTGTTAAGGATTACTCAAGATAGACAGGGAACAGTGGAGAGTTCTGATAAAAGGTGACCCACTTGGAAAGGAAATGGCAAGCCACTCCAGTATCTTTGGCAAGAAAACCTCATGGACAGTAACAAAATGAGAAAAGAGATGACCTCAAAAGATCAGCCCTTTAAGTCAGAAGGCATGCAATATACCACTAGGGGAGAGTAGAGAACAATTGCAAGTAGCTCTAGTACTAACCAAGTGTCAAAGTCAAAAGGAAATTCAGCTGCAGATGTGTCTGGTGACAAAAGGTAAATCCGATGCTTAAACATCAACATTGCACAGAAATCTGGAATGTTAAGATCTATGAACCAAGGTAATCTGGATGGGGTCAAACAGTAGATGGAAAGATTAAACATAAGCATCTTGAGTATCAGTGAGCTTAAATGAATAGGAATCAGTGAATTTAATTTGGATGATCACTACATATACTATTGTGGGCAAGAATCTCTTAGGAGAAATGTAGTAGCCCTCATAGTCAATAAAAGGATGAGAAAAGCAGTACTGAGGCATAATCTCAAAAATTACCAATTGATAGTTATTCAAATTCAAGACAAATCCTTAACACAATATAAGTCTCTACTCCAAAGAAGCCAAGGTTGATGGAGATCAACACCTCCTAGAAGTAACACTTAAAAAATGTCACATTCAAGATGGAGGAAATCAAAAATTAATTGGTATGCCAAGAAAGTGTGGCCTTGCGGTACAAAATGAAGCAGGGCAGTAACTAATAGAGTTTTGTCAAGACAACTCAATGGGCACAACAAACATTCTTTTTCAATAATCCAAAAGGCTACTTTATACATGAACATTACCATTTGGTCAATAAAATCAGATTGATTTTATATTTTGAAGCCAGAGGAGGGAAAACTCTACAAAGTCAGTTAAAACAAGATTTGGATCTTACGATTGCACAGAGCATGACCTTTTTATCATAAAATTCAGACTTAAAAAAAATAAACAAATAAAAATAAAATAAAATTCAGACTTAAATTGAAGAAAGTAGGGAAATCAATCAGACTATACAGGTATGATGTAAATAATATACTTTGTGAATATGTGAAGGTGACAAATAGGTCGCTAGATCTGGTAGATGGAATGCCTAAAGAACTAGGGACAGAGGTTTATAATATTATACCAGGGCCAACAACAAAAAGCACTCCAAAGGAGAAGGATGAGGAGGAGGAGGACAAGAAGAAGAAAAGAAGAAGAAGAAGAAGAAGAAGAAGAAGAAGAAGAAGAAGAAGAAGAAAAAGAGGGAGAAGAAGAGGGAAAAGGAGGAGGAGAAGATGGAAAAGAAAAAGAGGAAGAAGAAGAAGAGGAGGAAGAAGAAGAGGAGGAAGAAGAAGAAGAGGAAGAAGAAGAAGAGGAGGAAGGAGAAGAGGGAAAAGGAAGAGGAGAAGAGGAAGAAGAAGAGGAAGGAGAAGAAGAAGAGGAAGAAGAAGGAGAAGAGGAAGAGAAGAAGAAAAACAAGAGGGAGAAGAAGAACTAGAAGGAGGAGAAGAGGAAGAAGTAGAAGATGATGATGATCAAGAAAGAAAAATTGATGTTTGATGGGGTTCTACAAATAACTAAGGAAAGAAGGAAAGGGAGAAGAGAAAAGGCAAGTATACCCAATGGATTGTAGAATTCCAGAGAAGAACAAGGAGAGATTAAAAAAAAAATTTTCCAACTGAGCAATGAATAGAAATAAAGAAAACAATAAAAATGGAAAGACAAGAGGTCTCTTCAGGAAAATCAGAGGTATCAATGATATTTCATGCAAAAAGCTATGATAAAGGACACAAATGGTGGGGACTTAAAAGAAGAGATTAAATAGAGGTGGTAAGAATACTCAAAAGATCCTAACATCACTGATAACCACTATGCTGTGGTTACTAATCCAGAGCTGGACATTCTGGAGAAGTCAAGTGGACCTTAGGAAGCAATGCTAACAATAATGTTAGTGGGGGTAATAGAATGCCAGCTGAGTTATTTAAAATCCTAAAAGATTATGTCATCAAAGTGCTGCACTTAGTATGCCAGTTCATTTAGAAAAACCTCAAAAATAGCCAACACATTGGAAAAGATCACCAATCCTAAAGAAGGGCAATGCCAAGGAATGTTCAAATTACCAAACAATTGTGCCCATTTCACATGCCAAAAAGGTTATACTTAAGATTCTGTAATCTAAGCTTCAGAAATATGTGAACCAAGAATTACCAAAAGAACTAGAGATCAAATTGCCAACATTTGCTGGATTACAGAGAAAGCAAAGATATTCCAGAAAAACATCATCTTCTGCTTCATTAACTACAATAAAGTCTTTGACTGTGTGGATCACAACAAAATGTGTCAATATCTCTGGTCTAAAAAGCTTATGATATATAGTTTTTGTCAAATGTTGCCCCTTGCTCATCTTATGCTACTGTGGCTTACTGCTATTTTCCTATTCCTTTGATCACTGTCAACAAAAGCTTCCCCAAGCATTTGTTTGTAGAATATCTCTTGGTTTCTAGTTTCTAGCTTCAGCTGGAGTTCTCAGTTAAGGTATTTTATCTTTCCCATCAGAGAAAGAACAGATTCCCCTGTCTGTCCTGTAGCTCATAGCAGAGAGATTTTTTTCTCTTCTTTTCCTACAGTTCTTTTTAGAAAGGAAGAACCCTCATGCACCAAGAAAACAATTTAGGGAGGAAAAAAAGAAAGCTTGTCAGCCTTTCTTCCTTATGTCTGATCTATCTGTATTCAGAGCCTTCTACATAAAATCTTTTTAATAGAAGATTCCTACCCTGAGACAACAAGCTTTTTGAAATATAAAACAATCTCATCTAATTAGTACCTATAGGCTTAAATTTATTGATTATTATTTTTAATTGGCTGCATGCTAACTAAAGGGTAGGACTCTATCAGAAGCTTCACAGTGACAGGGTTAGAAAGGTTTTAAATTCTGTTTAATTTCCTCGTGGAAATTCATACCCATTTCAGAGGTTCTCTCCTAAGGAAATACCAATAAACCAGTGTGGGTCTGACCTGCTGCTGTGTTTTGGGGGACCCCCACCAGGCAAATTCATCTTAGAAATTGCAAAAGCTAAATCTAGAAATCAAAATCATTGTCTTCATACTTCCAAGATGCATGCTTCCTTTAATGTCACATTAGGAAAAAGCTTCCCAGTATTTCATGATAGCAGTGCTTTTTGTTCTGAAATTTTTTACTATAAATGCCTATTTTGGTTAAATTAGCTAGGTAAATGACAACTGTCTATTTCATTTATTAAATAAATATATGTGTGTGTATGTGTGCATGTCTGTGTGTGTGTGTGTGTGCATGTGTGAAGGATTATATAATCCTTTTCAAGTTCTAGAAACATATTTAGCATTTGGTGTGGAGATATGGCAGAGATGTTGGAAGGGTAAGGTAGTACCAAGCTGTAGAGGGTTTTAAACTTTAGTTGGTAGGCAATGACTTGTTATTGAAGATCTTTGAGAAGAACAGTAACATATAAAAGTAAATATATAACATGAACATATAATAGTAAACATGTGAAAGATAACTGGGGTTGATGCATGAAGGTCAGATTGGAGTGGAAGAAGAGAGGCAAAAGACCTGTAGAAAACTTATTGAAATAGTCCAATTGCCATGGTGATAATGAGGACATGCACTGCAGTAGGGGCAGGGGGAATAGAAAAAAGGAAATCTATGTGAAAGACCTGTGAAGAAGGAATTTATGGGAACTAGTAATTTGCTGGATATGGTAGGTGAGGGAGAAGTTAGAGTTAAAAATAACTGTAAATCATGAATGTGGGAGGCTGAAGGAATGCCATTTCCACAGATGGAAATAGTGAAGTCAGCAAGTTTAGAGAAAAAAAGATAATAAGTTCAGTATCAGTCATGCAGAGTTTGAAATATTTCTAGCACCATCAGAGAAATTCTGTAGCCAGCTGAAGATTTGGATCTGAGACCCAGAAGAGAGCTCAGGACTGGAGATTAAGATTTGGGAACCATCTGCTAAAAAGTGATAGTTAAATCTGAGGGGTTGAATGGAATTGACCAGAATGAGAGTGTAGGAAAAAAAACAGTGAAGTCGTCTAAGAATTGACAATCAGTAAAATTAATCATTCCCATTTCATCTGCACATTCTTATATGTTACTCTTGCCAATTATTTTTATTTTCACATTTTCTGATGAATAGTCTATCAATCTCTGACCAATTCTAAAGTCTGCAACCTCATTTTGCTTTGATGGGCAGGTAGTCGCATAACAGAAAGGAACTGTTGGATTTAGAGCCAGTTTACTAACTCTGACTCTTGTTACCTGTGTGACCTTGGACACATCTTTTAACCTCTTTAGGTCTTCATTTTCTCATCTGCAAAAGGAAAGAATTAAACTAAATTACCTCCATGTAGCTCTAAATCTCTTATCTAATATATTCTAAACTCTTTTGGAAAGGAAACTTACACTACGTTTAAACTATTTCAGAAAGTTCATGGAAAGGAGATTATATAATTCACTCTATTAGAGATCTTATAGCCTCAAACTTGAGATTTTCATAATTTTAATTTCTTAAGTCAGTATTTGCAATAATTTACCTCTTTCCCTAAAGTATCTACAGTTTAAAAGGTGATATTTTTTACCAGATGGAATGCACAATGAGAACTAATAGGTGTTAACTGACAATTCTGGCTCAGTAGGTGCATCATTGGGTGACCTTGAAAAAGTCCCTTTGTACACTTCCATTTTCCTCTTCTGGAAAATGCAAAATGCATATAGAAAAATGCATAAGGATATATGTACAATAAATTATAACAAATATAAACATAATATAAATTGTAAGTGTAAATGTTATACAAATCTTCAGGATAAATAATTTCTATCAAATGATATTTACAAAAAGAAGTAACAAACACAAAATAAGTGGTTTGGAAAGTCACTGGAAATAGTCATTGTCGACCCCTGGAGTCATCATGATATTTTATTTCTGCCATATGTTGATATTGCTTTGAGGTCAAAGGATCACTTCTTTTTTTTTCCTTTTCAATACTTCTGGCCAATGCTGAATCAAACTTTTTTCCATTTCAGAAGTTAATTTACCAAAAAAAATCTAGAGCCCTCTGGTGGCCAATACTATTTCTCCAGTTCCTATAACTGCTAGGACTGTGTTACACACACAGCAGAATGAAAGGCTGCCTCAACTTGCCAAACTGTTTTAGCCAAAGGACGAAAGTTGACTGCTATGACTAAAATCTCATCTATGTACCCTACTAAGTCTATTTCCAACTGGGATTAGATATAGAATAGGGACTAGCCCTGTGATCTATGGAATCCCCTATCTGGATTCAGGTTAGCATATGTTGGAGGTTGTAGAACTTGAAAACAAATCTTTTTGGCTACAAGACTAGCATCTTCTACTCCATGATGCCACTTGAGACTGGAGCAGCTAGGTGGTGCAGTGGATAGAGCACCAGTGCAAGAGTTGGGAGGACCTGAGTTCAAATCTCACCTCAGATACTTGACACTCACAAGCTTTGTAACCTTGGGCAAGTCACTTAACCTCAATTGCCTCATCCTGGGTCATCTCCAGTCATCCTGATGAATATCTGGTCACTTGATTCAGATGACTCTGGAGGAGAAATGAGGTTGGTGACCTGCACAGCCCTCCCTCACTCAAAACAAAGTCAAGTGCAAGTCATGTCATTATTTCTCGGATGGCATAGTCTCCTTCAACAAGGAGGGACAAACACACACTTGGGATTACATTTTGTCATATGAGAAAAAAAGATCAATTTTCAGATAAATTAATTCTTACCTAATAAAATTTTAAGGATAAAGTAATGTTTCATAGAGATACCATATGAAAGTGGAAAGAGTAAAATTGCAATTTCTGGTGTTGACACTAATTACTCATGGATTCATAGGCAAATCATCCACCCACTCTGATCTTATTCTCTCCTTTACTTCTTTTATAAAATGTGAATAAAGATACTTGTATTACTCATCTTTTAAGGTTGTTGTGAGAGAAGTCTTTTGAAAACCTTTTGTTTTCACTCCTTTCAGTCATGTCCAATTCTTTGTGACCTAATTTGAATTTTTCTTGGCAAAGATCCAAGAGACATTTGGTCACCATTGCCTTCTGTAGAACATTTTACAGATGAAGAAACTGAAGTAAACAGTGTTAAGTTACTTGCCCAGTGTCATACAGCTAGTAAGTGTCTGAAGCCAGATTTGAACTCAGGTCTTCTTGACTCCAGGCCATCACTCTATCCACTGTGTGACTCAAATGCCCTTGAAAATTTTAACATACCCCATAAATCTTATCCAGTACTATACAGGTACAATCTTATTTCATTATATCCCTAAGTAAACTCCAAAGAATTATGATAAGTTCTTATAGCTTTTTAATTTGAGTCAATTATGTTAATAATACAATTTAATTCTGATCAAACTGAGCATGGAGACCTTACTGTGCTGTAAAGAAAAAGAAAAGGAAAAAAACCAAAAATGACAAAAAGGAAATGTGACAGAATGAGATAATTCTGTTGAAAGCTCATACTTTTCTCAAATTTGCCTGGGCTCTTATTTTACCCTGAATTTTCTGTATGGAACTAGATCCAGGTAAATCCAATGCACTTTTTAGATTCTCCATCAATGAGAATTTATAGTAGATTGGAAATAGTACAAAATAGATAACACAGTAACATTTCAATAGTAATACGTATGTTCCTGAAGGGAAGAGACTTTCTTGTATGATCGGCACCCACTGGCAAAGTGACTGACCCCTTTTTTTTAAACAAAACTTGAGATTTCATTAGTAAAAGGAATTCTCTTCACCATTGCAGATGAGCAAATGTTTAATAACTGATAATCTTAGAGTTTTCTAGACTCACTCTGAGGTTAAATGGCTTGCTTAGGATAATACAACACAGTCTGAGTCATGAGACCAGAGACAGGACTTGAACCCAGGCTAGCTCTCAAAGTCAAAATGCCAGGCACAGAGTAGGGGTTGAATAAATGCTTATTGTCTGATTAATACTAAGCCCTTAATACTTCATGACTTTGAAAAAGAAATTTAACCTTTCTTGTGAATTCTTATCTCAATCATGAAAAGAGTCTCTCTTCTGATTATCTATTACTTTTCTAAACTCATCATAAGTATAGCACACCATTTCCTAAAGTAGACATATTTCTTTTTGTAATTTTAAGAGCCAATGTCAAAAAGGGATAGAATTATACTTTGGAGTTTCAATTTATATGTGACTGTAAATTGCAAAGTGACAAAATCCTATAACTTATTAATGTTTCAATTACCCAAACTGAAAAAAAGAGACAAGTAGAATTTAATGGGAAGAAATACCTGCCTAATTTAAAAACTCTTAGAGAAATAAATTGGATTATTAATGAAGCTATTAATTTTTTCTATTTATAAATTGTCATCATATAAATATCATATATTAAATTATTAGAAAGTAACATTTCTTTTTTTTACCTATGGCAATTTCCCAAAAAAACAAAAGTACAAATTATCTCTCAGGCCTTTCACTTTTGCAGTGAAAATGTCAGAAGGGTAAAAAAGGAGTCATCGGTGCTAAGAATCATATAGGTTTTCAAGTATCTATCAGAGAAATGTAGCCATTATTCCTGTAATTTAGCCTTATTTAATATGAGGTCTTAGTCTAACCCTTAAATTGGCATACTACTACAGGAACTAAAGCATAATAATATTTAGATTCTGATCATAAGTTAAATTAAAAGACATAAGGAAGTTCTAACTAAATGGAAACACTTCTCACTGGTTTTCTTAATAAGAGAGTCTGTTTCATCTTCAGCACAAAGGTAACAAAAATATCATTTTATGGAACACTTTATCATCTTGCTCATGATAAGCATAAGCAGAAAGGACACATAAAGATAATTGAAAATCATGGGCCAAAATTTCTTGCACAGAAGGGAATATGTATAAAAATTAGATCAAGAACTTGAGCGGTGATTGAATTGGGAACCATTTACAAATGAGCCATCTGGGTAATTCCAGAGATTTGACCAAAACCTCCAAGGATTTATCACTTAAGGGTTGAGAGGGTGAGACTTTGGCCTCTACCCAGGTTTCCTTACCTTTTCCCATAGCTGATGCTTCAAAGGGCAGTAGTGAGCACAAGCAGACTATAGGATGTAGTCTGCCAATGAAGGTTTATCAGAAGTGGATGACATTTTTAAGCAATATTTATGGAGTTTTGGTTAATGCTAATAACAAAAAACCACACAGAATCTTCCAGTCCAACCAGCAACTAACCAGAAATAATGAAAAATTTTGATGTCCGGAAGCTGCCCAGTTAACTTGGGGTTTACAGGCTGGATTTCTCTTCCTTCCTTCCTTCCTTCCTTCCTTCCTTCCTTCCTTCCTTCCCTCTGTCTGTCTGCCTCTCTCTCTTTCTTTCTTCTTTCACAAAACTTTAAACCCATTTCACTCTGAAGCTCACAGATTGGACAATATTTCTCTGCCCAAGCTCCACTTAATGGCTATATTTTGGGCCCTCCAGGCTCAGAGTAATGTGAATGTAAATGTCAATGGTAACTGTTTCCCTTTGGAACAGCAACCCTGAGGGTCTCCCCTTCTGAGTTTGTTTGCTTTTTTTTCAAATTAAAGGGGCCATCCCTAGACTCATTTCTTAAAGAGGCCTATTCACTGAATGGGCACTACCTCACTCAAAGTGAGAACCTGAAAAGGCTTTAGCCTAAAAGGGCCAAGGTCTCCCATGGCATCCTTGGACATCTCCAGTCATCCTGATGAATATCTAGCCACTGGACCCAGACGACTCTGGAGGAGAAAGTGAGGCTGGTGACCTTCCACAGCCCTCCCTCACCCAAATCCATGTCAACTGCAAGTTATGTCATCATTTCCTCTTCAAAATGAAGAACAAACACAACAACGCAAATAATATTCCCAAGAAGTAGACAGCTGGCCTCTGATTGAAGACTTACCCACAGAGTGAGCATCTAGTAAGTCAAACTGACATTTAGCTTATTTTTCAAACTCTCAGCCTTCCAAGGGTTTTAAGAGCTACCCAATTTCCCAATTCCTACTTACACATAAGGTGGTGCAGTGCATAGATTGTTGGAACAGAAATCAGGAAGACCTGGGCAAATCTGGTCTTAGACATTTACTAGCTATGTGACCCTGGGAAAGTTACTTCAAACTGTTTGCCTCAGTTGTCTCATCTGTAAAAGAAGCTGAAGAAGGGAATGGCACACCACGTTAGTATCTTTGCCAAGAAAACTCCAAAAGAGGTCATGAAGAGATGGACACAATGGAAAAACAACTGAACTGAATCTATGCACATGTGTGAGTACGCGTGCACATACACACACACACACACACACACACACACACACACACACCCTTAAGAACTTTTAGGAAAAAAAACAAGTTTCATAACTTAATGGTGGAAGAGATGATACTTTACAATTTATTTTCTGTAATATGTTCATGATTTCACTAGCTCATCTTCTTCCTTACCCTTTTACATGGACTTCCTTCAAGACATTAGCTATTCTTATCCCTGTTCTCTATTTTCTTGCCAATCTCACCCACATATATGTCTTCAATTGTCACCTCCAGACAAAAATCTTCAAAATCTTTATTTCATTCCCAAACTCCTTGTAGAATTCCAGTTACAAATGTTCCATTGAGTATAGAATCTTCATCTGGATATGTCTCATTGCTAGCCTTGAACCCAGTTAATCACAGCATCACCATTATCAAGTTGGAAGGAACTGCTCAAATCATCTAGCTGAGCCCATACTTGAGTAGAACTGGACTCTCAAGACAATGACAAATGGTCATTATATCTCATTTGAACACCAACAAAAATTAGGGAGCCAACCCCTCCTCAAATTGATGCTTTTTTTGTTTCAACTACTTTTCTCCCATGAACCAAGCCAGTATTTATCCAATTTTCAGTGTCAGACATATTTTAAAAGTGAGGAGTACACATACAGAAATGAAACAGTTGACTTTTGTACAAGTTGCATTTTATCAGGCAGAACAATATGTATCCATATTAATAAATATAAAATATAAACAGTTAAAATATGCACCCCAAAAAAAGAAAACAGAGATCAATGGAAAGGTTGTTTTTGTTTGTGGTTTTCAGTCTTCCTCTGTGGTTTCATTTCTTTGTTGAATTGAACTGATATTGATTTCCTGTGATTCCTATATAAATGAAATTTACAAAGAAAGGAGACCCAAATGAAGGAATGTTATTGAAGTAGCTAAATTTCTCATTTCAGCAATATTTTTCAATGAGACAGAAGTGAGAAAGGGGGAGAGAATCTGTTCAGATCATATTGAAACAAAATTTCAGTTAAGGAAAAGGACTGGACCTAAAATTGATATTGGGATCCCCCAAGTGAAATTCCCTTTATCTATGTGTAAGTTGGTGCCTTCTGGACAAGATATAGTCTTAGAGACCCTCAAGCACTGAAAAATTTAAGTGATTTGCTCATTTTCACAGAGATAATATGTGTCAAAAGGGGGATTTGAACCCAGGTTCTCTTAACACAACTCTTAGCCACTGTTACCTCTCTTGTTTTATGAACATTATCTTGGTAAAGATAGATATAGATATTTGAAAATTCATCTTGCATACACAATAATGACATGGAGTATAGATGATCTCATAAATGGACCTATTTCTCGGCCCCATCTTGGCTGGGCTCTGTGCATAAGTTACATAGTACCACCAGACCATTATGTTGTAAAGATTAATTGAAAAAGAAAAAGCAGGTGGGTTTTGTTTTCTTTTGTTGTACCTTGGACTCTAGTGAATAATAGTTACAATTGAGAAATGTCCACTATTTAAAGACATTTCTAAAATTCTCAGAGGAACCTGCTTGTTATGATAGATTTTGACCTTTGTTAGGTGTAGGGAATCAGGTTATCTCCTCACCATAGTTTCTCTTCTCATAATATTGTAGTAATGGAAACCTTGAACTATAGTGTATGAATTTGTGTCTACATAAGACTTTGGAACTTGTATGTATCCTGATGGGATCCTAATTTAAGAAACAAAAGAGAAAATATGTTTCTTCCTTGGTTGACCTTTCGTATCTAAGGATTCCTTTCTGTCTTAACTGTATTGCTATCAAACTGATTGTTATATAATAAGAATGTTTTCATGTTACAAGGTATTATGTAGAGAAAGGGCAATATCCTATGAAGTGATAATGTTCCAGCTACAACTAGTATATTATAGGGGGAAAAATATTGTGAGCTGTAGTTACTTAGCTATGAAAATTTAGAAGGATATGTCTGTTGGCTTCAGTGCTCTTAATCATAAAATGGAGGGAGGAGGGAGGAGTTGGACTAGAAATCCTCTAAAGATTCTTCTAGATTCACCTTTAAGGTGATCCTTTAGCCCAAAAGAATACCTCAGTGTATTATTACTGTAATTAAGATAAATGTACTTAAATGCCAACCAAATCTTCCTCCCTTTGTTCATTTGTCATTGTTACCTATTTTCTGCCATTGCCTCACTTTCTGCCCTCTCCTACCTTCCTTCCTTCTTTCCTCCTCCTTCTTATTTCTGTCTCTCTCCCCTCTCTCCCTCCATGACTTGCCCTCTATCTCTTTTCCTTTTCATAATTCATTTCTTTTTGTTCTACCTTTCCCTTTATCTTTCTACTCTCTTCTTTGTTACTCTTTTTTCCCTTCCATTTCTTTCCTTCCCCTCCCCATGATCCCTCATTTATATCCATAGACGTCATATAATTTGGACATTGTACCTTATTTAACATTTCCTGATTAAATTTTCCTGTTCCTCATTCTTATTAAGAAAATAAGAATTCATTTAGAACATAATATCCAACTGCCTTTCAGACATCTCAAACTAGATATCCAGTAGACGTCTCAAAATGAGTATGTCCAAAACAAAACTTGTTATCTTTCCCCCTAAACACTCTCTACTTCTACTTTCAATATTACTGTAGAGGGTAACACCATCCTCCCAGTTCCCCCAGCTTGCAAAAACTCACTATCTCACCTCACTGTCTCTTAATCCCCATACACAAGTTGTTGCCAGCATCTCTGAAACATGCCCCATTCTCTCCTCTGACAATACCACTTCAATGCAGACCCTGATCTTCTCACACCTTGATTTCTACAACAGGTGAGTCTGCCTGTTCGAGTCTCTCCCCATTCCAATCCATCCTCCATTCAGCCACTAGTGATTTTTTTTAAAGCACAAGTCCAATCATGTAACACCTTCTACTCAGTAAACTCCAGTGGCATCTTATTCACTCCAGGAGCAAATATAAAATGATCTGTTTATTATTCAAAGTCTTTAATAACCTACTCCTTCCTAACTTTCCAGTTTTCTTACACCTTATTCCTCAGTATATACTCTTACTCCCCAATACATACACTTTGGTCCAGTGACATTGGACTCCTGGCCATGTCATAAACAGGACATCCCATCTCCTGACATTTTCTCTGGTTGTCCCCTATGCCTGGAATGCTATACCTCCTCCAGTGATCTGATTGCAAACTTCCTTGGCTTCTTTTAGTTACCAACTAAAATCTCACCTTCTAAAGGAAGCTTTCTCCAATCCAACTTCATTCTAATTCCTTCCTTGTTTTAATGATTTCCCATTTATCCTGTATATTGTTCACTTTGTATATATTTGCATGTTTTCTTCCCCGTTTGATTGAAAGTTCCTTGAACATTTGCCTCTTTTTTTGTATCCCTAGCACTTAGTAGGTGCTTAATAAATATGTATTGATTGAGAATTTTATGTTTTCCTTCTGATTTAACAACAAAATAATTCAATCATCTTTTTTCTCTGATTATGTTTCTTAATTATTTTCCCCCACTGTGTTAATAATCCTAAATCAAACTCTCCTTTTCTCTAGTTCAATGATAAAGGATTCATTTCCTTTCAGTATTTTGGAAGTACCATGTAAGAAACAGTGCTTGAAACACAAAGCCAAAAAGGAGATTACTTTCTGTTGGAGTGTAAAGCATCTAAACAGATAAGTAAATACATCATAATGGGAAGGAAAAGAGCACTAACTAGAAAGATCAAGGAAGATTTACTTTAAGAGATGGTACTTAAAGGAACTTAAGGATTCTAAGTGACAAAGGTGAGGAGGTTGTATTTGCCAGGCTTAGGAAACAGTCTTTACAAAGGCACAGAGATGGGGCATGGAACACCTCACTAAGAAAACATCTAGTTGGCCAATTTAGTAGGAATATGCTAGAAGATGTCAAAGAACTTGTAATTGGAAGGTTGACTTTAAATGCCAATTTGATGGCAAATTACTGAGAGAGAAGGAGGAGGAATGTTATATGAAGCTTAAGGAGAAGAGATAGTGTTTGGAATAGCTATTGTGAGGAGTATGACATCTGTACACAAATAACTCATCAATCTCTATATCAAGTTCCATTTTCTCCCCTGAGTGCTACATCAATAATCACTGACACTGGACACTGGACAAACAAACTGGTTGTCCTAGAGATATCTCAAATTCTATATGTCCAATACATAAATCATTTTATTTAAGCTCAAATGTATCCCTCTTCCCAATTCCCCTATTTCTTTCAAAGGAATCAACATTCTTCTCTTCTTCCAAGTAGCTGGGGATACAACAGATAGACATGGAATCAAGAAGACTTGAGTTCAAATTCAACCTCAGACACTTCTTAGCTTTGTGATTCTGGTTGTCATTTACCATCTGTTTGTGTCAGTTTCCACAATGGAAAAATGGAGTTCACAAATCCTACCTGGCAAAGTTGTTGTGAGGATCAAATGAAATATTTGCAAAGTACTAAGCACAATGTCTGGCGCACAGTAGGCACTACATAAATACTTACTTTTCACCCCTTTCCATTTTCCCAGATTAATCATTTTTGCCACCATATTTTCCATTTCCTTAGTCTCCCTCATACTACAGAACATAATGGTCACAATGAATAATAATTTACAAAGTGCTTTAAGATTCACAAAGTATTTTACAAACTGTATTTAATTTTATCCTCACAAACACCCTGGGAGATAAATGTCTCTAATTGTCTCTTTTTTTAATTGTCTAATTTTTCTAAAAAATTGTCTCTAATTTTTTTATATGTGGGAAAACCGAGGCAATGAGGTGAAGTGCCTTGCACAGATCCAGTACTCTATCTACTGTGCTAACTAGTAGCAAAATCTTGTCATCATCAACATCCCTCCCATCTGACCCATTCTCTATATTTACACGGCTAACACCGTAATTCCAGCAGTCATCAGCTCTCACCTAGAGTATTGCACTCCTATTTTTCTCTCCTCTACTCATTTCTCTTTCATGCTATAATCCATTCTCTATACTTCTACTGAAGTGATTGTTCTTAACCCTAAATCTGACCATGTCACTCCCTTAATCAACTCCACACCTCCCTATTGCCTCAAAGATCAAATATAAACTTCAGTTTAGCTTTTAAAGCCCCATCGACTTGGCCCCAACCTATCTCACCAGACTCATCATACGTTATGTGAACTACGATCATTTAGACCGCATTTTTCCTTGATGTGGTCTGTTACTTTACTCCCTTATGGCCCAATTCATCATCCCTGTAACTTGGTGGGTCAAAATGCCCCTCCTTGGATATCACTCCCCCATGTATACTATCCCCCTCCATTGGCACATAAACACCTTGAGGGAAGGGGCTGTCTTTTTTTGTGTTTTTACCTCCAACACTGAACACGGTGATTGCTGGCAAAAGCTAGTGCTTACTAACTGCTTTATTAGTTAATTCATTCCTCTTCCCATACTCTGAGTTCCAGTCAACCTACTTATTTCTCTGTTCTTCACATAGTACACTCCTTGACATGTACCATCTATATGTTTTTTCACATAGTGAGTTTATCTTCTAATCTGGCTAGGTATCTGGAACAGCAAATGCTAGAGCCTGAGTAATTCATAATAGAATCCAGTTCCTCTGCCTCATCCCAAGAAGGCAAATATGACACATACCCAGAAAACAGCCTGCATATGCAATGTGTCTTAGCTCGTGGCTAGTCCTGGCATGTGAAGCTCTGGTCCTGAATGAGAGTCTGGTGGTCAGAGCTGGTGTCTGAGTCATTGGTGATTCAGGAGAGCTAAGGCATTTTTTTTCTCAGATGTTTTGTTGAAACAGGGTGGAGTAGACTGTCTTCATATTCGGACATATGGTGCAATGAAAAGAATACCAGTTCTGGAAGGAAAGGGCCTTGATTCTGATTTTACCTATGATGTTTATTGCCCGTGAAACTTTGGACAAGCCATCCAGCCTTTCTAAGCCTTTAAAAGTTTGAAAGACATAATTTCTGGGTAGTCATTTTATTAATAATGCTAGCATTTTATCAATAAAAAAGGGCAGCAGCTGTCTCAAACACCAGACACTAATGGTGGTGGGTTCATGGTTTATATGTCCTTAGAAAATTGAGTGTTCCAGAGGGTGGCAATCAACTCTGATTGGTTAGCAATTAATGAGAAATTGTAATGAATATTACAATGAGAATAGGCTCATTCCAAAGAGGCACTGAGAGGAGTGACATTATGTCACTCTTGGACATTATCTCTACATCCAGATCACTCCAGCCTTGGACAATCTGGACAAAGGATCTACCTCCACCTAAACTTGCTTGAGTGAAACACAATAGGCAGGAATTCACCCTAGATAAGATGGTCTAAGTGGGGTATATTTTTGGCAGAGGTCGGTAATGTCTTTCAAAGGCTAGGTTTTAAACAAGGAAATAGGACAGTGAAAAAGCCTGGATCTCCCCCATAATTTCTCTCACTCTTTTTCTTCTCACATGTCAAAACCTTCTGAGGTCCTTCCCAGCTCAAGATCTATGAGTGACAAAGACAGGGAGCTCTCTGACTTCAGGACCTAAGAGGGCCCAAGGTCAGAGCTGCCCTTCCTTAGTCCAGTTTTATAGAAGAATGGTTATTGGCACAGGAACCTTGGCCCCAGTGGCAGCACATATTACCCTAAGTCCTCCATAGCAACAAAGGGCAAAGGTGTTTTATTTTCAGGATTCAAATCAGACTCTCCAAATTAAGTCCTGAAGAAGGTCCGAGACTAAAGAATTACCTCCAATGTTGGTGGAATCCAGAGAGTACAAGAACACAGACATCCCAGCTGTATCCATCACTCTCATTGGAGGATAATGGCCTCATGGTGATATGGAGATTAGGGGGAACCATTTCTATGTACTATAGTGAGTTCTTTGGAAAAGAGAACTCTAAACTTGGTCCCTGAGAAAGGACCAGGAGTGGGACACCCATACCCTACCCTTTGACTAATGATATCCCTGCTTCAGCTTCCGAGCAGTCTAATGAGCCTGTTCCCCACTCCTGGCTGGACCAGTGGTCACCCTGTTCCACTATCATGCCATTTTGTCTACTTCTGCTATTGGCATTGCTATAGTAATTGTTTATATAGTTTTCCCCCTCTACCTATCCTCCTCCACCCTTAGATTTTGAACTCCTTGACAGTAAGGACTGTCTCTTTCTTTTCCCCCATGCTTAGTATAGTATGTGGCACATAGCAGGCACTAAAGAAAGGCTTATTGACTGTCAACTAAAATTGTGACTGCTAAAATATATTTTAAAATTCCTGGTTTGGAGCTCTTTATCCTTTTTTCTAATGATTTTCAGTTAAATTTACTACTGTTATTCTTGGTTGGACCTCTAATTTCAATGTAATAGGAAACTCCTAATAACAAATGCCTTCTACAAATGTAGATTGGCACCTGCTCTGCAATGTTTTAATGAATTGCTTGGCTTGGAGTACTGATGGGCTTAGAGACTTTCCTAGAGTCACACACACAGAAATCAAACACAATTGGTCACAAGGTCAGCTTTCTACTTACAATGAACGGTTTCACACTGTGGGTTAAGACTTTTAAACCAGCAAATGCTATCAGACTGAACTGATTGACTTTACTCACTAGAAACAATCAAGAGAAAGTTGTAACTCCTTAAAGCAAAGGTTCCATTCTCCCTTTACCCAAAATAATATACCCCAACATTATTCCCCTTAGCTATGGTTAAGTTATTTAAAGTAAAGGGACTCCCTTGGGAATTCTGTTCCTACCAATAGCTTATTCTGCCTACCTGTGCATTGTGATGGATGTTGTTATTTCTCCTTACACTCCCACATCTCTCCTGATTTCCACATTTCTGATAATAGTCATCTCTGCTCGAATGACATACTTTTATTTTGAGCGACACTCTAGTTCCTGGAGCAATAGATGATGAGCTCCTTGAGAGTCAGGACTGTCTTTTACATTTCTTTGTATCCTCAACAAGGGGATATCCCCTTTGGAGCCCCTTAGTACTGTGGCTGGCACATAGTAGGCACTTAAAATGTTTTTTAACTAACACATTTGTTCACTTGAAACAGTGATGAGTCTTTCCATTCTGTATTGTCCATCTTATCTATCCAATCACTGCTCAAACTAGAAAAGGAAATGTAATTGACATGCATCAGAGATAGGATCTTTTCTGTCAGAAAGGGAAATCTGATGAGTCACAGAAGCATAATATCCTTCTAATCAGGACTATCTAAGATATGAAATAAATTAGAATAGAATTAGGGGGATTCAGTACTAGTTGAATGATTGGATTGAAAGAATAGTCATCAGTGAGATGTCAATAGGGAAGAAAATCTTCCATGGAGTGCCTCTAGAGATCTAGCCTCTGGCATCTAATGTTGAACATTTTAATCAATACCTTAGATTGAAATATAAGTGCCATTTGTGAAATTCACAGTTAACGTGAAGACAAGAGGGAGAGCTAATATCTTGGATGACAGATTCAGAATCCAGGATGTTAGCAAGGTAGAATGGTGGATTGAGTTTAATAAAATTATATATCAAAGGGAAAAATATATATACACACACATATGTGTGTGCACATATGTACACGTCTAACTGTACATCTTTACACATATACATGTATGTTTGTGTACATGTGTACATATGTACATGCATACAAATATTCACATGGACTATTTGTGCCTGACCTATGATAGGACACTCCAAGCTCCTATTGGTCTGATCAGTCACAGTCAGACACATTGAAACTTGATTGTAGCAAAGTGACGTCATTTTGGTCCTCTTCAAGAAAAAAGGACAACAGCCAACCAATGTACATGCACACACACACACACACGACACACGACACACATATATTTTTATACTTGGGTCCAAAAATTCAACTTCACAAAAGTATACTGCAATGTTAACTAATTTAATGAGAGTTAAATATCTTTCCCACCCATTAATGGTCCTGCCCATTAAGGGAGATTTGATTAGGAGAGCTGTTTTGTAGGAAGGTCCACATCTTTCCTTAATTTCTAATAGGGCACTAGTTCTCATGGATTGTGATGCCTTCTTGCCCTGAAAAGTGTACATATACTCTGACCTGAAGTTTTATTTTGGGGCTTACTCATTGGAAATGTTTTCTTTGGCCAGATGAGACTCTGGGTAGTTCCTGAGTAGGCCCCCAGCTTTGAAAACCCAGATGTTGACACTTTTCTCTCTGGTCACTGTGTATGTATAGTCAGACAGTTGGATCTGTCTGTTGATCTGTGATGTATGTACTGTTTATGGTCAAATAGCTGGAAGTCCTGTCAGTCTTTCTGTTTGTAATTTCTGCTTGTAATTTCTGTTTTCTTCTGAAGTAATTTCTATTTTAATTTCTGAATTTCATGGTATTAACTTTTTCCCCTGAACTAAGTGAATGATATATGTGCTTAATTAGATTGCTGACCCCTCAAAAGTTGCTTTCCTTTTAGAAAAGCATATGTAAGAACTTTTACAGCAGATCCTCCTGCGTATGTTGGGATCCTTGCTGTTATATATTCCAATAAGTTACAGCCAAACAATAATCTGTATGGAAATAGATTATAAGTTTTAAATTATTCAATACTATGACCTGATAGCAAAAACTATTTCCACCTTTAGTTTCTACCTTATTTCCCACCAGACTAACTTCCTCTGAACTTCTCTGTCATGATCCAAGAAGCTCTTTTTCCTGCAAAATTACAACAGCTCTGGAACTCATAAATCATAAGTACCTTCTGCCACCCTTCTGATGGGAGGGTAGCAGAGTAGAGAGCTCTTCTCCAATCCTTCTCTTAAAGAAGGCACCAAAGCTAGCCATCTCTTCATTTTCTATACAGTCACATTATTCTGGACTGCTTCATCATGCTCCCCCTGCAGTCTCACCTCAACTTTTCAACCTCTTTTGGGTGTTATCTTCCCTCATCAGATTCTGAGTTCCTTGAGAGTAAATATGGTCATTCTTTTTTGATATTTGTACCCCCAGTGCTTAGCAGAGTACCTGGTACATATAAAGTATGTAAGGTTTATTGAGGAACTGACTGTTCTTCATCTGCAAAAACATGAGGTTGGACTACCTTGCTTCCGAGGTCCTTTCTAACTCTACATCTATGATTTTAATGTTAAACTGAATAAAGAATACTTCTATAGTTCACTTGTACTTTTAATGCTACAACAATCAATTGACATAGGAATACCTTATGGAATTTTATAAAATTGTTTTGGCCAAACAAAGATCTAGAATATTAAGAGAAATGATGGAAAGAGGCAGGGATGAAGGAGAAATAACATATTGAGACCTCAAAACCCTATTTTAAAATAGTCATCAAAACCATCCTCCATTGGTAGAAAAATAGAACAGACTAGAAAGGGAGACTAGAACAGACTAGAAAAGGGAGAATCAGATACAATGAAAATTAATAGCCAAGTGTTTGATAAAGTGGAAAACATAAATTACCTAAAGGAGGAAAAATACAACTGAGAAAACTGGAAAGCAGCCTAGCAGAAATCAGCTTAGGCTCCAAGGGGCAAGGGAACTGTGGCCTCAAGATCCCATGTGGACCTCTAGGTCCTCAAGTGTGGCCCTTTGACTGAATCCAAACCTCACAGAACAAGAAGTTTGGATTCAGTCAAAGGGTAGCACTTAAGGGCATAGAAGGCCAACATGACCTCAAGGCCTCAGGTTCTCCAGCCCTGGCTTAGACTAACACCTTTCTACCACACCCAACAATCCATTCTAAATGCACATGTGGCCTTAAGAAAAATGATTGGAAAAATTATTTTAAGAAAATTTGAAGAGAAGTAGATCATATACCTCTCACAGCTATGGATAGGATTTGCATATTTAACTAAACAAGAGACAGGGGAAATTACAAAGGCTGAAATAGCTTTGATTACATGAAATTGCAGTGTCTGCGTAGACAAAAATGAATACATCTAGGATAAAAAAAAGAAATGGTCAGATGGGGTGGGGAAGCTTTGTATCAAATTTCTCTGATAAGGGTTTGGTATCAAAGATATGTAAACAAATTACACACACACATACATAAACACACATATGCATGTATATGTATATAAAAAACTAACAGATATTCCCTAATAGATAAGTAGTCAAAGTATATAAGCAAACAATTCTCAAAAGAATTGCAAAGTGTTGACAACTAGACCAAAAAGATGCTCCAAATCACTAATAATAAGACAAATGTACATTAAAACAATCCTGAGGTTTCACATCATGCCCTGAAAATTGGCAAAGATGTCACAAAGTGTTACAGTATTCAATGATGAACAGGTTGCAGAATGATAGGGACACTAATACATTGTTGGTTGAACTATAAAATGTTACAACCATTCTGAAAAGCAACGTGGAATTATGCAAAGAAAGTAAGATGCTCACATTCTTGGAACCAGAAAATCAGTTACTGGGTTTATACCCCAAGGAAGCTACTGATAAAGAGAAAAATCCCTACATACACCAAAATATTTATTAGTAACAATTTCTGTGATGGCAAAGAACTCTAAACAAAGTAGATGCTCTTCAATTGGGCCATGTCTAAACAAACTGTGGTACATAAATCTAATGAAATATTGCTATGTTATAAAAACGTGATGAGTACAGAGAAACATTGAAAGATTTACATGAACTGATGAACAATTGATTAAGCAGAACCAGGAAAACAGTATACACAATGATAATAACACTACAAATAGAAAGCGCTACCATATACTAAAAATGAAAAGTGAATTAACAAAATTATGAATGTCAAGCAGATATTGACATGACAGAAGATATATGAGAAGATAATCCCAACCCACTCCTTCATGGAAGTGGGAGGTCAGTGGGTGTTACATTTCATGCATAGTTTTGGACTTTTTCAAGATATCAATCAACTATGATGATTTTCCCCCTCTATAAAAAATACTTTTAGTTATATAGGATGCCACTCTGAGAGTGGAAATGGAAAGATACTTAGTTCAATGATGATGATATAAGAAACAGAAGATATTAATAAAAAACATTAAAAAGTGACAATTTTTAAAAAATGCACTGAGAGATGTGGTATAAAGAATGAAGTATATCATAATCCCAATGTGTACATATAAAGCACTTTATTCAGTTCTTAACACCCCATTTTAGGAAAGATATTGAGGTCAAGATGATCAGGAGCCAAGAGACCATACAAAAATGAATTTAAAGTACAAAAGATGTTTAATCTGGGAAAGAAAAATCACAGGAGTTGGGAGACATGATAGTTTTCTTCAAGTATTAGAAGCAATAGTTAGAATTTTCTTTGAGAAAGATTTAGACTCAATATCAAGAAAACTTCTAGTAATTAAAATGATCAAAAAGAGAAAATAACTGCCCCAAAAGGCAGTGGGATCCTCATTGCTAGAGATCTTTAAGCAGGGTTGACCAGGTAAATTTTGTAACTACAAGGGCTATTTTAGGTCACTCAGAGGAATGTAAATGAATCAGTATTGCTTGCATCAATATATGTGAGAAGTAATGTGGTACAGTGCATACTGTACCAGCTAAAGAAAATAATATCTGATATGCCTTCCAACTGTTAGATTCGATGACTGGTGAGCTCTTTTGGAGGAACTCCAAGTTGAAAAAGGTCTAAGAAATGAATTGTTGTTAAGGTGTTATTAGCTGATGAGGCTTAATGTGTTATTTCTTCCAGAGGTGTTTTTTTACACTTAAGAATGTGTCAGTTCCTTAAAATAAATAAAGGAATCTTTAATAGTGAAAGCTATTGGTTATATGGGTGAAGGGAGAACCTTGGGATGAAATGGGAGGGAAAGAGGTAAAAAGATATTTTCGGCAAAGAGTGGGGCTTCTCTGTATCATGTAAGGTCTCTTAAATTAGGAGATTGTTTCAAAAGTGATTTCTGTGCAGGCACTGGTTGATCTAAAAGATATTCGGTAATGTTGTTTCTAACTCTGCATTGTTGTGATCCTCTGATCTTTGATTACAGATAAGAAGAATAAGCATATGACACCGAAATTCCATTTATTGAAGGCACAATCTAAGAATGCCCTAAATCCAATCTTGGGGCTATCATAGCTCTGAGGTATTATGGGAAATGCAAGGAAACTACCTGTGTTGTACAAACTCCTTTTGTTTCTGAGAGTGTGGTAATTGACGATAAACTTGTCTACTGCATTTAGATTACTGGACCTCCACAGAATGTCAAGTGGCCCTAACATCTAGGTTTCCCCTAAGGGTCAGGGCTCATGGAATTTCACGGAAGTTAACTGTCACCATCTTGGGACAAAAAAAATGTCTTTTTCCCAGTGGTAAAAGACAAACCTTGTTACTGATGCTTTTTCAAGATCAATATAGTCTCACTCTAGGTTCAAGGGCCTCAACCTTTGTTTGGTCCCTGAGCCCATTGGCTTTCAATAGACTTTCTTTACAGTACCCATTCAACATAAAAGGAAATACATCTTAAAGCTCATCATGCATATGCATATAAGAACTAAAATAGATTAGTTTCAATAGAAAAGTGTAATTATTTAGAAAATATTCCCTATACCCCTATGACAAACTCATATTCTGGAAGTATCTATGACCCAGAGTGAGAACTCCTGAGTAAAAGGTGCCAAAATTAATAATAAAAATAACAGCTAGAATTCATGTAGCTTTTTAAGGTTGCAAGAGATGTTACAAATATTACCTCATTTGAGCAACCATGTTATATAGGAGGTATTATCACCCTTATGTTACAGATGAGTAAACTGAGGCACAGGGCATTTAAGTGACTTGTCCTGAGTCATACAACTACTAGGAATCTGAGGTAAAATTTGAACTTGGATCTTTGTGACTCCATTGTCTGCCTTCTGACATCCTATCCTCCCATTTCCTGTCTCCTAAACCATTTCCCACCTCTTCTGCTTACAGTTCCTCCCCCAATGGCAGTCAGTAACCACATGAAGTACGTTCCTACTGTACCCCACTAATACCCACTCTCCCAAGGCAATTTCCAAGACAGTTTACTTATTTTTGCCCTGGGTTAATTAAAATCAACCTAACCTTTGTCTCCTCTTAGAAGCAGATAATAGAAGGACCAGACTCAGAGAGGTGATTTAACCTGGAAGTATGCTTCTAGATAGGAATTTGCCCTTGTCCCTGTTCTTTTCAATACTTTGATGAAGGAATACATGACACGCTTATAGAATTTGCAGATTACACGGAACTGAACAGGATAACTAACACATTGGATGATGAAATAAGGATCCAAAGCTGTCTTTGGTGAATTAACATGACACAGCAACTCCAATTGAAATGAATCAATGAGATGTCCATTCTTAGGTAAGAAATAACATAGCAACCCTTGTGAAAAAAAAAATGTAGGAAGCAACAAATTCAATCAGTATAAGCCAATAGTTTGAAATGACAAGTTTTTTTAACTTAATTTGATCTTAGATTACACAAGGAAGGTTATAGTCCTTCTGTACTTACTGGGTAATATGTTTGGAATCAAAAGGGACCTAAAAGTGATTCTAATTCTCTTATTTTCCAAAGAAGAAACTGAGGCCTTGAGAAGTTAAATGGCACAAGGATTTGACCTCTGCTACTCTGACTTTAAAACAGTGCCTCTTCCATTGTATTATGCTACTCTTAAATTATACCTAGAATAGGATGTTCACTTGTGAGTTCTCTATGCAGGTAGGAATGACAAGCTGGGTCTGTCTAGAGTATCACAACCAGAGTGGTGAAAGGACTAACAGACACTTATTTGAAGTTACTGGGGATGTCCATCTTGGAGAAGGGAAGACTAGAGGATGGGAATGGGGGTGGGAAGGGCATTTAACATGTAGAATCAGGGGTGATAGGTAAAAGTTGAAAGGGACATTTGGGAGAGATTCTAGGAAAATGGCAGTCAAGTTTAGAATAAAATAAATAATATTTTTTTAAAAAGAAAGGAATGAGTATTTTCCCACATATACAAAGAAAAGTTTCCTAAAAATCAGAGTGAGTTTGACAATCACTGCAGGTTTTTTGGCAAGATTGGTGACCACTTCATAAAACCAGAGCTAGAAAGGGATCTCAGAGGTTATCTAGTCTAATCTCCTCATTACTGAACTGAGGTTCAAGGCAGTTAAATGACTTGTTATGGAAGTTGTAGATATGATGCAGTACCTTGTGACTCTAAGAATCTATGGAATATAAGCTATCTACATGAGTTTCAAGTTAGAAAAGATTTAATGAAAGAATCCATGTCAATGCATTAGTTAATAAGACTTACTACCTTATCTTTCTTGA
>CM053774.1:84994145-85012795 GCA_028658325.1 Potorous gilbertii
AATTCATTTCCTATGCATAGCTATTAAAGGCATATAATCTGTTTCTTTTCTAATTTTTTCATGAAATGACCTAAATTTCCAGGTCATGAATCCATTTTGAGTTTATTATGGAATATTTAATGAGACGTTTTAAACCAGGTTGCTTTCTAGTTTTCTCAGCTCTTCTCAAAGAGGGATTTCTTGCCTAAATAATTTATGTCTTTGAGTTCATTGAATGCTGGGTTATTGAAGGCAGTTATTTCCTGTTCGTCCTTGTCTGATCAGTTTCATTGATCTGCTTTTTTAAACTAGTGTCAAATGGTTGAGATGATTCCTACTTTATAATATAGTTTAAGGTCAGAAAGTACCAGTGCCTCCTCATTTTCACTTTTTTTCATCTATCATTACCCCTACTATTTTAGATATTTTGCTTTTCCAGTTGAATATTGTTATTATTTTGTGTAGCTCTCTAAAGTATTCCTTTAAATGATATAGTACTAAGTTTGTAAATATCTTTGGTAGTATTTATATTTTTATTTCATTGACGTGGCGCTGTCATGGCCATTAAAATGAACATTCCTTCAGCTATTTACATTTAAAAAATTTTTAAGCTACATTTTATAGTATCTATACAAGCAATCAGTGTGCTTTAGTAGATTGATCTCTAAATATTTTATGCATTTCCTAGTTAGTATTCTTTTCGATTGCCTATTAAATTTTGTTATTTTTATATAAAAGTGCTGTTAATTTTTGTGACTCTTTTGCAGCCTTCTCTGAAGCTATCATTTCAATTAGTTTATTTGTTGAATAATGGGATTTTCTAAATGAATTGTTGCGTCAGTAGCAAATAGGAATAGTTTTGACTTCCTTTCCTCAATATTAGATAAAGGAGACAGCCTTATTCTTGCTCTGAATATACTGGAAAAGCTTCTAGTGTTTCCCCCTTGCCTATAAAGCTTGCTTTTGTATTTAGATAGGCTTTTCATCCATTTTTAAACAATTCTTCCATATCAATTTTTTAAGGTAGTTTTAATGGCATAAATAAGAATTTTGTAAAAAGCTTCTTCAGTGTCTCTAATTATGCCGGTTGGAACGTGGAACGTTTCTGTTTTTTAATATGATTAAATGTGTTAATTGTTTTCTTAATGTAGAATTATCTTTACATTTCTACTATAAGTACAATTTGTTGTAATGAATGATTTTGTGGGGAATAAAATGTTATAGTCTTTTTTTTTTGGTCAGGATTTTCCTTTTAAAAAATAATATGTTAACATATTATTAAGATAATGTTAATACTACCTTGGTAACGTTACTTAAGAGATGTCAGATACCACAATGGATATACTCTTTGAGCCATATCCAGGTTATATAGTTGCCATTCTCCAATTTTGTTTCTCCTTTGAGGGAAAGGAAGGAAGAAATGTAACTGAAGGGATGCCTTAATTTAGAGAAGAGTCCCCTGAAATTCATAAAAGAGCAAGATCTGGGAAATGGGCTAGGATTTGTATTTGTTTATTGTATTTGCTTAATGAAGGCATCGTTTCTTAAATATGTAGTACTTATAATTACCAATATAATTGTTTTCATAACACTTTAGAGTTTGCCTAGCCCCTCATAAGAACCCTGTGAGGTAGGTGCTATTTCCATTTTATGGATGAGAAAACTAAGATTGAGGAGAGTTTAAATAATTTTCCCCGAGTTCCAGGGTTAGTGTCTCAGGTAGAATTCAGACTCATGTTTTCATAATTCCCAGGCTAACATTGTATCCTCTACGTCCCTTCACCAGAGTAGGTCACAATCCATTTACCCCAACTCATCTCTGTCTCTGTCTTTGTCTTTCTTTTTCCTGATGCTTCAGAAAGGATCTAATTAACATGGGGGTACCTTCCTAGGAAACACTAAATAACTTTTTTCCTCTAAGAAGTTCAGCTCTATCCACAACAAATGTTACGTTTTGCATTTTCTATTTCTGTTTCCTGATAGGTTAATCACTTGTGGATATTCTGCTCTGTTCTTACCTCTCAGGAAAAGTATGAAAATTTCACTTTTCCCCACTACAAAACTGGATTCATTTTCCTCATGACCCCTCTAAACAGTGAAGCAGATTCATAAATTTAGTTTTCTAGTAGTAAGTCAGGAATATGCATTAGTCTGTTGAAATGTTAATGTGGGTAAACCCATTGAGTTATTGGAGCACAGAGAAGTAGGATTAACTGGTGGTGGTACATTTATTCCCATCCAATTTTCTAACTAAAGGAGGCGTAATTATCTTTAATCTCTTTGAATATGTAGTTCAGCATTTCTCATGTATCAATGAACCAGGTGCTGTACATACTCTTGGAGGCTTTGGGGAACAGATGTAGTTGGGGGTTGAGGTAGAATTTCCAACCAGCAGCTGTTCACAGGAAGATTTTCAGTTATTCTTACTGTCATGCTGAATAAACCCCATATCCTTTTAATTTCCAGTGAATTTGTCTCCTTCTTTGTCAGTAGTTTGTCTTTGGCAATGATACTGGTGAATTGCCTTAATTATTTGGGTCTTTTAGGACACAGAGGCTTTGTTCAAAGAATCTTCTGTGTTTGTAAATCCAGTACAATCTATGTGGAATATTATTACTTCAATACTGCCTGTTAGGTATGGAATGATCTTTAGTGTATCATGATCATTTTAATCTGTCTGACTTTTTTGTCTGAAGGGCATTTTCTGAGCTGAATCATTGCTTCCTATTCACATATGACACCACAGAGGACATTTCCAGTGTAGTGGATAGGGAAATAGGTATAAAGAGCAAATGTGAATTCTCTAAGATTTTGGGAAAACCTAATGTCCTATGAGGCAGCTAGGTAGAGTAGTGTAGAGTAGTGGTATAGTATAGACTGCCTAGCCTGAAATCAGGAAGATTCATCTTCCTGAATTCAAATCTGACTTCTAATTCTTACTAACTTTGTGACCTTGACAGGTCACTTAACTCTCTTTGCCTCAGTTTCCTCATCTGTAAAATGATCTGAAGATGGTTTGCCAAGAAAACCCCAAATGAGGTCACAGAGAATTGGGCACAACTGAACAAGAAAAATATCTCATCAGGGCTACAATTCTTGGATCTTCATCAGGTTGGACTTTCTACCCTACCTTATAGTACATTTAAATTACAAATCATAAAGTTTTAGATCCTAGAAATTACATTAATCAATAAATACTTGATATCCTTGCTAAGTGAAAGAACTGGCTGTCAAAGGCAACTGAAAAAAATTACAGATAATAACCATGATGGGAAATGATGAGGGATATTTTATTCAAGAAGAACAGAAAGGAATTGAGGGGGAAAGGAGCCTTCTTTATATAGTTTGACATGAGAATCACCTAAGTTAGATGATCACAGGAACACTTACGGATAAAAGTAGAAATAGAACGCCAAATAGATGTGAAATGAAACAGATTTTCCAGCATATGCACGGTGATCTGTAGTCATCATTGATGAAAGTTCATCCACCACATTTGAACTCCATAATTAGGTGTATTATGTAAAGAAATAGAAACTGCACTTCAAATGACCAGCCCACTTTTTTAGTTTTATGTGTTATTGATAATCTTTTCTATTACTTGCTTAGAGTAATGCAACCACCTTTTGATTCAAAAATGTGATATTATAGACAAAACACTTGCATTTAGGTTTCAGTAAAGAACAGATAGCTTCCAGAAACGAGGGAATGTCAGTGCCTCTGTATTCTGCCTTTGTCAGACAACATCTTGATCACGTAATTCAATTTTAAGTGTCTCACTGTAAGAAGAATATTGATAAGCTGGACAGGATCCACAGGAAGAAGAGTAGGATGTTCAAACAACCATTGATGACAATAAGGAAAATAGGAATGATTAATAGTAGCTATTATTTTTATGACGCTTAAAGTTTGTAAAGAGTTTTACAAATATTAACTCATTTGATCCTCAGAGCAACCTTGTATAGTAGTGCTAGTCCTATCTTCATTTTGCAGAAGAGGAAACTGAGGTCAACACAGGTGAAAAGAATTGCCCATCATGCAACTGGTAAATGTCTGAGATCCGAATTAAATCTAGGTCTTCCTGACTCCAGGACCAGCACCCTATCAGGTGCTCCACTTAACTTGAAAGAACTGGGGTTGCTTAGCTTCAAGAAAACAGAGGGGAGACATAAGAGTTGTCATCAAATATTTAAAGTAGGATCATTACCTACAAGACAAATTAGACTTGTTTGGAATTGGCCCCGGAATGAAGAACTGGAAACAGTGGCCTTTCTTGGTTTCTTCTCTCAGTTGTTAAAGCTCTCACATTCTTGAAAGCATATTATATAACCATCCTATTTACTTGTGTGCATACATGTTGTATGCTCCCAGCAGAATTTGTATCCCCAGAATCTAGCACAACAATATCTCCACACATTATAGGTGCTTATTAAATAAATGTTTGCTGAACAGTGGTTGGAATTTATGGAGAGGCTGATGATGTGAAACCAAACAAACAAACCTTAAGAACTAGAACTAACCCCAAATAGCTGCCCAGAGTTTCCCCTTAGTAAAGATGTTTGTCCATGGGTTAGAAGACTATTTGGTTGTCATTTAGGGTAGATTCTTATTTAGAAGCTGTAGTCACTGAGACTACTTCTGATCTGAGTTTCTGTGGTTCTCTAAGGCAGTGTTCGTATCCATGAAATCATGCACTCCTACAAGTATAAGAATAAGTTGGACAGAACAACTTCTCCATTGTCATAGGTATATGTAGAAGGAAGACTAACTGTGAATTATCCATGCCCATATTTGTTATTCTCACCATATGTATGAAGGCATGAAGATGAGTGATTAAAGAATAGGAATAGGAACCTGAGAAAGGCAAGAATTCCCATAACTATGTCTGGCACCATGCTGAGTGATCTTTTTTTTAAGAAATATGTTCTCATTTGATCCAAACAACTACCCAAGGAGGTAGAAACTATTATTATTTTTATTTTATAGTTGATCAAACTGAAGTTAAACAGAGGTTAGCAATAACTTGATCAAGGTGACAGAGCTAGGAAATGAGAGGCCAACTTTGAATTCAAGTCTTCCTGACTCAAAGCCTAGTGTTCTAGTCACGGCACCATCTATCTAGCTGTCTCAAATAACAGTCCATTCTAGTGATAATGCAAAATTCTGAAAGGGAGGTTGAATTGAATATTTAGGTTGGAGCCCAGATGGTGGAGAGTCTAGAAATTATACTTCATTTTTTAGCAAATAGAACATTATCAAAGATTTTAGGCAAGAGGGATGACAGAAAAGAGTGATTGAAAGGAAAGGTCTATATAGTATTCTCCATTTAATCTCTCAGAATGAGTAACATATGATGAAACTTATTAAAAAGTAACTTTCAAAATCCCATCCAAGTGCAAACTTACTGTCATATCCAAAAGAACTTTAAATGTCTTAGTCTTTTGTTAGTATAGTTGCTGCCATTATGACAGATTATCCCACAGGTGAAGGAAAAACTACCTTCAGTTATATGTAATTTAACTAATACATATTTAAATCTTTCTAACTAAAGAATTTGTTAGAAAGGATGATCTGGGATGGAAGTAATGACCTTTCAGGCCAGAGATTTTACTAACTTCCTTGTCATTTAATTGTAAAATACAAGGGATTGAGTAATTGGATTAATAAGATCAAGTCTTATCTTTGCTAGACTTCATTATAAAGCCTAGTAGTAGTAGTATCTGATCAAAGTTTAACACAGTTATTGGTATATAGTAGGTATTGAATAAATGCCCATTAATTTGACTTGATCAGAGGAGAACCTGAGCAAATGGGGGAGGGGTATTAAAACTCTTTTTGTGGCCTGTCATTTGAAATAAATTGGTAGTTAAGAGGAACCTTAGAGATCATTTTATGGACCAGGAAACTGAGGCTCAAGTTTATGTCTAATAAGAATGAAGAAAGTCAAGAATAGTAGAACTAGGATTGAAACAACACTTATTGCACTGTTGTATATTCATAATTGTTTTTAAAGTTAACTTCTTACATCTCAAAATTTAATGTACCTTTTTGAGTTAAATTTAACCTATAAATCCTGGATTTGTAGATAAACCAAATTTTCATTCCTTGATTATTTATTCTTGAGCATTCTTAAGTGTTTGCCTACTACAGCACACCTTCCCTTTCTAACTATATTATTTCATTTGATGCTCACAACAGCCTTGTATAGTGATGCTAGTAGAATTAATAAGTGATTTTGGTTTTTCTTTCCGAATAAATCCATTTCCAACTTTATCAAGCAGAGTCTGTTTCAGAAACATTTAGAACTGAGCCCCTAATGCCTGTGAGAGGGAATTAGAACTCATTTTCCTGCAGGTGTTGACAGAGATGGCCTTGAGTAGAAATGGAAAGAAAACATCACTACCCATTTTATTTCTTTCCCTGTTGGGAAAAACCAAACAAGCAAACAAAAAACCTTGAGGAGGGAAGGCATGATTGTAAAAAAGAGATTAAATATATTAATTTAGTAGTTTTGATAAAGCTTCTGTGAGAGCCATGGACCTTTCTCCAGCCATTGGTACAAGAATATACTTTTACAAGCTTAAAGAATAATAATAGATCTGTCATCACTAATCCCAATCTCAAGACTCAGTTTTTAGTCATTATATTTAAAAAAAAAGTTTCACAGCATAATAGGACTCCAGTTACCTTACTGGGAGCACAAAATTGTTACGGATTTTCTTTGTATAGTTCATAATTACTTCATGAACAGACTGCTTCCAGCTGCAGTCTCCAGGCTTCCTTCCTGAGCTAGAAGGTAAATGTATTGCAGTTATTATAAAAATAGTCTATTAAGAAGATAATGAGTTCCCATTGAAGTCTTAGTGCCAGTGTCATAGTTGAAAAGAATGGTTCCTCCATGATTATGGCAATTTCATTGTAAGTAAAATGATCTGATCTTTAGTTCTTTTGCTTATTTGACACAGTTCAGGATAAGGTGTTGAGCCTGGTACTGGCAAGGTGAATTGGAGCTTAGACAATTTCATTCAGGATAGTTTTTATTTTTTAAGTATAACATGGACCATTAGAATTTTTTTAATCATGGATTCAAATCTCAATTATTTAAGCTACTTCATATAATTTCCTTTTGGCAAATATACCATGTCACCTTCAGATGTGCACATTTATTTGGAGTTCACACTGGAAAATCTTGGTTAATATGGCATGGATTTTTCGTAGCTTGGCAATGGTCTTTTTCTTTCTCAGATTTTTACTTGACAAGTTTTTGTCCCCCTCCCTCCATATGAGGCAGTGCTCAAATCAATGCTATAAGATCACGCATTTTGGTTTCAAAGACTTATTAATCAAAACAGTAGATAATCATCCTTACCTTACTAACAAAAATATTTTAAAGTCACTATTCAACCCTTTTTATATTATGCTTGAATTCTCTTATTTATTATTTTCTTATTTTTAATATAATTATATTGTTTATTATATAATAAATAATAAATTTAAATTAAATTTAAAAATAAATATTAAAAATAAATAAGATTATAAATATATAATTATTATATAATAATAATATAATTATATTATATTATTTTCTCTCTGTCTGTATATAAATATAATATATATTTTATATATTATATACATATATCTCCATATATATGAAATACACATATACATAATGTATACAATATAGTTTCAGATATAATGTAAAAGGAGTTGTGTGGTGACTTTTTGATTTGTCACTATAGCTAAGATTATATGTGATATGCATTTCATATATATATATGTGTGTGTGTGTGTGTGTGTGTGTGTGTATGTGTGTATGTATGTATTCAATTATAATATAAGTGACTTGTCCAGGGCCCGGTATATGAATACATACATATCCCTATATACATATATTTGCTCTTATATTTCTTAGTACAGCTTTTTAATGGAATCTGGATTTATGTGTCTTTGTACAGATTCAATGAGAAAGGACTCCAAGGTAACAGCAGTGATAGGGATTTGTGCTTCCCCTCATGATCATCGTCTCTTTCCTGAAGACAAAGGTTAAGACTTAATATGAAGGATTGCTGAGATTTGTATATATCCCAGTCCCTACAACTGTTCCCTGTCATCTGTACAGCTCCTAGAGACATATGAATGTAGGGGAAGGCAGATGTGGGTTTCGGGTTTGTTTCCTCCTTTTCTTTGTGTGTATTAGTGTAGTTCTGTGCTTGACTTCTTATCTCTGGAGTACATTCAATGCGTTACTTTTCTGCCAGGGTTTCTGCTCATGGGTTTCTTTGTGCTGAAAAAAAGCAGGCAGCTTCCTAAGATGGCAAATCATCGATACTCCCCCTGGCATACAGTAAAATGAGGACAGGATCACCACTTTGTAGCTACTGGAGCAAAACTGACCTCAAGATTCTGATTCGCTCAGTTTATTTTTAGAAGCCATGTCAGCCTAGAGCACTTTGAGGGCTGGATGTTATTTCTAGAATGAGAAATTGCATTATTCATCTGAGAAACAGAATTTAAATCCTTTAGATGGATTTTTTTAAGGTTTCTCAGAAGCCTAAATCTTTATCCAGTAAACAAGCCCTTCTGGGATTTTATGTCTCCCCACTGCTGGCTCTTGAGTGTACTAATGCCTAAGTGAATACAGTTCCTAAACAAGAATATGCTTGACTAGAGAGGGGAAGTAATGAAGTAGATATGATGCTGTTCACCTGTTCCAGATGTTTAGAAGGAGTACTCTCATATTGGCCAGTAAGCCAGCTGTGTGTGTGTGTGTGTGTGTGTTCAAAGAATAACCTAGCACCTGCCAATGTCTCAGTCATTGAAAGGGTCTAGAAATATATGTGCAATTATTTGTCACTTGGAACATGACTAACTTACCTAGGTTGCATTTCCCTAAATTTTATCTCCCTGTGTGAGAGATGCTCTATGTCAGCCAGTCAACAAGCATTCATTCATTAAGTACATACTGTGCTAAGCACTAGGGATACAGGCACCAAACTAAGCAGTACAGACACAAATAAAGTAAAAAAACACACACACATAAAACAGTCCCTGTTCTCAAGGAGCTCACAGTGTAGTGAAATATATATACATATATATATATATATGTGTGTGTGTGTGTGTGTGTGTGTGTACAAAAATACACACATAAATATGCATACACAAAAATATGTGTGTATGGATGCACATACATACATACATACATGTGTGTTGTGTTGGAGGTGATCTCAAATGTAGGGCTCCAGTTAGCCTTGAGGGACCAGGAAAAGCTTTCCGTACAAAGTGGAATTTTAACTGAGACTTGAAAGAAACCAGGAAAGCCAGGAAGAAATCCAAAAGTCCCATCCCACTTTATTTCTCTGAATTTGATTTCCACAGAATGACTGGAATTTGGAGGAATTGTCCCAGAAATGAAAGGAAACCAAGACATAGCTGCCAGCCGCAGTGAAAAGATGGAGTTGCACCAGTTTCCTTAGGCTACAGACCAGTTTCCTCTCTTTTACAGTCACTTTGAAAGCATAATGGTTGAAACATACTTCCCCCGGTGCTTCACTGGAAGCCTGTGCCCCATTTTTAAGGGAGCCAAAAGCTCTGAACTTTTGTATAAGTTCTATGCAGATGTAGGGGAGGTAGAAATAACTAATACATCATAACTTAAATAAGTGTTCCCTCCCCCAATGCACACATGAGGAAAGGATAGAAAAGGTAATTTCCCTTGACCTAAGATTTCTAGTTAACTATTGTGAATCAGGTATGATAACTTACTGCTTTTTCTAATACTCAAAATCATTTGAATTTCCAACTTCCATTTCTTTTGACTTCAAATTTAATACCCAATTAGAATTGAGCTAATCCATCCAACATCCTATTAGTTGCTCTGGTATAATAATTGGCATTTATATTGTTTTAACATTTGCGAAGAACTTTACAAATATTATTTTATTTTATCCCACAACCTGGGAGGGATCCCCATTTTACAGATGAAGTCACATAGAGGGTAAATGACTTGCCCAGTGTCACATAGCTAGTAAATGTCTGAGGATGAATTTGAACTTAGCACTTCTTGACTCCATGTCTCATCTCTATCCACCATATTGTCTAACTGCTTTGATTATTCACTTAAATCTAGATCAGTTTGAGTAAAATCTGGCTAACCAAGATGGGACTGAACTTGGAGAACTAAGACTCTTTGTTTCCTTAAGTCAACCAATAATTCAGTAAGGTTTGCCTCAGTTACAGAATATAATGGACCTTAATCTTTTTTTTGTGATGCATGTAAGGGCTTATTAAGGAGTTGTGTGTTTGTACATATGTGTGTTCATGTATTTTGTATGCATATATTTTGGTGCCTCAATTCTACTTTAAATGAAGAATTACTAAAGTTAAAATTCTATGTAGAAAGATAATTTTTGAATAATTTCTTGTCTGTCTCAGTGGAACACTACTAAGCATGAGTATACAATTTAAGAAAAAGACAGCACTATTATAATTAAGTGTTTTAAACACAATTTCATCAAAATGGGGCCAGATTCAAGGGAATACCAAATGGTGTGGAAAGTCACCACAATTCTTATTGTTTAACATTGGCTTTCAAGCTCCAGTTAATGCTTATTCTTTTCTACAGTTTTCATTCTGTTGAGAAGTTACTTTTCTCGTCTAATTATAAACTGACAAATAATGCCTGTGCTTGGTATCCATCAGAATACTTCACTGTGAGCCCTTCTGAAAAGTAAAATCAGCAGAAAAAAAGACTATTGACAAATGTGTTTGTGAGTGACTTGAAACTAAGATTTTAGTTATGGTGGGAAGAGTATGATGAGAACTTTAAGACCTGCAGAAATCCCAAGCTTCCTGAAGGGATTCTGGGTGGAGCCCTTGAGGAGCCTTAATGGGAGAGCATACAGCAGAATCCATGACCCATACTGGACAAGAGTGAATGGGTAATGATCTGCACCACCAAAGGCACCGACCACATTAATGAGCTTACTGGTCTTCCAAACAGTGCTGCTATAGGGACTTGTTTTCTCTTTAAAATATGAGCTTTTGCTTTTTTATAGACTTGACAGGTTTTCCTTCATTTTTATATAGCCCTTTGTGTGTTAGTACTTTCACCCAACACTAATGACCTGTGAATAATCACTGTTGTACCCAGGTTATTCACTATTGTAATAATACTCCCAAGTAAATAAGCCTGGGAACATAGAATAATGAAAGCAGGAATGTGGTCCAGGATGAATGCGATGGCCTGGCCCTCTTCATTCAGCATTTGTGCTTACTCAGATTCATTTGGCAAGACTCAGAGATTTGAGGTTGCCTGGAAAAGAAACAAACAAACCAACCCAAGAACATGGTACTTCCAACCCACACAACTATGGAAGGGTTTCTTTGCAGACCTTCCCTCAACAAAATGGGACTTAAGGGTGCAAGATCATCTAAAGTGGTTAAGTGAGGGCTCTGATTAATTTTTAAGCCTAAGTCAAATAGTTGGATGGAACATCAAACTGCAATTCAGCCCTAGATACACTATGTTCAAAGACAGAGTAAAGGTAGCAGGTTCTTATCTAGTAAGTTAGCCAGCTCTTATATATTCCAAAGAGTTTAGTGGCAGGAGATAAAATTTCTCTATCTTGATAGAAGAGCCAGTCACTGCACAGACGCTGGGGTCTCACAGGTTCTCCTTACAAAGATAACAACAGTAAGTAATATTTACATAATGTTTACTATGTTCCAGGCGTTGTAATAATCACTCTATTATTTCATTTGGTCCTTAACAATCCTGTGTAGTGGGTGCTGTTATTAGGCCTATTTTACAGATAAGGAAACTGAGGCAAACAGATTACACAGGGTTACGCAACCAATGTCTGAGGCCATATTTGAACTCGGGGCTTCCTGACTCCAGGACTTAACTCTATCCATTAGATGCCAAAGAAAAGGTTGTTATGGCTTTTCCTCTGATACTCAGTATGTAAGTGGCATCTCCCTTTTACTAAAAGTAGTGAAGCTTAGATCTGCTATAGCTCTCTTAGGGGCCTACATGCCAGGGAAGAGGGTATCCCGGGTGCTATATATGTAGTGTTCAGCATGCCACTTACGCATTTTTAGTTCAGAAATATTATACATGGTGGTTGAGAGGAAGGAAGGAGAGAAATTGCTTAAGCTAGTACAGATGTCCAATAAAAATGACAGCCCCAGTGTGTACGCTGAATGAGGATTTAAGATGCTCAGGTTCTTTTCTACCTGTCACCTTGATTTCCTGAATGATTAGAGACAAATTACATCTGTCGTTTGTGGACTTTTTCTTATTAACCTTGGTTAATTCTCTTTGGAACCTAATTGCCTCCTAGGGTGATCGTGAAGATTAATTAAATAATGTCAGTAAAGTGTTCTGAGTTGCTTAGAGCAAAATGTTCAATAAATCAAAGATATCATTAAAAAGGTTTTGTTTGTTTTAAGAGTTGCTGAATGTGAGAATAACATTTTTCCTCCTGCTAATGGGACCTGTCCCTATTCAGGCCAAGGGCAAGCTTGATGGAGTGGAAGCAGTATTGCATTGACAGTTAGGCTCCGTTGGTCCTGGCTCCAATTTGGAACAAAGTCATTTAAATTCTCTGGGTCTCAGTTTTTTTATTTTAAAACTCAACCTTTTGATCTGAAGGATCCTGAAGGTCCCTCATAGCTGCAGAATTGATTCTAAGGTATTTCTCCTAATTCTATTCTGTTCATCTCTCTTGCTACAGTTTTTCAAATGCTATAGAGAATTTTTTTTTGAATTTGTGTCCAATAAGGGACATACACACCTGGCTATAAAGACAATTCTAAAGCCACAATAGAGTGTTTTCCACTATACCTGAGATTTCAATGATATAGGGGGCTCCTGATGAGGAAGCTTCCTCTTCTGATGTATATTGGCACTTACTTTGTAATTTGTAGCCTATACCCCAGGTGACTGGGGTATAGTGGAATGAAATGACTTGACCAGGGTAATGTAGCTAATATATCTCCAAGGTAGGACTTGAAGCCAAGTGGACTCTAAGACCAACTCTTTGGTCATTCTAAATAGATACAACCATAGATAGATTTCCCAAATGATGTAACTTTTTACATTTTGGACATTTTGTTGAAAGAAAAATCAGATTTTTATATTAAACAAGTTATATTCATATATGCATATACATATATCTAGACACAAATACACCATATATATAATATATATATATATATATATATATATATATATATATATAATACATATCCTATTTTGTGTAGTATTTAATTGACTTTCAGAAAAAGCTGCTATCAATATTTGGGTATTCAGTAGGGGATATGAAGAAAGATGACAGGAAAGGTCACCTGCGCTACTGGTGGTATCTTACTAAGACTTTTTTTCTCCACAGCTCTTGATGTCTGAATAAAATCTTTTCTTTAAGTTATTTCAGTTTCCATTGAATGTTATGGGTCTTTGTGTAGGAGCATCATGTACCATGTATCATTCATCCTTTTCCACATTACTTTAAAGAGATCTATAGCTGGTTTCGAGTGAAAATGTCTTCAGAGGTACTATTTTCAGTTTAATAAAGCAAACCTACACCCACATTTTTCCCCTCCTTGCCTCCTAACTGGTTCAAATCCAGGGACTTTTGTCACATTTACCTAAGTTTCTAGCTTGACAGATGCTATGAGATTGCTCTCTTTAGACAGAAAGCTCTGTGTGTGTTTCTGATACATTAGATTAGATCTTGTAAGGAGAGGCCTGGAGTTACCTTACTGATTCTAATTCCCAGCTGGCATTTGAACTTGAAGGGGAAAAAAAATTTCTAGTTTGAAATGAGACTCGTCAAAAGAAATGGCATTATGTTTCTTATTTTTTTTGGAATCAGTTTGTCTGTATTCTTGATTGAGAGGTATGTCTTTATATTTCATACTCTTCATTTTCCTTTATGCCTACTATCTTTTTTTTAGCCTAGAGCAAAAAAGCAGCTGAGTATGCAGAATATAATATAATCAGCAATAATAAATGTATCTAGACATCTCTTTTAAAAGTGAATGCAGAATAAATAAAGAATATTTTCCCTATGGAAAAAGGAAAGAGAGCAACAGTCATTTACCTAGAAAGAGACCTTGATTTTTCTCACCCACTGGCAATAATTTGTTTTTTGCTGTTCTAAAACAGAAAGTTGTTGAGTTGGCTGTTTATATTTGCCTTAGTTCAGCAAAATTCCCTTCTTTGGTTCATATTATGTAAGTGACTATGGAGTAAATATGGGCAGATTGTGATGTTCAGTAGACATGTTGGTTTGAATAAAGCTATGGTGTAACCTCAATTCTAAAGCCACAATAGAGTGTTTTCCACTGTTCCTGAGATTTCAATAAAGACTACTTCCTCTTCCAAAGCATATTGGCACCGCTCTGGGGAAGCACTTTTCTGCTTAAAACCCTCTACCCAAATGGAAAGAGCATCAATTCAGGGTCTGTATAAGAAAAAGTGTCAACTTAATTAGACACTTTTAAAACGAGAGGAACATAAAATATTTAACTTTATTTTTCAAATAAAAAGAACAAAAAACTCAGAAATTTATTCAGTCAGTATAGCAAATGGCAAAAAATATGGAGATGGGATTATTCCCATATTATGGTTAGTTTAAAAGCAACGAAACGAAGGAGGAGATGGCGAAGAGTTACAGAAGTCCAGGGAGGCAATGAGACACAGAAACATGAAGGAGAAGAGAGAAAGAAAAGAAAGAATGCTGGAGGAGGGAAGAGAAAGGAAGAAATCATTTCTGAGCTGTGTGCATCAATCAGGCTGAACTAATTTTGGCACCTCTTGCTGTTTCCTTGGGCTGTGATCATCAGAGTAAGTTATACCCTATATCTTTCCTAGGATTAAAAATAAGGTGACAGATAAAGACAACCCTTATTCTGGAGGGTTTCTCTCTAGATCTAGAACCTTGACATGATTCCTGGAATCTTTGTTTAGGAAGGGACCTTGGTAACCAATTCAAGCCCTTTGTTTCAAAGTTAAGGATACTGAGGTCCAGTGATGGGCTACATTTAATTAATCACAGTGCTGAGCAAGCCCACAGGTCTCCCAAGGCTTAATTCAGTGTTCATTTCAGGCTACCACACAGCCACCGACTGATCAGGAAGAGTACTTTTAAATTAGAGCAGAATTAAGTCATCTGCCTCTTTATACTTTGAAGCAGGCTGGCCTATTAACTATCTGTGCCTTCTTCGTTCTCTCACTCTCTCAAAAAACATTTAACAATTAATACAACTTCTCTTAATTTAAGATTGTAATGAAACCATAAATATCTCACTTAAACCTACCATAAATAGTGAATATGAGAGCTCTTTTTCCCTCGGCCTTCTCTCCACCCCAGTAGCTATCCCATAAAGAAAATATAGTTTGAACTTTGACAACTTGGGTAAAATTTTCACAAGTTAATAGAGTAGAAAGAACACTGAAATAGGAGTCCAAAGACCTTAGGTTCTGTTGCTGATCCAGTCACGTAGCTGTGCAACCTGAATAAGTCACTGACTTCTCTGAGCTTCAGTTTATTAGTTTGTAAAATGAGGAAAATTTTTAAAGATTGTTTCATTAAATGTTTACCAGATGCATGTAAAATTTTTTAATCCTTCTAAAAAATTTTTGAGTTCCATATTTTTTCCTTCCCTCCCACCTCTCCCCCTTCCCTAAGAAGGCAAGCAGTTTGATTTTATTATACATGTGACATCATGCAGAATATCTTTCTATATTTCCATTGCAAAAAACCAAACAAAATAAAACAAAAAGAAAGTTAAAAAATGTGCTTTAATCTGAATTCAGAATTCATCAATTCTCTCTCTGGGTGTGGATAACATTTTTCATCAGGGAATTGTGCTATTATCTTGATCAGAATAGTTAAGCTTTTCATAGTTGATAATTCTTATAATATTTCTATTAATGTGCAAGATGTTCTTCTGGTTCTGCTCACTTGGCTTTGTGTGAGTTCTTAAAAGTCTTCCTAGGTTTTCCTGAAATAATTTTGCTTGTCCTTCTTACATTTTGTTTTTACTAACATTCTTCTTTGTACCTTGTATTGGTTTTAAATAATAGAAAATTTTGTTTATCTAAGAAGTAAATGTACAGGCATTGAATTGAAATAGTTCAAAAGAAGTACGAGATGCACAAACCATCCCAGATGTTCACAAGAACTATTTCTGCCTGACCTGTGGTAGAATGTTCCCAGTTCATATTGGTCTGATCAGAGACAGAGAGTTGGACACACTGAAACTTGACTCTAGCATAGTAATGTCATTTTTGTCCTCTTTCAGAACAAAGGACCACCACCAACCCCACCCAGGAGCGTGCTCGAGAGTGCCCCAAATGGCTCAGGAGGGTTAATTGTTAATTATACATCAGAAATTAGAAAAAGTTACATATGAGGGCTTCATTTATGTTTTGTTGATTGCTCAAATTCAAAGTGATATAGAAAATGTTAATAATGAAGATTAAACTTGAAAGTGAATCACATATACTTTTTATTTAGCGGGGAGGGCAAGGACTGATTGTTAAACATTTACCAACACCCCTGTGATTCAGATTATTAACAAGATGCTGAAAACATAGTTGCTCATTACATGTAAACAAAATCTGAACACCTTCCTACATGTGACAGAAAATCTATTCAGATGACTTGATTCTGTGACTCTTGTGACTTGTATAAAGCCAGAAGCTAATTCTGAACCTACAATATTTGAGTATCTAGCAGTGGGGAACCACCCCTGAGAAAGCATTAAGGAGGAGAGTTCATAGCCCTTGGACCAAGTCGCCTTCACTTGACCAGAGAAACACTTCATGAACTTTGGAAATTCAGAGAAGTGTGGACTTCCTATCTTCACCTCAGTTTCTAGGCAGTTTCTTCCTAATAGCTGGGTCTATCAGGAGCCCAGATAGACTGGACCCAGTGAAGAAAAATGATTCAAGTTTCTACAAAGAGTCCAGTAGGAAAGCTACAACAGACCTAAAAGGGACTTCTTTAAAACTCCATTCGAAGAAGGACTTCGAAGAGCTAGGAATTACCTCCACTTTATCATGTGGGCTCGAAGCAGGAGATCACTTTCCTTTAGATTCCTTATGTACTTGTGGTATAGTGGGTCATAAACCTTTGGAAGAATGTTTGTAGAAACTATATTAAATACATTCTTTTAGTAAAACACTCCTTTCAGGAAGCTATGTGTTATGCTGATTCATTGATAACAACTGATTGTTACAGTGGAATTGTAACCGATTATTTAAGGGTCCATGAGCTATAGCATTAAAAAAATGATCCAACGATTGATTAGCCATCAGAACCTACAAAGACGGTGTCAGGTACTAGAAAGAGTCCTAGATTTGTGGTTAGAAGACCTGAATCCATAATTTAATCCCTATCCATAATTTAGAAGCTATTGAAATTAACATCAAGTAATTTGCTGTTGTGGTTCAGTCATTTTTAGTCATGTCTGACTCTTCATGATCCCACTTGGAACTTTCTTGACAAGGATCCTGAAGTGCTTTGCCATTTCCTTCTCCATTTTACAGATGATGAAACTGAGGCAAACAGGGTTAAATGATTGGCCCAGAGTCATACAACCTACTAGTCAGGATTTTAAGTTGGGTCTTCCTGACTTCAGGCATGGTGCTCTAATCCAAGTAATTTTTAATAAGTATTTAATCTGGGCTAAAACCTGTATGATGCCTTTTGTTTTAAATAGTATTTCCTATAACCAGTTTTAACATGGATGTAAATATATTTCTCTTAAACTTTTTTGATTGTTCCTTTATTTTCATGACTCTCTGGTGGATGCAAATCAATTTAAATAGTGTTTAATATTCTTCCTTGTAAATAGTGGGCAGCCATTCACTTGAGGCTTTTAACACATCCATTTTGGAGCAGGATCAGTTTTAAAATCCTATAAATTCTAAATTAGCTTTTGAAGTGATGCTGTATTTATTTAAGACAAATCATTCTAGATAGAGGACATGCATTAATTTTCTTTTATAGGAATCTTTTAAGAATGTTGTTGAGAAAAATGTATTTGAAAGGTAGCTACTGCCATAATTTGTGAAAATATTCCATTTCATATTATTTTTATTTTGTTTTATGGTTTTTATGTTAATTTATTTCCTTTGAAAATTCAAAATCAAATGGACTTAAATTAGAGCATTGTGATGTGGCAGGAAAAAATGCTGGATTCAGAAACCTGGGTTCATGTACCAGCTCTGCCAGCACTGAGTGACTTAGTCTCCTTACATGTAAAATGAGGTGATTGGACTCAATAATTTCTGAAGTCCTTTTTAGCTCTAAACTTCATGATTCAAAATTAATGTATTAAAAAAAAAGTCACATCAGAAAAGTTAAGAAGATCTTGAACTTAATTCCTTTGTCCCATCTCCTTGCCTCTGTAAATAATTATTTACCAAACTCTGAAAGTAAAGAGTGTTGATTTAGGAAAAAAAATACAATAATATCTATAGTTAAACTAAGTTGTAGTGATTTTAGGAAAACCCAAGATGTCTCAATATGTCAGAACATAAAGCATATTGAAGAATGTTGGTGTTTTTTTAAAGTATTGAGAATTCTTCTTATGGAAACTTTCTGTTCTGATACAGATTAGAAAGGGTTTGTTTTTTGTTATTTCATAATGGTCTTTCT
>CM053774.1:85012895-85027009 GCA_028658325.1 Potorous gilbertii
TGGGGTCAAAAATGGTGTGATCAGAGGATGCTGCCGTGGAAAGTATATAGGCTTTGAAGTTAGAGAATCTGATGTTCAAGACCCTTCTCTGTGTATTTGTGAACAAGTTATGAAACTTCTCTGGGTTTCAATTTCCTCATATGTAAAATAGAACTGGATGACTTGTAAGTTGTCTTGTAGTGATAAATCAATGATCTTATTGTTATTTTATCTTTTCTTTGTACTATCAGATCATTCTCCAAAAAGATTCTCCAAGTTTGCAAGTAGATGAAATTGAACTAAGTCCAAATCTTACTGACTTGTAATCTGTCAAAACTGGAAGGGACCTTAGAGACCACTATAGTACAAGAGAAAACAATGTTAATGTCATAGCACGAAGGAAATATATATGCATACACTGTTGTATGTAATCTGCATAATTAACCCTTTCTTAAGTCTAGAAATCAACAAAATGATAAATTAAGCTCTGATTTATAGGATGATTTCTGAGGTGTAAATGGTCACAGGGAAAATTTAACAAAGGGCTACTCTGGTAATCTTTAGAACTGGCTCTGGTACGTACTCCTGAAACAGTATAGGGGAAGGAAATCCTAGGGCCAGGTGAAATCCAGAAGTCCGAGGAAGGCATAGGCTTGGGGTTCTGACTCTCTCTCCTTTCCTTACCTAGTCTCAAATGAAATGCTTCAACCATATTCCTCCTTTCTCTTTGGACAGCCTGTGGAAACTGTGGCCCAGCAAGGTTTGACTTGTCTGAAGTGAGTTCAGAAGTTTGGTTTTGAACTTAACTTCTTCCATTCTATAATCAACATTCTTTCCTTTCTACCCCATAGAACTCAATGCTATACAAATAAGTTTTCAGTATAACTTTGGAAAACAATCTACCTACTCATTTCTTTACATTTAATTTATTTTTTCAATTATATATAAAAAAAGTTTAACATTTACATTTTTAAAATGTTGAGTTCCAAATTTCCTTCCTTCTCTGCCCTTGAGAAGACAAGTAATTGATATACATTGCAGCCATGTGAAGCATTTCCATATTTGCCTAATCATTTTGAATGAGTAACTTTTTAGAATTTTAATTTAGAGGATAAATTGTAGACTTTAAAAATCAACATAATGCATTTTTAGAGTAGAAAAGTGAGTAACCAAAAAATTTCCTGCCAAAAGAAAATGCAGATTTCTTTCTTTCGTTCTTCTGAAATATTTTTATTGATCCTTTCCCTAAGAAGGAAATGTATGTATATGAGGGAAAATGGCCATAAATGACCATGAGATATTTTGTAGTTTACTTTAAATTAATTGTATGTACTTAACTTTTAGAGAAAATTACTTAGGAATAACAAAATCCCTTAAGCAAACTGCATCTCAGGTAACTATGCAACTGTCTATAAAAAATAATCTTGTCTAGTGGAAATAATGGCAAACCAGTGATCTCATTCCTCTTCAGGAAGCTTGGTTTCCATTCTGGGTCCTTGGTCTTCAGGGTCTTAGTCTCTAGGTACTCAGTGTTTGGAAGAGAGCAAGGAGTCCCAGAGTGATAAAACTTCACTACTCCCAATTATAATAAAACAGAAATTGTAAAGCCAGAACCTGAAACAGCACTCAGTGAAATTAGTACATAAGTAGGACAGTTCACGGAATCTAGGAACACAGAAATATACCCTTTTTTATTTCAGTTCATTGACCCTAGGTAAGGTAGAAGCTCACAGAACAACCTGAGTTTTTACATTTAGTTGATTTATAGCATTAATTTGAGATGATAACATGAAAGAAAGCTTGATAGAGTAGGTAATGAGTCAGTTTCAGATCTAAGATGGGTTCAAGGTTGGCCATGGGTTGTTTGATTTGAGGCAAATAATTTGACTGCTTTGTGTTACCTCAGAAAATCTCCAAGATTCCAAATTAACAAATAGTTGCTCTAATAATGGAGCTTCTCTGCATCAACGAAATCACATCTGGTAAAATAAAAATCAGTAATAGCTGATATTTATATGTCATTTTAAGGTTTTTAAGGCACTTTGCAAACATTTAATTTATCCTTAGAACAACTTGTGTGTATCTACACTATCGTCACTTGTTAGACATTGACTAAACCCCTACTATGTAGACGCCATCTTCTGGATAATACGTTTGAATATAGAGGGTGTCCCAAAAGTCTTCAGGTATGTGAACCAATCTTGTGTGCATTACCAATGGAAGAGTTTGGTCCTCCTAATCAGCACTAAATTATACTGGTGGTGTGCTTGAGAGCAGATGCCGTAGATGATACGTTTTTCTGTTTATGACAAATATAACTACATAATTCTGTACCAGTGCCATAATTAAGGCAAAACAGGAGGGAAATTTTTCCAATTAAAGAGATATGAAAATGGTGCTGCTGAAGACCATTGTTTATCATCTTGGAATAGTGGGCAGTATAGCGAAATAATTCCATGGCAACTGCCTCTCAAACAATTATCTCCGGGACATCACAAAACAAGATAAAATAGGTCTTTCTGATCTGTGAAACTTGTTAATGAATGAATACAAGGTGCTCAGATTTAAAACTGGGAAAATTACTTTCACTAAAAGAAGCAGTGTTTTGAAATCATTTAGTATTCTTTTCTTTGTCTCCCCCCAACCTCACTTTTTTAAATGAAGTATGTTCAGGCTATGCTAAAAAACTGAATTTTTGCCACTTTTTGTGCATTTGATACTGCATTATTGATTTTTGCCTTTTGACCACAAATATTGGTGACATGCCTGCTGCTTGCCACCCTGAACAAATTCTTCCAGTCTGGTCTCTAGTACTTATTACCTGGGCATGTCAGTCAATAAACACTTTTTAAGAACCTATTGAGTGCCAGAATGTGAGGTAAGCATTAAACAAACAGGAATGACAGTTCATATTCTCTCCTATTTTTCATTTTATTAGACTAGGGAGATAACCCTAAAACAGCTACATTCCAACAAGATATGGACAAGATAAATTGGAGATAATCAATAAAGATGGCACGAGCATTAATGGAGTTTAGGAAATGCTTCTCAAAGAAGGTGGCATATTAGCTAGGTCTTGAAAGAAGCCAGGGAATCCAGGAGGTGTCGATGAGCAGAGAAAATCTTTCGGGTGTAGGGAACAGCCTGGGTTCTCGAGATGGAGTGTCTTGTGCAAGGAACAGCAAAGAGGCTTGTGCCACTGGATTGTAGAGTATGTGTGTGTGTGTGTGTGTGTGTGTGTGTGAGGATAGTTATTAGAGCAAGATGTAAGAAAACTGGGAAAGGTAGAAGGGGCTAGGTTGAGAAGGACTCAATGCCAAGGAGAGGATTTCCTATTTTATTCTGGAGGTGATAGGGCTTTACAGGAGGAGTGTTGGGGGGGAGGGGAGGGTGTGTGTGTGTGTGTGTCTGTGTGTGTCTGTGTGTTCATGTCTGTCTGTCTATGTGTATATGTCTGTATGTCTGTTTTTGTGTGTGTGTGACATGGTGAGACCTGGACTTGAAGGAAATTAATTTGACAACCAGGACTGGGTTGAAGGCTGTTGCTATAGTTCCATGTGGGAGAGGATGAGAGCCTCTACCAGAGTGGTGACAATGTAAAAGGAGAGAAGGGGACACGAGTGAGAAATGTTAAAAATGTGAAATCAATGGGCAACACATTGGATATGGAGAGTGAGAGAGAGTGAAGAGTTAACAGTGACTCCTTGGTTGTGAGTCCAGAAGGATGGATACTGTGGGAGAGAAAGAGAATACATTTTAGCATATTGGGGTGCCTATAGGACATTCAGTTTGAGGTATCTAATATGTAGTTAGAGATATAAATCTGGAGGGTAAGAGAGTGTAGGGCTGGATAAGTGGAGTTGAGAAATCATTAACATAGAGATGATATTTGAGTCCAGGAGAGCTGAAGAGATTGTTCATTGAAATAGAGAATTATGCCCCAGGACAGAACCTTGGGGGACACAACTTTAACTGGTGAGATCTGGATGAATGAAGATACAGCAAAATACTTAACTTCCTCTTTGCCTCAGTTTCATCATCTGTAAAATAGAGATAATAGTGCTTAGCTCTCAGGATTATTATGAAGATAAACTGAGATAATATTTGTAAAATAAAACTTTTGGCAAACCTTAAAGCACTATAAATGCCAGCTATTACTCATATTTACTGAGTGGTTTAAAGTTGTCAGAGCTCTTTCCTCAAGACATCCTTGGCAAGTAGGTGGTAAGAGTATTGTTATTTTATTGGGGGGGGGTGGAAGGGGAGTGGGAGGTAAATAGGGACAGGCCTTTCAGGTAATCTCATTAGTATGGGAAACTTCTATTAAGGAACTCACTCTCCTTCCCCATCCTGCCCCCACCAATTCAGGTTAACACATCTGTGCATTATATTCTTAGTGACTTGCTCAAGGTCACACAGCCAGCATTTGTTAGAGGTAGTAGAGGTACAGTAAGAGGAACTTAGGTCCTCTTACTGTAAAACCTAGTGCTTTTTGTACCACATCACACTAAAAATAACTGTTTTTCTTTATCAGAAAATCAGATATCTCAAAGAATCATCCAGTTTTACTTGAAAATAATTTAAACATCTTTAAAACCGAATGATGTTATAGACACTGCTATAATGTAATAAACCCAATTTTAAAACCATGGACTTCTTTCTTCCTGCCATAATCCTGGTCCCATAGGAGAAAAGCATAACACTAAGTGAATTTGAGCATCCTTCTTACATGACTTCCCCTCTGAGTTTCATATCCTTTTGTAGCCGTGGGAAAAAGTCTAAGGTTGAGGAGGTAGTGATGCATTGGCTTTGCTGGACACTGCCACTGTAATATTATGTCCCACATGAACAGAACTCACAAAACATTTAGAGGTAATTCTTTATACCACAGATTATCTGCTTCACAGAAAAATTGTATAGTATTCTTCTTTTAGGTAATAAGCTCCCAAATTGGATATAAAATACAAATTTATCAAAACTCAGTTTATATGCAACATTTAAGGAACAAACCTATGAATAGAGGTAAGGTTTTCAAATTGAAAACTTGTTTCACCTAAAATCATATTGCTGATAGAAGATATTTTTTTGAAGAAGCCCATAGTGATACTTACATCTGGAGCTACCAAGTCTGACACTCATTTTCTAATTATCTCAGATTTTCAATCTAATTATAGTTACAAAGATGATCTTGAAAGGTCCTCAAGATGCATATGCCATTGTATATGTGAAGAAACAGACTTAGAAGGTTTAGCAGGATTTGTACTTAAGTCCTTTGGATCTAATTATTTTTCCACTACATTATATACAAATGTCTATATATTACTTTTGCTGTTACTTTCCCATAATCTATATTGCTGAATATCCATCCACCCACATAAGAGGTACACATTTATAATCCATGTTTTGGCAGGATTTGGTTCTAAGTACTCCTGCTTCAAGACCAGCTCTCCACCCACTACCCTACATTGTCTTTTTTTGTGTTGTATTTACATTTTAAAATACTGAGGGTTATGCTAAAGGGACCCCTTTTTCTCTGTACTATGTTATAGTTTTAGATTGACCAACTCGATGTTCACTGTAACTATTCAGAAGTCACAATTTAGATCTTACTATATCAAATAAACTGAGTATCCAAAGCAAGAGGAAGGGGGCTTCTGTGTGGCCAAAATAGAAGCAACCAAGTCCAGAAACTGAAATACAGACCTTTATAATCACAGGAGACTTTCACTTAGAGGTTCATTTTCTTCATCTATAAAATGGGGTTCATAATGTGTAGAGATTCTATAATACCTAGAGACTCAAATAAGTTCATCTCTGCAAAGTGCTCTGCAGAACCTAAAGCACTCTTAAATATTAGTTGCAGTTTCTCCTGCCATATCTCAGATCCTTGCTATCTCCTCTTTTCCATAAGTCTCATAAAGGTAGCCCTATTCCTTCCTAAGGGTGACCTTGTATCCTTCTGCTTTTGCTTTCATTTCTTCTCATCTTGAAGTTCCCTCTGCATGAGCTTGTTCTTTCTGCCCGTAAGTGCATTTTTATTTTCAATACTTAAATGAGGAAGCTATGGAGTCAGCTGGAGCATCCTTTTAGAGAGGACTCAGAATTTTCTACCGTTAAATTTCCCTTCAGTTGCTTGGTTTTGAATCTATGAACATTGTGTGTCCCCTAGGATAAGCTCATCTCCTGAAATCTCCACATCTCTAGTTTCTATTGACTATACAGTAGGATAAAATACAAGTTCTTTAGTCTGACATTTAAAATTATTCAAAATCTCTCTCTATCCTGCCTGACCAGAATTATTTCATACAGAGTCATCCCATATGTTCTACATTCCATTTCTTTTAGACTATTATTCCACTCATCATCAGTCTTTTCTTGTCAGTAATGCTATTGCTAGATCTAAGGGTATGCACAATTTTATAGCCCTGTGGGCACAGACCCAAATTATTTTCTAAAATGGTGGAACCAGTTCATAACTCTACCAACAGTGCATTAGTGTCCCAATTTTGCCATACATTTTCCTTTTCTGCCATGTTAGCCAATCTGATAGGTATGAGGTGATATTTTGGAGTTGGTTTTTTTTTTGCATTTCTTTAATTAATAGTGATTTAGAGTATTTTTTATATGACTATAGATAGCTGAGATTACGTATTCTGAAAACCTAAAAGTGGAGCAATTAATTCATCCTAAAGCCTCCCTTTAGACATTTTCACCTAACTTGAAATGCTTTGGCTATTTTTTAATTGAGGAAGGACTTATTTTTCTATAAATTTGACCCAGTTCATTTTATATTTGAGAAATAAGGCCTTCATCAGAGAAATTTGCTGTAATTTTTTCCATTGTTTCCTACTTTCCTTCTAATCTTAGCTACATTGGTTCTCTTTTGCAAAACTTTTTAAATTTAATGTAATCAAAATTATCTATTTTACTTCCCATGATCCTCTCTATTTCTTGTTTGGTCATAAATTCTTCCCTTATCTGTATGAAGTTTTGTTTTGAAAGATTTTGCTGATCGGTTCACCTGAAGGTCATCTTTCCCCCCTCAAAATTTTATAGAATCATTGTCCTCTGCCTCTCTGATTGAAACCTAGAGCCATGAATTCCAGTCTCTCCATTTAAGGAGGGAACTCAGCTCAGAACTTTTCTTTATTTCTCGTTTGACTGCTGTACTCTGAAACATCTCTGATTTCTCTATCATGCCCTCATGCTGGGTAACTTCCATGGCTCACTGCTCTTCCTGCCCCATTTTCAGCTTATTTTTTTGTGTATTGCCTTCCCCCAGTACATTACAACCTCATTGAGGACAGAAATTGTCTCTTTTTTATATCTGAATCCCTAGCATTTAGCCAAGGGCCTGACAATAGTAGCTACTTACTAAATGTTTCTTGTCTATTGATTTGTTCCTATAATAATGCCCATATGTCATACTTACTTGGATATATATGTACATGCTGTTCTCCCCCTTGGTTTGAAAGCTATGGGAAGGTAGGGGCTTCTTTTATTTTTCATCTCTGTATCTTCAGGACCTAGGGCAGATAAAGTCTTGCTTAGAGATTTTTATTATTTTATAAAATTTAATTTATTTATTTTCAATTTTCAACATTCACTTCCACAAAATTTTGAATTTCAAAGTTTCTCTCTATCTTCCCTCTCCACTCATCCCAGAACAGTGTGTATTCTGATTACCCTTTCCTCCAATCCTCCTTCGCTTCTATCACCCACACCCCTTATCTTTTCCCTTCTGTTTTTCTGTAAGGTAAGATAGATTTCTATATCCCATTGGCTACATATCTTATTTCCTAGTAGCATGTGAAAACAATTTTTAACATTCATCTTTAAAGCTTTGAGTTCCACATTCTCTCCCATCTGCCCTCCCTATGTATCCTCATTGAGAAGGCAAGCAATTCAATATAGGTTATACATATGTAGTCATGCAAAACACTTCCATAACAATAATGTTGTGAAAGACTATATGTCCCTCTATCTTGTTCCGCCCTCCATTTATTCTGTTCTCTCCTTTGACCTGTCCCTCTACAAAAGGGTTTGCTCCTGATGATCCATTCCTCCTATCTACTGTCCCTTCTGCTATCCCCTCTCTCATCCCCTTCCCCTCCCACTTTCTAGTAGAGTAAGAAAAACTTCCATACCCAATTATACACATATATATTCCCTCCAACTATTCTTATACTTAGAAAGGTCTTATAAGTTACAAGTATCATCTCACCATGTAGGGAATGTGAACAGTTCAACTTTAATAAATGTCTTATTGTTTCTCTTTCCTGTTTACCTTTGCATACTTCTCTTTATTTTTGCATTTGAAAGTAAAATTTTCTATTTAGCTCTGGTCTTTTCTTTCTGAATGCTTGAAACTCCCCTATTTCAATGAAGTTTCATTTTTTTCCCCTGAACGATGATGTTCAGTTTTGCTGGGTAGGTGATTTTGGGTTTTAATCCTATCTCCTGTGATCTTTAGAATATCATATTCCAAACCCTCTGATCCCTTAGTGTAGAAGTTGCTCTATCTTGTGTTATCCTGATTGTTTTTCCACAATACTTACATTGTGGAATTATGACTGCTTATAATATTTTCTCCTTGACCTGGTGATGCTGGAATTTGGCTACAATATTCTTGGACATTTTCCTTTTGGGATCTCTTTCTAGAGATCTAGGATCTCTGGTTGCAGAATATCAGGGCAGTTTTACCTGATAATTTCTCAGAAGATGATGTCTAGACTCATTTTGATCATGCTTTCAGGTAGTCCAATAATTCTTAAATTATCTCTCCTGGATCCATATTCCAGGTCAGTTGTTTTTCCAGTGAGATACTTCACATTGTCTTCTATTTTTTCATTCTTTTGGTTTTGTTTTATAATTTCTTGATTTCTCACAAAGTCGTTAGCTTCCATTTGCTCCATTCTAATTTAGAAGGCTTTGTTTTCTTCAATGAGCTTTTGGATCTCCTTTTCCATTTGGCCCATTCTTTTTAGGACATTTTCTCCTTTGACTTTTTGGACCTCTTTTGCCATTTGGATTAGTCTAATTTTAAGGGTGTTATTTTCATCAGCATTTTTGAGGAGTTCCCTTTAACAAGATGTTGACTCATTTTTCATGATTTTCTTGCATCACTGTCATTTCTCAGATTTTTCCTCTACTTCTCCTACTTGATTTTCAAAATCTTTTTTGAGTTTTTCCATGATCTGAGACAAATTCATATTTTTCTTGGAGGCTTTGTATGCAGAAACTTTGACTTTGTTGTCATCTTCTGGTTGTATGTTTTGATCTTCCTCATCACCAATGACATAAACAAATACCTCTTCTCTGAGAGAGTAAGGATTGATAGTCTTTTTATTTTTCCTGTTTGCTCATTTTCTCAGTTAGTTACTTGGCTTTGAGTTCATTATTATGTGCAGAGCTCCAGAAGCAGCCTCCGCTTCAGCAGTTGTTGCGAATTCCCTGGGACTGGAGCTGAGGCTGAGGCTGGGGCTGGGGTCAGAACTAGCTCCCCTCTCAGCCACTGTAGGTCAGCCCACTGACCTACACAGCTGTCTTTAGCATTTGTGAGTTGAGAAGTCTGGAAACCAGAGCAGCTGCCAGCAATTTAGTCCCTTAAGGCCTGCTCCAGCTCTCTCTGCGCTGGTACCCCACTATACTACACTCCCAGTCTGGTGCATCTTCCTGTTGATCTTCCAGCTTATCTTGGACTGGAAATTTGCTTCAGTCTATCATTTTGTGGTTTCTGCTGCTCTAGAATTTATTTAGAGCTATTTTTTGAATGTTTTTTGAGGGACTTGGGGGGAGCACTCTAAAGCTTCCTACTTCTACTCCACCATTTTGGCTCCATCTGAGATTTTTATTATTTTTAAAAAATATATGCTGCCTTTTGTCAGTTTAGCTCTTTGAATTTCTTGGTTATTATCAAGGTATGTTTGTACGTATGTATGTGTGCACACACATACACACATGTAAATGTGCATATATATATATATATATATATATGCATGCACACACATACACATATATAATCCAATGAAATAAAAGCACAGCTAGTTTTAAAGGAAACCTTATTCAGATGTTTAACACAATGCTCCAGGAGGGCAAGGACATTGTCTAATCTCAACTTTGTCTCTCCCTGAATTAGCTACCCACACAGTTGGTGCTTAATAAGATGTTTGTTGAATGAATGAATGACGTGTTTCTGATAATGTTATACACTTAATCACCCATCCTTACCTACCTACTCCCTTTAAAAGTGCAGTTACTGACTTTTAGTTTTCTTGAGCATTTAAATTACAGCATTTCATTTAGGATGTCAGAATATAACCCAGTGGGCGAATGCAAAATGCCTTCTGATTCATAAGAAGTCAATAAGTTAAGTGATTATAATGGAAGGAAAAAGTGGAAGGAAGCTGTGTCTCAGTGGAAAGGCAGTGTATTGTGCTCTTGTTATAAAACCAAGTATACGGGGATATAATTCTCTCATTTATGTTCATTGATGGTCTCTATTAGATGGTCTTATCTCAAAAGAGTAGATTGCTTATCCTCAAACAAATGTTGGGAAGTTGAGGGTGATTAAACACTCTCAGCTCAGTGAGACCCATTGCTATTTCCTCCTCTTTTCTTCTCCTGTCCTGAGCTGCATAGAAACTTGAAGGGCAAGCTTCTGAAAGATGCCTATAGGACTTCTCTCTTATCCACAACCCTTAAGAGTTTTTTTACGAACACATCACCATTGACTAAGTGAAAAAGAATCAGTAGCAGTCCTACAAGTTTGTTTCAGGCTAGCAGATTAGATCCTGTAATCTCTAAACTGGAGTTGAGAGTACATGTGATCCTCTAGATTCTCAAGCGTGGCCCTTTAATTGAAGCCAAACTTCACAGATTCAGTCAAAGGGCCACACTTAAGGACCTAGAGAGCCACATGTGGTCTCAAGGCTGCAGGTTCCCCAGCCCTGCTTTGGTCTTTTAAACTAGAATCCAGGTCTTTCAGTGGTCTTTTAAAAAAGTCTTAAATATTTGTTTCTCTGTCTCCTGTAGACCATGTTCAGCGAGAGCAATTCAAATCCTAGCTTTGCTAGGATGTGCAACTACAGAAAAGTCACTCAATTTTTCCAGGCCTCAATTTCCTCATCTGTAAATTGATAGCATTAGCCTAGATGACGTCTGAGGGTCTTTCTGGCTCCAGATCTGTGATGCTATGATCCTTCAAATAAGTTTCAAGAATGCTGCTGCTGTGCCCAGTAATGACACTTTGTCAGAAAACTATTGTAACAGTAAAGAGTCAATTATTTTAAGTCAACAATACATTTTTGAGGTACAAAAAATCAGATGCCTGTAATAAATCTAAAGACCAATGGAGCACGTTAGTTTTCAGTTTTCTTTGAAGAAGCTTCATGAGTACTAAAATCCTAACCAACTGAAGTCATTCTTTGGAAACTTTCCTTGCGTATCTCTTTAAGAACAAACAGGAAACTACTTTGATAGGTTGGAGATATTGAAAGGCAGTGTTGCCTCAATGTGGAAAGAGAACTGGCCTTGAAGACAGGATGACTTGAATTCAAGTCTTATGTCTAATAAATACTGGTGGTATGACCCCTGGAAAGTCACTCAGTGCTCTGTAAGTTGCAGATAAGGTACTAGCCTACATTGGTAGAGTGAATTCTTTTACATGGGAGTGCACTTCAATCAGTGAAATCATAGATCCAGCATTTATCTTTTGAGATATTAGAAAAAAACATTACTATATAATTGTAATAATATAATATATATCAGCAAAGTCAATAATTAATAATATGATTGCAATAAAAGCATTTATATACTACTTTAAGGTTTGCAAAGCATTTTATAAACATTGTCTCATTTATTCTTATAACAACTCTGGGAAATAGATGCTGTTAGTATTCCAGTTTTACAGAAAAAGAAATTTAAAGAATGTGGCCCAGGGCCACATAGCTAGCAGATGTCAAGCTGGATTTGAACTCAGATCTGCCTGACTCCAGGTTTAGCATTCTATCCACTGTGCTGCCCCTCTGTCTTTATCTAGTCCTATCCAATATTGTAAAATTTACGTCATGTACAGCATATGATTTCCAGATTCTTTCTTCACTTTTATAGGTTAAGATCATTGGTACACAGTTTGTTTTATCAAATTGGTAAGTGTTTGATCACCTTACAGAGTGTATAGAATATTCTACTTTGGGAAACATAGAAAGCTCAGAAGAGGTAGTTCCTGTCCCTGTGGGACTTTCACAGTAATGGAAGAATGACATGTATACAAATAACCATATAAATCAGATTTCTGACTTCATTAGTATTGATAACTCCCAGTGAAAGAACTCCCTCATTTCCTTGATCAACAAAAACCTTTAAAGTGACTAGAGTGTGCCAGGTACTATGCAAAGGTCTGGGAATATAAAGACAAAAAGAGAGAGTCCCTACCCTCAAGGAGATTAAATTCCATCAAGGGAGGCATTACACATATAGAGAAATATGTATGTTTATGTGTAAACTTGTTTAAAATATTTATGTCTGTATCTATACAAATATACCTCTACATTTAAAAGATAGATACTGTTTTACTATACTTAGATTAAATATATTTCTTTGTCTCATTGAAATTTAGTATCATTTTCTTTGATAGAATGAACTTAAGGTATAAAGAGTTCAGCTCAGTCTAAGCTAAAGCTATTTCAGTCATATCTAAACATGGCATTTTCTGTCCCAAGAAGTTGACTCACTCCTTCTTCTTTGTTCATCTTGCAAATAAACTCCTATTGACCTAGAAATTTGCACAAGTATCTGGCTATTCTAAGATTTAATCATCTTAAGATCATAGTTTTTCAATGTCTTCTTCTATTAAAGAATCTAAGAATATTAGAGAGTTCCTTATGCAGTCACACTAGGTTATTTTGCTGCTTTCCTTTTCTCTTCATTATTTGAAACTATTAGAATTTTATCTTCTGAGTCTCCCCTCCTTCTTATACTGCAAAGAGTTAAAGTCAGATTTACTTTACCTGTTCTGGTGGGTTAGCACCTCTCTCACAGGGCTGCTTTGAGGATGAAATGAAATAATGAATGCAAATGCTTTGCAAACATTATAGAATTATGCAATATGAGTTAATATTTATTCTTACTAATTTTTATTATTTTAGAATAGTAGGCTAGAAGATAATATGGGTCTCCTTCAGAAAGTCTTGAAATTTGCTTTCCTGAGGTCCGAGGTGAGCGGTAATGTAGTATGATGTTTAAAGAGCTGACATTCAGATCCCGCTTCTGGCACAAGCCATTTGACCTCTAAGTACCTCTCCCACATTATAGGGTACAGAGCAGATGCCTGCCTCTCTGCATTGGTACAGGGAGTTTCTTCATTGCCAAGTTGAAATCTTTAATCCAGGAAAAGAGCAAAAATCGGTCTTCCATGTCTCTATTATGAAGTTTGACTTTTTAAAAAAATTCCTCATCCTTTCATGTCACCCTCTGCAATGTAGATTGCCACTTGCAAACCTCTTGACGTTAATTTGGACTCGCTCTTCCTCTTTTTCTCTTTCTTCCTGCATTATTTCTTATAGTCTCAGAACACTTACGCCTTCTTTCATAGACTAGAGCTTAGATGGATACGTTCTTCTTGTCTTTTTGTCTATGCTTCCTAGGTGGAAATTTTGGGTGGCTCCCCTTCATCATACTTCTTTCATAACATCTATTCATTTTGATGGAAATGCCTGGTTGCTCAGGGCTTCTTGAAACCATGTTTGAAAAACCTTTTTTGGTTGATCCCCTCTCCCTCATTATTAAGTCAAGTGAGGTAAATGAGCATATATTAAGCACTCACTGTGTACCAGGCATTGTGTTAGATACATAGAAAGGCAAACAACATAAAATCAGAAGAAAAAAGTCCCTGATCTCAAGGAGCTCATAGTCTAATGTCTATTAAACTCTTTCTACTTTTTTTATCCCACCTGTCCAATTCTGAGGACATATTGGTTCATGGTTGAGTGGGGATCCAGGGATGCTTGTGTATATTGACCTTTGGTCTCTATATTTTCATTAATATCTTTACAAGTTATACAATGTGCAAAAGATGCTAAAAGTTAAGATACAAAATTAGGAATTTATGAAGTTAAAAAAATAGGAACAGTATG
>CM053774.1:85027509-85055418 GCA_028658325.1 Potorous gilbertii
AGTCTTCCAATTAGGATTGAGATTCATGATAAGTAAAACCTGAATAAATTTCTAGGTCTTTCATTTTCATAATTCATGTTAAAGTTTTTGTGATAGAATGGAACCTTGGGGAAAATTTTCTCTAAATATGTAGTTGATTTAAATTTATTTTACCAATAAATTTGTAACTAAAATACAGTTGACTCATGTACATTGTTTCCCTTGCAGTTACTATGCAAACATCTGTATGTGAAAATTCTTCTCAGCATAGTTTTATATACCAGTTTAGGTCAAAAGTCCTGATATTCATTTTTATAAATTTCAGTATTTTGTATTTAGGTATGAGTGCTTCAGGTAGAAAACGTTTTAAGTGATTATTAAATTGTTTTTTTACTGTTGAAACTTTTCCCATTAAAAGCATACTGTTACTATAATCATTGACTTAACTTTGAGTAAAACCAGTCTCTTTAAATTAGAGTAGAGCTGTCTCTTTAAGATCTTTCCCTCTCACCTGCATATGTATCACTTCTACATCTAGATTTTTGATTTTATCAGTATAGTGGCAACCGAGGAAGAGAAGCACCTTCTTGCAATTTAAAGCCTTGGGGGTGGGAGATGGGGGTAGCATTTAGAAGTTAAGATACTTGCTCAGGGTCACATAGCTGTTAAGTAGTCAATTAAATCCAGTCAAGTCAATGACCTTGAGGCCAGCTTGGCCAACTTTCTATGCACCAAAGATACTGCCAATGGCCTTTGACTGTAATAGTAATATTTAAATTTTTTTTAGAAAAAAAGCTACACTGGAAAATTTCAATTTTTCTATTAGTTGAAATTGAGAATTAAGAAATAGAAACTGAGGCATCTGGTGGTATAGTTGATTAGAGCCTTATGTATAGAGTCAGAAAAAGCTGAGTTCAAATTCATCCTTAGACACTTACTATCTATATGACTCTGGGCAAGTCACTTAATCTTTATCTACCTCAGTTTCTTCCACTGTTATCTGGGGTTAATAATAGTAGCTACTTCTCAAGGTTGTTCTGAGGATCAAAGGAAATAATATTTGTAAAAAATAATATGCCTCGTGCAGTGCCTGGAACATAGTAGGTACTATATAAATGTTTATTCCCTTCCCTTTACCTTTCCTTTTTAAATGGTAGAAGATAAAATTTAAGCTGCTGAATATATAAAGTCAAAATGTCATTTAAATGACATTAAGTATATTTTCTAAAAGTTTTATATGCATTATATAGAGGGAATTTATACAAACATTTGAGACTGTTCCCAAAGAGATAAATGGCCAAAGATTGGGCAGTTTTCAAAAGAAATGTCAATTATCAATAACCAGAAGAAAACGGTTCAAAATAACGAATGAGAAAATTCTTATTTAAAATAACAGAGTTTTTTATATTATTTTTATAATATCATCAAACATAGTAAAAGAAATAGTGGTACAGGGATTGTGGATACATTCATAGGCAGTTGAGGTTGCTGCAATTTGGTCCGATGTGTTATAGTGGAGAAAAGAAATACATTTTTATTCAAAGAACCTGGACTCTGCCATTTAAGGCCTTTTTGACTATAATTTAACCCCTCTGGGTCTCACTTTCATCATCTGTAGAATGAAGGAATTTGACTAGTTAACTTCTAGGATCTCTTCTGGCTGTAAATCTACATTCTTGTTGAAACTGAATTGTATAAGAAAGGTCATTAAACTTTCTCCCCTGGCCCTTTGATCCAGTGATCTCATTACTGGGCATAAATACCGATGGAATAATTGACTGAAATAAAGGCCCCATAAGTATCAGAAATATCCATAGCAACAGTTCTTCTATAATAAATTAGAAACAAAGTATCCACCCACCAATTTAGTAATAGCTGATCAAATTGTGTTATGTGAATATAATGGAATATTGCTGTTAGAAGAAATGATGAATATGATTGAATTCTATTAGGTACCTTTCCTATTCCAGGTCCTGCGCTAAGCCCTGGGAATACAAACAGAGACAAAAGACAATGTCTGCCCTCAAGACTCTTATGTTCTAATAGGGGGAGGGAGAGTTCAGGGAAACCCAGAAAAACTTGCAAGAATTCGTGCTGGGAAAAGTATGCCTAACTACGATAATGTAGACAAAGATAGTGCTAAAAGACAAACCACTCTTGGTACTAGAAGCAAGATAACAAGGATGACTGCTATCATGGTCCTCTTTGAGAACCAAGGACAAACCACAACCACAGCAAAGATCACAGAAACATGTCTTTCTCTTCTCGCTGAAATGGGGAAGGTCCCTGCCAATGCAATATTGCACACAACCTCATATGGAGTTGTCTTCTTGGTCAGCTTTGTTTACATGTTTTTCTTTGTTCCAAAAAATGTTCCTTTCAGGAGAAGATACCAAGAAATGATTCATGGTGTGAGCAAAAAAAAAAATTTAGATAAAATAAGTCTCTTAATAGTACTTATTACTGTTAGTCTTTCAGTCCTGTCTGACTCCTTGTGACCTCATGAACCATATTGTCTATAGGGGTTTCTCGGCAAAGATATTGGAATGATTTGTTATTTCCTTCTCTAATGGATTAAGGTAAACAGAGGTTAAGTGACTTGCCCAAGGTCACACAGCTGATAAGTGTATAAGGCCAGATTTGGTTTCAGGTTGACTCCAGGCCTGCCATTCTATTCACTAGGTATGTAGCTGCCTCCTCTCTGTATTCTATAGGGTCTATATGGTTACCACAGTTACTAGCTATGTATATGACTATCATAGTTACCGTGTTTTCTAAGTCTTTGATTTCTCACAGTGAGCTCACCCTGTCCTCGATTAGCAAATTTTGATTCTAAGGCAATGCTTATGCTCGTCTGAACATGCTGCCAACTTATTCTCTATTTCCCAAGCTGCTTCATATTCCTAATGGGATTTCTTTTGGTCACCCAGCTGACACACAAACAGAATAACAAAGGGGGTGGTACAATATAAATGGATCCCAGTTACTCATTAGTCTGTATAGTATGTGCAAGTATCAGCCTATATGGACATAGTCTTCTCAATTCTTGTTTGATTTCTCAGGGTTGTGTCTCCTTTACTTATTTTTCCTTAAAAAAGAATGAGAAGAAATTTTCTCTGTCCTCAAAATGGCTTCACCACGCTCTTCCTTACTTGACCAGTAATTTCAGGTAGGCTTAAGATCAACAACATGTTGATTGTCCTTTTCAGGGTCACCAATCCCCAGCTACAAATAGCGCAGCAAGCTCGGAATGTTTCTATATTTATAGCTTCAGCTCTGTACATTTTTTTTCTTCCAGTCCCACTGAACAGTTTGCATATCTTGGCTCTATCCAGGGACTTGAAAGGGAGTCAAAACCTGGGCAGTTATTTGGGAAGGCACCACATCCTCCAAGCTTCAGAACTGTTCACTTCTTTTGAGCTCCACAAAATTGCATTTGAGGAAGTCAGTAATGAGTTTCTAACTTTATACTCTAACCCTACACAGGAGATACAGAAACTTTAACTGAAGACTGTAGCTTCCATGTGCACTATAGGCTATTTTGACCCAGTTTTAAATGAAAAGAAACAGTGATATGGAAATATCTGAGCAGGACAACAGACTATCTAAAACTCTTAATATAATGTTACACCTTAATGACATCTACCATATGTCTCTCTGTTGCCCTTTGATTCTAGGACATTGGAGGATGAAAGCACAATCTTCTCTGAATTTTTTTTAGTTTATATTTTGGGTAGGATGATGTACTTCCTTCCTTTCCCACGTCTCTCTACTATAACATCATGACAAAACAACAGCAACACAAACAATTGTTTTTTTCTACTTATTTATTTAATTGATTATTTATAGTTATAATTCTATTTTTATATTTATATTATATTAACATGTTCTTTATGTATTTGTATTATATTATTTATTTCCATGGACTGAGCATTCAGCTAGGATCTAGGCGAGAAAAAAAGAAAGTAAGGAAACAAGACCCAAGTGCCATAGCTGTCATACTTTATGTTGCAAAACAGCATGGTTGGGAATTACCCAACAAATGATGGGTGAATTCTGATAACTGTCCAGGATATCAGAGGAGACCTTGAGGGGAGGTGATAATTTAGTTACACTTAAAAAAATAGTGAAGCATTGTACATTATGATGGCCAAGAAACAGCTTTCCTTTTGGTTTCATGCTTTATTGCTTTCAGTGTTCTGCCACTGCCTGTATGGAATCACATTGCACATGAGGAAGCATTCATGTATTCCCAATATTTTTTCCATTTCCCAAATGTCTGTACTGGTTCTCTTATTTGGGGAATGAGCCTTAAGTCTTAAATTAAAGAATACATGCCTATGTGGGGTATAAGTAGCTAGCTTATTTGTCCCCTTTCCCTGAAATGTATCTTGCCTGTTCTCAAATTCAATCAGCGGGTGATTTACTGTTTATCTCAGGGGTCCTTTCTTGGGGACCATGTTTTCTGTGATTTCTGAAGAAATAAAATTGCATGGAAAATAATCAATTTTTTTATATCTCAACAATGGATAGAATGTTTCTAGTTCCAAGAAAGCTATGTTTTCATAACTATCTTTTTTTTTTAAAGAAAAAGACTTACATGCTACATGTGCCTACGTGTCTATTCTGATGAGTCTGACTTGAATTAATATTTATTAGATAAGTGTGATACTTTTTTTATTTCAGCAGAAGCACAAACCAACTTCCTGTTTTGTAGCCAAATGCACTAGCTATCTCTATTTCTTCCTACCCTTGAATTTCACATGAAAACTTTGTTTCCCCTTTTCTATAACTTTTCAGTTTGAATGGGGACAAATGGCCTCAGTGTGGTATCTATTTTTCAGTTATTCTTCTCCATGGACTTGGGATCTCATGCGAGTGTTTCTTTATAAACAAAAAGTGAGGGTAAAAAGAAGATGAAAATATTGTTCTCAGGGTTGACGAGGAAGAACCTTGTTTTTTTTTTTAAACTTCCTAAAGTGAAAATAACTAGGTGTTTTGCATGCTGGTATAATTTTACTGTGGTGTGTATGAAGTGGTCAGAGTGCAGTGGGAAGCCTGGTTGCCATGCAACAGATGGCAGGTTAGATGACTTGAGGGGTAACCGACATTACCAACTCTTCCTTTAGTTGGGATTTAGTATTGAGCTTTACCATAGTGCAGACTGACTTCTGGGAACTGGTTACAAAAGTTGAATCTATTAGTTGACCTACCAGTTGGTTCTAGAGAAACAGTTTCCCCTGAGACTCAGAATTTTCCTTTCTTGTCTGCTTCCATGAATGCCCCATGCCTGGAAGTCTCCTCACATTATACCAGTTGTAGATTTGTTATACATCAGTAAAGGAAGTGACAGGTGGCAAATGACAAGGAATAATGTGGAATCCTCCTATATTACACTAGTTTCTAAAGGCGAACAAGAGCTGTGTAGCATCATAGCATTCTCTGATTTTCAAGAATAGGTACACAATAATGGACACCAAAGTTAAACTTAGCTTTTTAATATTGGATATAATTATTATATTTGTGCTTTTTTTATAACCAGCACCACCCCAATTGCATGCAGCATGAGTGGAGGCTGGCAAATTTTCCCATATAGCAAAAATTCCCATGTTGTAGATTGGAGTCCCACTCAAGAAGAGAGAAAGAATGGGTAGAAAGAGCAGTGGAATATATAGTCCAAAGGAATGCTCTTGTAGGAAATGAAGAGTTGATTGATCTAGAAGCCCTCTTTAAATGGAGGCTTTTAAAGGAATTCTTTGCTCCTTTCTCCAATCCTAGAATGAAACGGGCAGAGAGTACTAGAAGTACCAATGAGGTATGAGAACTAAAGCTGATGTAGTCTCTCATAGCATGGCAAGTTGTCTGGTAATGAGGATTTCCAGGGCCATGATGGAGTCCAGTCCAAAAGAGTACAACTGATGGGAAATGTAGAAGTCATTTAATTTCCCTGAGCCTCAGTTTCCTCATCTGAAAAATGAAGGGGTTGAGTTAGCATCCATTTTAAATCCTATGCTTCCGCCAAGTTATTTTTGGAGAAATCCAAACTCTTCTTATTGTATTTATAAATCATGTTGATGAACGTTTCCAATAATGTTTTAACAAAACTGGTTTTTTTTTACATTTCTCCTGAGTAATACTCACAATGATGAATAGGTAGGTGGCAGAGTGGGTAGAGTACTGGACCGGGGGTGGGGAAGACCTGAGTTCAAATCTAGCCTCAGATAGTTATTAGCTGTGTGACCCTGGGCAAGTCACTTGATCCTGTTTGCCTCCGTTTCCTCATCAGTTAAATAAGCTGAAGGAGAAAATAGCAAACGACTCCAGGATTTTTGCCAAGAAAATTCCAAATCCCATAAAAGGTTTGACATCACTAAAAAGACTCAACAACCACAAAACAATAATAGTAAAATAGTGTTTCAAGGTTTGTAAAGTGCTTTACATGTTGAATTATTAGATCTTCAGAACATGTTTGAGAGACAGATGTCTTTATTCCCATTTTTCAGATAGTATAATGGAGGCTTATGGAGATTAACCAACTCTTAACAGGGTTATTTAGATGTGTCCAAGGCTGGATCTTTACTCCAAGAACAAGATTTCTATTATAATACTTAGATGACTACTTAGTAAAAAAAATTGACTTTTTGAGGAGGTTTAGGGCAGACCTTAGATTTTAGTGGCAAAGGGATCTTCTAGTGAGAAAACCCTTATCTACTCATTCAGAACAGCAACTGCTCTGCAAAAGAGATTCAGTGACTTATCCAGGGTCACACAGTCAATGTGTTTCAGAGACAGGACTTAAATATTGACCTTCATAACTCTTAGGCTGCCTCCTTGTTCACTGTATACCACCACCTCTTGCCACACTGAGGGCTTAAAGCATGTCCTCTCTTCCACATAGCCTGTGGATAATAGGTCAGTAACACAATCTTAGAAAAGCAAATGAGGCATTTTTTTGCCCTACTGTAGAACAGAAAAGGGGGTACTAATTAACACAGAAGCATTTAGCACCTGCCAGGCTGTAGAGAAGAAAATCTATGTATAGCAGAAGTAAGAGAATGTCATGTGTTAGAAGATGATTCAACGGAAAGTCAGGAAACATGGATTTTCTCTGATATGTCCCTTTGTAGCTGTGTGATTTTGGCCAATTCATTTCCATTTCTCTGATCCTGAGTTTCTGCATCTGTGTATTGAATGTGTTGGACTAGAGCAGAAAATCTCCAAGGTCAATTCTCAATTAGAACGTTCTGTCTGTAATTCAGCCTTCACCACCACAACTTTACTTTTATTTCTTTTTTTTTTTTTTTTTTAGTTTTAGTTTTTGGTCCTCTGTCACTTCAGTTTGGTGATATTGTCAAGTTACCCAGGCAAATGTAAGCAATCCCATTTACTTTATGAAAGAAGTGAATTTGGCAAATGAAAATTTTATGTTTTCTACCTTAGCTTGAAAAGCCATGGAGTGGAAGGTTGTATTTCATGCAAAATATCATCTTAATGAACTCTCAGACTATTCCAGTTCCTACACTTTTACTTAAAATACTTTGGGGCTAGAAAAAATTGGTTATGTTTCTTAAATTGATAATGTTTCTTAAAAAGTTCCCACAAACTTCATGGGTGATCAAAATTCTTTATATCATAATTCATCCCATTTATAATATTGTAGCAGAAATTCCCACATAGGCGGTGACGTATCCTATACACAACAAATGAATCCATGACAGTTTGGCAAAGTTGCAGATGAAACTAGCATCATTTTATATAAAAGCTTGTTTATGGAGTTACAGATAGTTTCATTTTTTCCAGATTCCCCCAAAGTTCTATCACCTCTTTAACTTCCCTTTTATTAAATAGTTATTAAATAGGACCGCAGCTAATTTTTTGTACAAGATCTATGCAGATAGAAATAGAATTATACTTTTCTGTTTGTGTCTATGACCTGTTTTGAATACAGTCATTTCAAAGCCTAACTCTAATGCTCCCAGGTGATGAGTGTGTCTTCTAGCTTACTGATAGTTGAGATTTTAGGAAATGGGTTTACTATTCCAGTATCTGTTTCTGTCTCTGTCCCTGTTTCTCTCTTTGTCTTTTCTCTTTGCCTCTTCTGTCTGTTACTCCTCTCACTTTTCTTTGTCTCTTTCTTTATCTCTCATTGATAAAAAGTTCAGTAATATTCTTTGTGCAAAACCTGCTCATCAGGCATTTCTTTTGTATTATCCTGACCATGGACAGTGGACCATTGAAAACAATGCTTTGAGAATGATGCTGTATTTATCTATTCTTAAAAAGTTATGTGGTAAAAGATATTTTTTCCTAAAATAGAAAGTAGGCCTTGGACTCAAAAAGACTTGAATTCAAATCTTGCCTCTGACACACTGATTTTGTGACCATGGTCAAGTTACTTAAATTCTTAGTATCTCAGATAATCTCCTGAGATTCTTGAATTTCAGAACACATACCAAAATGCATTGAGAAAGAGAGTTCTTACCAGGTGCTCCTTAATACCAATGAAATCGTAGATTTGTTTTTAAAAAAGAAATGATTTATGGAAGTTGTGAAAGGACCCTAATCCTTTACTTAAAATCCTGAATATACATATATACATACATACATACATAAATACATATACACACATACATGCATATGAACACACATTTGTAGGTGTATATTATGTGTCTTTCTTTTGATTTCACTTTATAAAATCTTTCTCATTGTGATTCTCTAATCTCTTCTCTAAGTTTTATAAATGATTTTGATTAGTTTTCCCATAATATTACCTCTATTGTGGTTTTTTCTTTTGCTTTTTTTTAATTGTGGGAAAGGAGCATGAATTTATTGGTTTTACTCAGCCTAAATCATGCTTCTTGTCACATTAATTTAGATTGTATAACTTCTTTGAATAACATCTTATCTTATAGAAGTTTTAAGTAAAGGCAGAGTCATTGTTTTAAGAAGGTTAAAGATTTTAAGCAACAGCACTGAGCTGAAAAGAAAAGAAAAGGAGGAAGTCTTAGTTAGATTTTCTTTTTCCTCTGTGCTGCTTTTATAATGAAATGATTATTTTCTTTTTGACACGTGTCCAGTACTGAGAATCAGAGCCAATGGACCTGTTATGTAGTTCCCATTTTCATTTTGCTGCTTGTCTTAATGCCCAGATTTCCTCTGTGTCATGTAGGATGAGATATAAATGAAAGCTTTTGAGCACCTTTACATCTGAAGTAAATTTTTCTTCATTTCAGTTTGAAAGGACTTATTAAATATATGATTACTAATTGTTACTTAAAAAAAGGAAATTGACAGCATGGTTATTGCTGCTGCAAGTGTCATTCTTATTGTTAAATGACATTTAAAATTTAAATTTAAAGATTAATGGGGCTAAATTTTCTTGGCAAATGTTTGCACTTTAATTTCAACACGTAAAATATTCTGACAATTTGATTCTTTATTTTTAAAGCACATGCTGCAAGTCAGTCATTGAATAGATAAGTTGACTTTATCTTCCCTTTCCATAAAATGTTCTAAACTGCTCTGTCTTACAAATATCTCATACTGGGGGTAGAACAAAGATGCTGGAGTAGAAGATGAGACCTCCCCCACAAGGCTCTCAACATTTTCCTGCAAACAACCTTAAAATAATGTCAAATCAAATTTTGATATGGCAGGGTAAGTGAAAGGTCAGAGGGAGACATTTATTCTGCTTAAAACAACTTTTGAAGATCAGTAGGAAATATCTGTAACACCAGGGTGGGCACAAGCCTGGGGTGTAATAGGAGCAGCAGTGATGAACCTTTGAGTTGTGAAAGCAGCATTAGCAGGAGCTTTAGGAGTGCTCAGTCAGGAGTCTGTAAAGGGGTTGAACAACCGGCAGCTAATGCTGATTGGCAACTCTACTGCCCATACATAGTTTTGAGTTGCAGTTCCTGGACAGAGAGGAGTACTTGTAATAAATTGCAAGGGAACAGGGGTTTTAATCACAGTTCCAAGGCCAAAAGGAGAATGAGTACTTGCAACTGTAGGGAAGCAGGGCCCTTCCTGTGTATAGACCAGAGCACAGACCAGGAGAGTTGCGAGCATACCTCTTCTAGATAACCCTACCTTGTTACATAAAATGCAAAGTCAGGAAATAGGCTGGAAAAATAAGCAAATTCCAAAAAATAAAAAAATAAAAAAGGAACACGAACATAAAAAGCTATGATAGTAACAGGGAAGACCAAAGACCAAAACTTAGAAGACAATAATGTGAAAACAGGTACAAACAAAACCTCAGAAAATATTAATTGGTCAGCAAGAATTCCTGTAAGAGTTTAAAGAGATAACAGTGGTAGAGAAAAATTGTGAAAAGAAATGAGAGTGATGTAAAAAAAATTATGAAAAAAGAAACAACTTGGTAAAAGAGGCACAAAAATACTGAAGAATATTATATCTTAAAAAAGAGAATTGGTCTAATGATAAAAAAGACACAAAAATTCACCGAAGAAAAGAATTCATTAAAAAGCAGCATTGGCCAAATGGAATAAAGCTCATTGAAGAAAATAATTTCTTACTAATTAGAATTGGACAAGTGAAAGCTAATAACTTCATGAGGTTTCAAGAAACAAAGCAAAATTTAAAAAATTAAAAAGTAGAAAATGTGAAATGTCTCATTGGAAAAACAGTTGCCTTGGAAAATACATTGAGGAGAGATAATTTAAGAGTTATTTGACTACCTGAAAGCCTTGATCGGAAAAAAAAATGAGCTTAAACATCATATTTCAAGAAATGAACAAGGAAAACTGTCTCATTATCTTAGGTCTAGAGGGTAAAATAGAAATTGAAAGAATCTACCAATCATCACTTGAAATGAATCCCAAAATGAAAACTCCTAAGACTATAGCCAAATTCCAGACCTCCCAGGTCAAGGAAAAATGTTGAAAGCAGCAAGAAATAAACAACTCAAATATTGTGGAGCCACAGTCAGGATCATACAAGATCTAGAAGCTTTCATATTAGAGAAAAGAGGGCTTGTAACATGATATTCTGTTTATAGTCCTATATAGGAAGATGATACAAGTTTCTTCTAAGAATGTTACCATTATTAGGGAAGTTGAAAGGAGACTACATGAAGGGCACAAATGAGAGACAATTCTATATGCATGTGCGTATGTACGTGTGTGTTTATTTCTTTCTCTCTCTCTCTCTCTCTCTCTCTCTCTCTTTCTCTCTCTCTCTCTCTTTCTCTCATAGAGCTCTAGCTTATCCAATAGAAAAAGAGGAAAGGAAGGGAAGAAAATATATGGTGAAAGTTATGATAAAAAGCAGGGCAGATTAAAGAAGGTAATGTTCAGAAGCAAAAGAGACTTTAGAAGAAGGTTAGGGTAAAAGGAGAGAGAAGGATAAACAGAAGAAAATAGGATGGAGGGAAATACAGAGTTAGTTGTAACTACCATGAATTTGAATTAGGATAAACTAACCCCTGCAATGGAAGTGGATAGCAGAATGGATTAGAAACTAGAATATAACAATATGTTGTGTACAAGAGACACACTTGGAACAGAAAGAGAGATGCTGAGTTATAATAAAAGACTAGAGCAAAATTATGTTTCAACTGAAGTAAAAAAGGCAGGAGTAGCCATCATGATATCAGACAAAGCAAAAGCAAAAATAGACATTATTAAAAGAGATCATCAGGGAAACTACACTTTGCTAAAAACTTACCAAAGACAATCCAGTAATAAAAAATACAGCATTTCTGTGATAAAACCCTCATTTCTCAAATATTTGAGGAACTGAGTCAAATTAAATATCCCCCAGTTGATAGTCAAGAAATATAAACAGGCAGTTTTCAGATGAAGGAATCAAGTTGAACTATAGGCATGTGAAAAAATGTTGTAAATCTCTATTGATTAGAGAAATGCAAATTAAAACAACTGTGAGGTGTCATTGTACATTTGTTGGAAATGACAACTGCTGGAGGGAATGGGAGAAAATAGGTTAATTAATGAACTATTGGTGGTTGAACCATTTTGTCGAGCAACATGGGGCTATGTCCAAAGGGCTATAAAACTGCATACCCTGTGATCCAGTAATATTGCTACTAGGTTTGTACCTCAAAGAGAGCGAAGAAAAAGCAAAATAATTTATACAAAGATATTTATAACTGTTCTTTTTGCGATGACAAAGAAATGGAAATCATAACTGAGGAATGGCTTAATAAGTTGTGGCATATGATTTTAAAATATATTTATTTTTCTGTTACCTTTTAAGTTCTGAACTTCTCCCTCCCTCCCAATCCTGGAATAGAGTAAGCTACCATCTGACAGATATGTATATGTGTGTTCACATACATATGAATATATGTAAATGTGTATTGTGTATATATACACACACACCTGTATGTGTGTACATACATACACACATACAAATATATGAATTTATATTTGTAAAACCATAATATGTGTACTTCTTTTTATCAGTTACTTCTCTGAAGGTAGATAGCATCTTCCTTCATAGGACCTCTGCAGATGATTTGAGTACTTATAATAGAATAACTTAGTTGTTCACAGTTATTATTCAAACAGTATTACAATCGCTGTTTATAGTGTTCTCTTTATCCTCATTTAGTCCTTCATTATTTTGTGCAAGTCTTTTCATGTTTTTCTAAGATCAACTGCTCATCATTTCTTATAGCACAGTAGTATTCCATCATAATCTTATCCCAAAGCTTGTTTAGTCATTCCTTGGTTGATGATTTCCATTTCCCAGTTTATGGATGTCCCCTCAGTTTCTAGTTCTTTGCCATCGCAAAGAGAGCTGCTGTAAATATTTTACAACATATAGGTTCTATTCCCTTTTCACTGATCACCTTGGAAAGCAGAACTAATAGTGGGTCAGAAGGCATGCACAGTTTTATAACTCTTTGGGTTTGATTGCAGATTGCTCTCCCAAACGACTGAATCAGTGAACAGTTCCACCAGCCATGTATTAGTGTCCCAGTTTTTCCACATCCCCTCCAACATTTGTCATTTCCCTCTTCTGTCATTTAGCCAATCTGATAAGTGTGAAATATCTCAAAATTGCTTTTTTATTTCTCTAATCAATGATGATTTAGAAAATTTTTATATGATAATAGATGGCCTTGATTTCTTCACCCAAAACTTCCCGTTCATATCCTCTGACCATTTATCAATTGGGAAATGACTCCTATTCTTACACATTTGGCAAAATTCTCTACATATTTGAGGTCTGAGATCTTTATCCAAGAAAATCTCCCCCTCCCAATTTTCTCCTTTCCCTCTACTCTTGGCTACATTGGTTTCATTCATACATGTGATTGTGATCAAGTACTAACATGCTATAAGAAATGGCAAGGGAGGTGGTTTCAGAAAAACATAGCAAGACCTGTATGAACTGTTGCAGAATGAAGTGAGGAGAATCAGGTGATCATTGTGTACAGTAGTAACAATGCTGTAATAGTGGTCAATGAAGATGGATATTCTGATAAGTAGGATGATCTAAGACAATTCCAAAGTACTCATGATGAAAGAACATGCTGTCCACTACCAGAGAGAGAACTGATGAACTCCAAGTACAAATTGAAGCTTAATATTCTCACTTTATTTTTTTTAAATTTTGCTTTGTTTTGTGATATGACTAATATGGAAATATTCAAAACTATAATTAATATAATATTGAAAGTAGAGAATCTAGAACTTAAAATTTTAAAAGAATATCTAAAATCAGAAAAGGGAATGGAACCAAAGAAATAGATGACTTAAAGTAAGTCAGAAAAAAAAACGAACCTCAAAATGTGTATCTAATACTAAGGAAACCATATGATCCAAAAGATTATGGCACCACATCTGCTCCTGCCCTTATTCTTCTGGAATACTGGGAGAGCCCAACTATTAATGAGAACAGCCTAAGCTTCCCCCCTTCTTTTCATATTCTTTGATTTATCATCAAGCTAAGTTTGTAGCTAATGTCTGATCTATAGAAAGGGGGAAAATTTTTAAAGAAGGTATTTAATCACAATGTAAATCAGTTCCAGAAAGGTATTTAATTCCTAAACACAAAATAAATTCAGTGTTCATGAACAAAACAACTTCAAATAACAACCTATAAATATTGCTACTTTTGAGAATGAAATTTCACTATTATATTCTCTCATGAAGATATGTGACACTCATCAAACTATAAAGAAATTTTCAGGGTTACTAGAGAAGCATTTTTCATTTCACGTTGGTTCTGCCCTGTTCAGACAATTGTTGGCTCATGTATTTTGGTAAAAACAAAACAACCTTGAGCCTTTGATTCTTGTTAAAGGCAGCTGGGTAGTCCTGTGGCTTGAACACTGCATCTGGAGTCAGAAAGCCCTGAGTTCAAATGCGACCTCATATACTTACTAAGTATTTGACCCTGGAGAAGTTAGCCACTGTTTACCTAAATCTTCTCATCTATAAAATAGGTGTAATAATATTGTAATGGTACCACCTACCTCTCAGGGTTCAGCTGATATTCACAGGGCACTTTACAAACTTAAAGCACAATATAAATCCTAGCTATTTTTGTTGGTTACTGTCTCCCTCAAAGTCTCTGCAGCAGTTGTTGGAGACTCCTTGCCTTGCTGACAATCAGTTCTGACCAAAAGGTCTCAAGACCTTTGAACCTCTCAAACTCCAAAAATTACCTCCAAGCCTGCACATCTCCATCTCAGAATAGATACTTGGTCTCCTGAGATCAGGGAAGAATAAAGCCCCCCAGAAAGGAGCTCCAAACCCAGGCTCTGACTTGCCAAGGTAGATCAAAAATAAAGTTATCAAGTGTTCATTTGCTGTTGCCATATGCCCAGGGAAGGGGATATCAAGCCACCTCTCCCAGAATCCTCATAGGAAGTCACTCAAATAGTTCTGAGAGCATTAATAACTGAAAAGAAAGAGTCTTGGTGATAGGGGACATTCTCTTTTAAATATCCACTGAGTCATCAGTTCTTCTTGCTCAGTAGCCAATAAGGAGAAATGCCTCCTCATCTCAGGGCTGCCAAGCTCTTTAAAGTCTGAGCCATCACATGGGCAAAAGCAGCCAGGAAGTTTGTCATCCTTGAAGGGCCTGAGTGCTGAGTCATCATGTCCCTTGAGTCCCCCGAAGTTTCCATGGCATCTGAGTACTTGCTCCCTTGGATGACCCAAATGTCTCCCACAATACACATAACTTTTTAATATGAATCAGAAGTCTTTTCATAAGTCAGTGTGTAAGAGGCTCAGTTCATGAAGGAGATGCTAGGACACCATTCGGAATGTATACATTTGGAACTTTTTCTGATATATGGAAGAAGGAGCAGGTATAAATGTATTTTTAACCAACCAGTTTTCCATTTTTCTCCAGCAGTTCTAGTCAAATAGGGAATACTCCAAGCTGCTTATTCTCTTGGGCTAATCACACATTAGGTCACTGAAAGTGATTTTTCTAAAATTCTTGCTTACCTAGTACATTCTACTCATCTACTTTTCTGTTTTATAAATACCACATTATATTTGAGATCCAGATATGTTTTAAAACAATTCTTCCATCTATAAGTTGTGATAGAGGAGAGAGTCATGATTAAGTATAAGGCACTGTGCTAAGTGCTTTATAAATTTTATTTGTCACAATAGTCAGGGGAAGTTGGTGCCATTGTTTTCCCCATTTTTACCTCTGAAGAAATGGAGGCAGATAGCTTTCAGTGACTTGGTCACATAGCTAATAAGTGTTCTTCCTGACTTGAAGAGTCCATGCACTATCTGTTGCACCACCTAGGGAAGTTGGGTATGGTCTAATGATTTGGTGAGGGTACATTTGAAAGGATTCAGAAAACATTTAAGTAAGATCTCCTGTGGTCTAAAATTTGACAGGCAAGATTGGGCCATTGGGAAAACAAAGTTGTTAAACCTGACATTCTGGAGACAAAAATAAATCTAATTCTACTGAGGAAGGAAAGTGGGCACTTGTCTAAAGAAATTAAAAATGAGTCGACAGGGAACCATCTATGACTTACGTTTAGAATAGAAGATGGAAGCAAGGGCAGGCAACGGAGCATGGAGAGATATGTGTTGTAGTCCTTTCGCAGTGGCATTAAAATGAGCCCAGAATGAGCTGTGACTCTTGATGTACTCTTGAGACCTTTCAGTCAAGTCTGACTTTTCATGACCTCATTTGGGGTTTTCTTGGCAGAGATACTAAAGAAGTTTGCCGTTTCCTTCTCTGCAGCTCATTTTACGGCTGAGGAACTGAGGCAAATAGGGTTAAAGATATTTTGGCTGTGCCATGGAAAGGACCACTGCTCAGGTGGTCATGTAAGGGGAAGGTTAGAACTGAATAATAATCAATAAGAGGGAAAAGGTAGAACTACTGAAATCTTATTTTGCTTCAGTCTTCTCAGACAAGGGGAATTATCTTCAGGCTATGGCAGGTAAAAGGAAATTGGTTAACACTAAGTTGAACCCATGCTAAGTTAGATCATAAGGGAACTACCTTCAATGAGTTAAAATTACCAGGCTCAGAGAAATTCAATCCCTAGGTACTAAAAGATCTGATCAATGTGCTTGCTGCATGTTTCTTAGTAATTTTGAAAAAAAATAGCAAAAGAGATTTTTTAGGAATGGAGAAAACAAATTTGTATTGTCAGTATTTTCCCCTCAAAGGCAAGAGGGTAAAGTCTTCAAATTTTAAGTTAATGCATTTATCTTTGATTCCCACCAAAATTCTAGAACCTAGAGCATTTAGTCACAGAAACCATTACCATTGTTAAGAGATAGTCTGACCATGAGAAACAAGTCGTTCTAGATAAATCTCACTTCTTTTTGACAGTTACTTGACTTGTAGATCAGGGAAGAAACTTGTTCTGTCTTACTTCAGAAATCAGAAGAAGGAATGATGGGCAAACATTACGAGAAGCAGATTTTGACTTGATACAAGTGGGGGAAAAATCCACAATTAGAGCTCAGTTTACTACCTCAGAAAGAGGTAAATTCTTTCCCATGAGAGGCCTTAAAACAAAGATATATTATTGTGGGGGATTTTTATTCAGTCAATCATCAGACATTTATTAATGTACCTTGATAAGCACTGGGACTCCAAAGAAAGAATGAAAATAATCCTCTCTTCAAGTTTGGATTGGATTAGAAAGTCTCACCATTCCAAATTTGAGATTTACGATTTTATTTGACATAGTATACCTCTGTTTTAGCAAAACAATTAACAAAGTCTTACATTCTTTCCTTGTGGGCAAGATGAACAGATGTGGGCTAGATAATAGCATTAGATAGATTTGGAAAAGGAATGATGGGCTGAATTTTATAAGATGAAATTTAATAGAGATAAGTATCACTTAAATTCAGAAAAGATCAGTTTCACAAATAGAGGATAGGAGAGGTTTGCCTAGGTTATATTTCTGGCTAAAAAAAAGACCCATGAGATTAGTAAGCTGCAAGATTAATGTAAACCAACAGTATAATTTACCATTTCAAAAAACTGAAGTGGCCTTAGGTCACATTGAAAGAGATAGAATAAGGGGAGAGATAGCACCATAGTATTTTACCCTGGCTAAATCAGGTCTATTTTTTTTTTTGTTTCCATTCTAGGCATCATAATCTAGGAAAGACATTGACAAGCCAAAATATATCTAGTTCATGGATTCTTACCCTTTTGTGTGTTATGGATACAGTCTTGTGTGTGTTTGTCCTTCATTGCTGAAGGAGACTATGCCATCAAAGAAATGATGACATGACTTGCCCTTGACTTTTTTTTTTGAGTGAGGGAGAGCTGTTCAGGTCACCAGCCTCACTTCTCCTCTAGAACTATCTGAATCCAGTGACCAGATATTCATCAGGATGACTGGATATGACCCAGGATGAGGCAATTGGGGTTAAGTGACTTGCCCAAGGTCACACAGCTAGTGAGTGTCAAGTGTCTGAGGTGAGATTTGAACTCAGGTCCTCCTGACTCCTGCATTGGTGCTCTATCCACTACACCACCTAGGTGCCCCATACAATCTTGTAAAGCCTATGAAACTCTTCTCAGAATTTTAACGCATAAAATAAAATATATGATTATAATATGAATAAATATATAATTACAAAGGAAACCCACTATAAAGAAAGATGTATTTTTCCCATTCGGGTTCATAGATCCTTGAAATCAGTGCATAGACTCCAGGTTCATGTATCCCATATTAAGAACCCCTCACCTAGAGGGAGATGTCCAGGGTAATGAGGACTGTTAAGATCCTTATTACATATCATGTAACACTTGGTTGATGATGCCAGGGATGCAGAATCAGGAGGAGAGATTAGTTGAAAAGTAATTTGTTCTTGTTGTTGTCATTTTTCAGTCATATCTAACTCTCCATGGCCCAATTTAGAGTTTTTTTGGCAAAGATATTGGAGTGGTTTGCCATTTCCTTCTATAAAGATGAGGAAACTGAGGCAAACACGGTTAAATGACTTGCCCAGAGTCACACAGCTACTAAGTGTCTGAGGTCATATTTGAACTCAAGATTTGTGTTCCTGAGTCCAAGCCTAGTGCTCTATCCCACTGTACCCCCCCTCACTATCCAGAATTGTAGCATAGCAAAATGATCACCGGATTTAGAAGACCTGTGACCTCATGGGAAAACTATCAACTCTTTCTGGTCCTCAGGTTCCTTATCAGTAAAGTGAGTGAATTGGACTAGATTGTTTCTAAAGTCCCTCCCAGCTTTAAATCTAAGATCCTAAATGGCAGTAATGCCAATTTAGCCTTGACACACACACACGCTCTCTCTCTCTCTCTCTCTCTCTCTCTCTCTATCTCTCTCTGTCTGTCTCTCCCTCTCTCTCTCTCTCTCTCTCTCTCTCACTCCTAAATGGCTTCTATTTTAAATATTGCAAATCAGATTATTTACATGTTCAAATTCAAGTCTCTCTCCTCTCAGATATTTTCTACTCTTTGACTTGCCTTTTGCATTAGTGGGTTATTGGTTTTGTTTTCCTAAACATCTAACAGAGAATAGAAAAGAGAAAGGGAGAGAGGAAGACTTTCTTTTTAATTTTTCTTCAATTGATTATTATTTATTTTCTCTTCCTCTTATTCCATTCCACTCCTGTGAGAAATAAAAAACAAACCTTTGTCACAAATATGCATAGTAAAGCAAAATGAATTTCTAGATTGACTCTATCCAGAAATGCATATTTCATTCAGCATTTTGATTTTATAATTTTTCTGTCTGAAAGCAGTTGGCAGCCTTTATCCATCATCTTTTAGACTCAAACATGGTCCACAGGTTAAAAACTTCCCATACTTGTGGGATTTTAGCTGGGACTTGAAGGAAGCCAGAAGGCAAAGATGAGGAGGGAGAACATTCTGGGCATAGCCCATGAAAATGCCTGGAGTCAAAAGATAGAGCATGTTGTTTGAAGAAGAGGAAGGAGGTGAGTGTCACTGGATTGCAGAGCATGTGGTTACATTTAAGGTATAAGAATATCAGAAAGAGAGGGTAGATTATGAAGGGCTTTGAACAGCACAACAGACTTTTATATTTCATCTTGGAGGCAATAGGGAGCCTCTGGAGGTAACTGAACAGTGGAGTAACATGATTAGATGTGTGCTAAAAGGGAGATAAGAAACTGGGGTGGTCTTTCAATGAAGGCATATAAGAAAATAAACAAGATTAGACTCAAGAAACAAAATTTGAGTCTGGTATAGAAACTATACTTGTGGGTATCAAAGAATTTACTAATTTGTATTGAGTAGTGAGGGAAATTTGCTTCTTGTGGTTTTCACCCCTTACTGGCTTTTAATCCTGCCTTCCTACCACCCCTCTTCCCCCTAAAAAAATTTTCTAAGGAAGATTTTGCCCATATAAAGCTGTGGTGTGTAAAAAGAAACTTTAATGACTGGCCTGAACTTTTCTTTAAAGAAAAGTTATGGAACTCATGGCTCCACCCTCTAGTCAGAGTATTAATGAGGTATGAATGCCAAGATTGACCAAATCCTGCAGAATGATGAGATTTCAGAGATGAAGTCCTCCAACTCCAGAGTCAAGATACCTTTCATCATTCATTCTGAGGCCTGGTTATGGAGTCAGTATTAGCATTTACCAATGGGGATTCCCTCTACCACTTGTCAGCTTCAAAAGACATTTGCCCTCTGCCCAGTGACTGCTTTTGCTGCTATTGTTCGGTGTGTGTGTGTGTGTGTGTGTGTGTGTGTGTGTGTGTGTTTGATGAGTAGAGGGTAGTATGAGTAATTGGCATGCCTGCCTTTTACAACTGCTGCTATTGACAATTAGGGTGGGAAGTCTTTTGTGGTGCTGGCTGTGGCAAAGGAGTGAAAAGTTTAGAAACACTTGCCAAAACAACTTCCAAAGCTTTCTCCCTAAGGCTGGAAGAGCCTAATCCCTCTCTGTTGCTGGTGCCCCAAACACTGGTAAGGAAAACAAACAGATTATTTTACAATTTGTACTTATCTCCAGTGTGGCAAACAAGGTTCACCAGCTCCCTTCATTCTGAATGGGATTTATGTGAGGGAAATGGCCATGACAAAAATAAAGACAGGTCCTGTATAAAGATGAATTTTTTCAAAGTAACCTTTTGATGGAGCAATGAAATAGTTGCCTGTTTCAATTTGGCAGTTTTCCTTAGAATGACTTTTTGAAAAAAAAAAAGAGTAACCTCAGCCTTGGCTCCCCCTCAGCTAAGTCTGAAGTAAAGGGAGTTTCAGTTGCCCCTTGAACAGAATCTGCTTATACAGTAACCATTTTGTGGATTTTACAGTCTGTGGGCAGGTGATGTAGATACTGTGGTACAAGCAGGGATGCAGAATGTTGGAGAGTTATTTGAAATGAAAGAAACAAATAGAAGAACCAGCTTCTTGCATGACTCATAATTTACAAATTATGTTTATGTTATAGGGGTGTCCAGTTCTGAAAGCAAGACTTTCTGTATCTTACTTCTAAACTTATAATTATAGGTTTGTAGCTTTGTCTTGTATTTGTCAAGTAGTAAATTCAGACAGTCATGGATTATATTGTGTAGTTTCATAACAGCGAATGTCTTCAATATATGAGTGAATTAGGATGCCCTCAGTTTTACCTGATATGTCCTGATGGCTGTCTGGGAAGGAGAGTGGTGAGGATGTGGATGGTTTTAATCACTGATGAGTGTATGGTTAACAATGGGAGATGAGATAATAGTGACTTGGTGATACATTAGATAAGGCTTTAGGATGGATGGAGGTGGATGATGATTGACTTATTGGGAATTCCAATATGTATAAATGTTGTGGATAGCATAATAAAGTTGCGATGATCTTAATAACCGTTGTGATTTATACTGTGGATTAATTCTATAAAAGGGTATTGTTGTGGCTTGATGTATAACCATTGTTTGTGTAACTACTAGGGGAAAAAGATGCCTTGTGGTGTGATGGAAATTTTGCTGTACAGTAAAGAATTTAAATTCTACTTTGAAGTCTATTTCTCACTTTTTTGCCCAGATTTTGTGTTTTCATTGATATTCTTTATTTTTAACATTATTTCCGTGACTTATAGGAAATATAATCTTCTCTTCATAGTGCTAGATTAAACATATATTATATATATACATACATACATATATATATATATACACACGCATGCATACACTTTATTAAACTTACCCACCACTGAATGAAAAATACAAATAATATTACTGGTCACTGTTCAAAATATAAATGTGTGAGCAAACTCAAATAAAGGCAACATGTAAATTATCTAGTAACAATCTCTTTTCTAAATACTTTTCTCATGTCCCCTTTTTGCCTATAAATGGTACCCAGACTTCTTTGGTGGAAGAGACAGGGAAGGACCTTTTAGGACTATGATGAAGCATTGGTTTGGTTCTTAAAATTTTCTGTGGTGTTGGAGAGTCTGGAAACTCTCAGTGATTTTTAGTTCCTACCTCCCACACCTGCTATTTTTTTAAGACTTGAATGGTAGCATGGTATAGTTAGGAAGTTTGAATTCTGATCCATTTCTGTCTGCCACTAAGTAGCTTTGTGATCATGGGAAAATGTACTTCTCTGGACCAAACTTTTTTTATATGTAAATTAAAAGAGTTAGAGTAAATGAGCTATATGCTTTGTAAGTCGTAAAGTCCCATACAAATTTCTATTATTGCTACAAGCTGTTATCTTTCCCATTCTAAAATTCTACGAAATGATATAATAGATATCAGAGTTATTTGAGGTGGTATTGTTAGCACATTTTTGTTTTCCACGTTTTAAAAATCTAATTTATTATTAAAATTAATCTGAATACAGCGTATGATTTCACATCTGTGAATCATATTTCTCCTGGGATCATAATGCTTAGAGAATTAAATCTATGTCAAAATTCAAAAGCAAAGAATTGAAGCAGGTCAGGCATAGTCGCCCTTGCCTGTAATCCCTGCTGCCAAGGAGGCTTCAGTAGACCTCTTGAGCTCGGGGACTGTGAGCAGCCAAGCGTTCGCATGAAGTCTAGCACCAATATTGTGCCCCTTCCATTCCTGAGCAACAAGTCACCAGGCCACTTAAGGAGGGGCAAACTGACCCATGTTGGGAACAGAGCAGGTCAAATCTCCCATGACAGTCAGCAGGGAGATCAGAATTGTGTACTTCCAGGCTGCCTGGGAAAGAAAGACCCAGTTTCAAAAACAAACAGACATAAAGGATTAGAAGAGTGGATTACTTAAAAGAAATAAAAAGATTTTATTACAAAGGAGTAAATACATATATATACACACATATATACATATCTGTATACACACACACATGTATATATATAAAACACACAGACATGGATATTTCAGAGATAAACACAGAATTTGATTATAACAAATGTATTTGATAGTAGGCAAAGGATATTAAACATGGCATGTTTCAAATATTTATACAGGTCAGAGTCACAGCTTTCAAAAGACTAAAAATTGTTTAACTACAAAACAAAGTTCTTCCTGTTTATCAAGTCCTGGAAGATTGGCAGGGACTTTCCATCTTGGGTGTGGTCTCAATAACTGGGCATGAGCAGTTTACACTTTTAGTAGCTTTTCCTAAACTCATTTGTATTGTGCTGCTGGAGAAGAATAGGATTAAAGCTAAAAGTTCAGATAACAAGCCTAAAGGCATTTGAATTTTGTATATCATATATTTTGTGGAGTGGACCCACACATTTCTTTCTAACTTTTGCAACTATTAAACATAGGAAGACTAGTATTAATGGATACAGTCCATTAACAAAAGGTGCCACTAATACTTCCTAATTATCTTTTGGGTGGGATGAAAAAAGTACCAGTCTTTATGCCAAATTTTTCCAGCTACCTGAACATTCCAAGCAATCCACTATAGAACTGTGATTATAAAGACATGACAAAACTGAATTTTCCTTTTGTTTCTCCTGGGTTTTTGTATTATATATAAATAGGCTAAGCTGTTCATTATTTCTGTCTATGGCACCACCGCTCCACCAAGAACCCTACTGGCTATCAATTAGCACCATTAGGTGTATTTAGTTAAAACATCAAAGAGTATAGAATGTGTTGCCCTGGACACATTCCTTTTTCCATTTTGCATGTAAATTGGGAGGCTTTTTTTACTCTCATCATAAATTTCATCATAAATTCAGTAGTGCTGAATCTAACTGGGATAGGGCTTAATGCTCTTGAAATGTCTAGATGCCACAGGCAGATTTTCTTTAACTGTTTTGTCTTCAGACAATACTTCTTTGTGATTTTAATAATGTGGGCACTCCCACCACTGGGTCAGGCTACCATGCATTTATATCTTTACCCTCAGAAATTCTTCCACAAATATGCCCTTTAATGTCTCTTGAAAATGCAGAAATCTTTCTCTGTCTTTTCATACTTCATGAATTCTAGTAGAATGCTAGCACTCTAATTATGTGATAGTATTTAGGTATTTCAATAGCTAATTTAGACAGTGTTAATAAAACAAGTGAGATGATGCAGGTATTTTGCAAATCTTAAACTGATTATATAAATATCAGCTGGTGTTACTATTGTTTTCATTATTAGGTTTATTGTATTTATCTAAAAATTGTTTTTTTTAATAACCATCTCATTTTAAATATCCTTGGGAAACAGGAGTCACTGGGGATTGAGAATTTTTTACTTCTACTTTGTTTCTGAGTAGTCATTTTCCTTATTGACCTCTCTGGACCTCTCTATTGATTACCTTCTCCTTGGACATTTTCTCTTTTCTAGGTTTTTCTTACCCTTTTGTCTTGTTCTCTTGTCTATCTTACTACCCTTTCTCTGTCTTCTTTCCTAGGTCTTTATTTATGCCATGCCCCTAAATTGTGGGAGCCCCCAAGTCTCCTTTAGGCCTTGTCCTTGGACTTCTTTTCTCTGTATGCTGTGTCTCTTGGTCATCTCATTAGCTCTTGTGAGTGTAACTGTTACCTAATTCAAGATCTATAGATCTACTTGTGTTCTTTCTCCTGAGCTATTAGTACCATATCATTAGTAGCCTTTTGGATATCTTAAACTGAATGCTTAAGATCTCAACTTCAGCATGTCAAAAATAGAACTCATTATCTCCCCCTTCCCCATCCCAAAGCCTACTCTTTTATTTCCTTATTATTGTCAAGGACATCATCATTCTCTCAGCACTCCAAAATTATAACCCTAGTGTCAACCTCAACTCTACTCTGACTCATTCCACGTAACCAGTCTGTTGCCAGATCTTTTCATTTCTCCCACATATATCCTCATGGATTTCACAACCACCATTGGTTCAGGACTTCATCAGCTCTCATCTGTATTACTTCAGCATGCTATAAATCTCTCTCCATTCCAGTCTAACCTCCACTGAGCTTCCAAGATAATTTTTCAAAAGTACAGGTATGACTACGTCAATCAGTTACGTTTTCAGTGAACTTCAGTGACTTTCTCTTACCTCCAAGATGAAATAAAAATCCTCGGTTTGGCATTTAAAACTTTTTACAACATAGCCCTTGGTCTCCTTCATTTGTTCCAATCCAACCCCACTGGAGCACTATTTCTCTTGCACAGGACATTTGATATTTTATATCTGGGCTTTGGCAATAGTTGACCCCACACCTGAAATGCTCTCCCTTCTCACTTCTATAGAACTCTTGTTTTTCTGCACTTCCTTTAAGACTCAACTTAAATCTCACCTTCTGTTGGACTCCCTTCCAGTTACTAGGGAATTCCTCTCTCAAATTACCTTTCATCTATTCTCCATATAGCTTCTATGTCTTTTAATTTTGTCTCTGCTATCAGAGACATATCCTCCTTGAGGACAGGAACTCTTTTTTTGTTGTTATTTCTGGTCTTTCTTTGTATCTACATCACTTAGCGCAATAGCTGGTGCCTAGTAAGCATTTAATAAATGCCTATTGACTTAAATGGCCAGTATCTCAAGAATCTATATACTTCTTAAGGAGACAGCCTTTCTGTAAAAGGAGGCTTTTGAAACTGGCATGTGTATGAAACATCACAAAGAAGTACATGATATAGTGGTAGATAGATTCTTCATTCTGTGTTCAGAGCAGGGAGAGGTTCTGAATTGGAATGATCTAGCAAAGTTTTGCTTAGGAAGAAATTGACTCAGAGCTTAAAAATGAAAGGGTTTGGGGAGAAAGGAATAAGATATTCAAATCTAAGAAGCGAATACCTGTTCTGGATAGGAATAAGCAATTTGATCAAGGTTTAAAAAAAAAAAGGAAAGAATTTTTTTCTTTGAGTTGTGCCCAGTTTGGCTGAACTTGAGGGTTCATGTCGGTTAAATTTGTTTGCAAATTGGCATTTTCACAGTGAGCAATTGAGTACCAAGGGGGATGTTAGGGTTTCATAACAAAGACATTTCCTGCTCTTCCAAGGAAAAGGATTAGCATTTGAGATAAAGTGATATTATAAGCTTCTAAAGAAACATGAGCTGCAGTAAAGAGAAAATATCTGAAAGTGATATGGTCTTTGTCAGTTCCTTTGCGGATTTCTCATCACATTTCCACTAATAAAGTGTAAATGAAACTATTTATTGTGAGAAAAAAAGAAATCAAATGCAGAATCAAAGTTAAGATGCCCACCCAAAGGAGCACATGTAAACCTTGTAAATCTAGTGGATGCCAAAAGATATAATTATAAAACATGTACAACCTTTAGTGGAAAGTGTCTAAATGTCTCTTTTGTATGTAACATATATGTCTTTCAAGATTAGCATCAATGTAGTCTATTCCATATGAATCAAAATGCATGGCAAATTAATGACATTTTTTCAACCTCTTATTTGCCCTAGGTCTTATCTTTTCTACTGTGCTCATTTTTTTTTTCTGGAATGGAGCGATCTCCTGCCTTGAACCCTCCTCTGTGCTGAAGACTTTGAAATCTACATCTCCAGCCTTGATTTCTCACCTATGCTTCCATATGACAATTCATTGATGACAGAAAGTCAGCATCAGTCAAATTGATCTCTTTCCCTCTCCTGTGCCAATATAGGTGTCTCTTCATAGTTGCCCTATCTCCTCCTGATATAACCCTTCTTGCAAGAAACCTTGGAGTCCCTGATTTTTATCTATCCTTATTCTCCTCTATCTAGTCTATACTAACACCTGGCACAGGACCCATAGTTACCATATTAGAAAAGCTTATTAATTGACTATTTATAATACTGCAACTTCTTCCTTCAAAATGTTCCTCAGGTTATTCTGTACACCTCTCTGCCTTCACCTTAGAGAAGCCTTCATCATTTCTTGCTAGTCAGACTAATCTTATAACATTTTGTTCATTGTATCACTCCTGTGGTAAAGAACCAACACTGACTCCCTATTTTCCACTGAACCAAGTCCAAACTCCTTTGCTTGCATTTCAAAACCTAACCGTAATTAGGCACCATGTTACTTATCCAACATTATTTCTCACATTTCCAAGAGTCAGGCTATAATTCAGTCATTTGGTCTCCTCATTTTTCCCTACATTTATTGTTCATTCATTCTTTTCACTGTGCCTTTGTTTATAATCTTGCTACCTTTGAAATTCCTCTTCTTTTCCTTTCCATCCGTGCAAATTATACTAAGGCCTAATTCAATTTTTATATCCCACAGAGTGTCCCTCCCTCCCTCATTTTTTTCCTTCCTTTTTCCATCCATCTCTCTCTTCCTCCATTTTTCCCCCAAAAGAACATGGCACTCAGTTGTTCATATATAAACATTAACCCAACACAGAGCAAAGAAATTATTATAGTAGTATATTATTTAATTCAGAAAGCTTGAAGAAAGCTACTACTATAAAGAATAAGGTTTGTTGTTATTTCTCATTGAACAGAAGAAGTGATTGAAAAAAATCTAGAGAAACTTATTTCTTCTCTGTAAGATGTGGAATAAAAAAAATGGGTCAGCTCTGATGAGATGAAAGTTAATAGGGTTATATTCTTGGGTTTGCAAATATAAGATGAGGAAGGTGAAACTAGAAAACAGCTTGTCTAGAAAAGATATTCGGGTTTTAGTGGACAGTGTGTGAATCACCAGTGTAAAATGGTAGCCAAAAAAAGAAAGCTAATGCCCTGGCCAAACCACATCAAGGGTATTGTGTTCAGTTGTGGATGTCACATCATAGGAAGACTCTTAATAAGTTTCAGTGTACAGAAAAAGCAGAGAGCTAGAGGGACTTCAGATTTGCTGGTGAATTTAAGGAGATTTTTATCCTGCATAAGAGAAGAGATGGCTGGAATGTGGAAGGGCAGGATATGATAGATGGTGAAGACAAAGAATGATCAGTTAATAACCTGAGTGTATCATTAGTATTCTTGTGGTTTCAGAAGAATGTGAAAAAGATTGTTTCCCTTGATTAGTCCCTTAGGACAACAGTTCATTTCAATTATTATTGCTATACAGATGATTCTCAGATCTATTTATCCAAGCCTAACCCCTCTCCTGCTGTCCAGTTTCAC
>CM053774.1:85055918-85104670 GCA_028658325.1 Potorous gilbertii
AAGGTATGAAGGATTTGCAAACTATGCTGGTGAAAGATGTAATAACAACATTTTCAGAGTAGCCTGGGATACTTAACAGAAAGCCAACATCCATCAGGAAGACCTAGGTTCCAGTTATGCCACTAACACACTGGTTGTGATACTCTGGACAAATTCTTTCACCTCTCAGATTCTAAGCTATCCTCCGAAGTTACAAATCGTAGAGCAGGCACAAATCTACATTATTAGAGGTTCTTCATATAGGTGAAATCACAGGTTCAGACCAAAATCAAGCAAAAACTCTTTCCTCATAGCAACCTTGTGAAACATTTCAAGAATTATTATATCCATTATGTAAAGACACTAAAACTCTGAGAGATTCAGTATGTTTCCCACAATCATACAGCTAGTAAATGTATGAAGCAGGCTGTAAACCCCTGTCTCCTGACTCTCTATCTAGACTTTACTCACAGTCTCCACGGTACTTCAAGCATTCATACCACTGAAACCAGGGAAATTCTTAAGTATTAGAAAAAGTTAACCAGTTTCCTTAAAGCCATTTAACTACCTAACCATCTGACTTTTCTCAAAAACAGAACAGTTCAAAGTATATAAGTAGCAAAAAAATTTAAAAAATATAAATTGCTTTAGCAAGTATAAAACAGTAAGAAGAAGGGGAGAGAGATGATGGATTTACCAAGACTGCTCCTTGCCCTGGTCAGAACTGCCACATCAATCATCATTAACATAGCCTTTATTGGATCCACAATACCACAGCAAGCATTACACCACCTCACACTTTTATAATCCTAGTATTCTGTTCTATTTTGGTTAATACTCACAATATTCTATATGATTTTCTTTATATGAAAATACGGTATTGTTCCCTCAACCACAGGAGGATCTATGTTTCCAGCTCCATTTTTGTCAGTGGTGATAAGCTCTCATCTTTAGCAATATTGTCACACTTTTATCCCCAATTCATGGGTTAGCGTGTAATCAGTGAAAAATGGTGCTGACGAGGTCAAAGTCATGACTTAGATCCTAAGATGAAACAATATTTTTTCCCATTGACTGAAACTTCCCCAACCCCAACTTCCCTCAGCCCTCACAGTCCCTTTATAAATGAACATAGGCTCTTTTTTTCCCTTTTTCTCTTATTATCTTTGGAAATAGACCTAGTAGTGATATTGCTGGGTCAAATGGTATAGGCAGTTTAATACCTCTTTGGGCATAATTCCAGATCACTTTCCAAAATGGTTGGATCAGTTCACATTTATACTAACAGCAAACTAGTACCCATTATTTTTCCCCATCCCCTCCAATATTTGCGGTTTTTCCATTCAATCATTTCAGCCAATCTGATAGGCGTAAAATGATATCTCAAGGTTGCTTTAATTTGCATTTCTCTGATTGAGCATTTTTATATGACTATAAAGTGCTTTGATTTCATTGGAAAACTGCCTGTTCATATGCTTTCACTACTTATCAATTGGGGAATGACTACTATTCAGACAGATTTGACAAAATTCTTTATATACTTGAGATATGAGACCTTTATCGGAGAAAACTGTCTATAAAAATAGTTTCCTTAATTTTCTGCTTTCCTTCTGAATTTGGTTACATTTGTTCTACGTGTACAAACTCATATTAATATAATTGATATTATCCATTTTATACATCACATTCTTTCTTGTTCACTCATAAATTGTTCACCTATCCATAAGTCTCATAGATTATATGTTTCATGTTCTTTGCATTTTCTTGTAAGATCTCTTTATATCTAGGTCATGTATCCATTTTGACTTCTTCTTGGGTAAATGGTGTAAGATATTGGTTTATGCCCAATTTCGGCTAGACTGCTTTCCAATTTTCTCAGTGTAATCCTTTTCTTTAATCATACTGCATTATGGAAATGTTTGTGTTATTACATAAATATAAATAAAATAATTTTAAAAGAAAGTACAAAAAACTAGCTAAAAAAACAAATGAAAAACAAGAGAATGGATAAATGGATAAATGAGTGGATAGATAGGAGACAGATAAGTGAATGTAGATTTCTGGAGCTTGGTGACCTGAGGGAAGAGGGGATAAAGCCAAGGATGCATTCCAATTATCATGAGAAAAAAATGCTAAGACTTCTTTGAAAAGATTGTATTTTTATATTGTGTATAAGAGATTTATCTTAAGAAAGGCAGCATGGAAGAGTGGGAAACTGGCCTCTGAAATAGGAAGACCTAAGTTCAACTTCCATTTCTGATGACAAATAGTGGCTGTTTGTCACTTAACATTAAATACACTGCAGAATTGGTGTCAATTGATGATGGAGTTGGTTATTCGGATTTCCCCATACTGGTGAAATCATGGTAAAAAAATACAGAAAGTGCTTATATTTTTAATCACTTAAATTTTAAAGGGGAAAACATAAATACAAGAAGGGAAAATTTGCAAATGACTGGTGTTTGACATATATATCCCGTGCCCCATCTCTCTACATTCCCTACATTTGACAGTCAAAAAGGTTTCACACAATTCATCAAGGACTAAGAGATATTTTAATTAACCAATGAACCAACAAGAATCTATTAAGCATCTACTATGTGCTAGGTATTTTGTGTGCTACTTTCTTGGGTTACAGAGACAACGGTGAAACAATCCCTGTCAAAAAGTAATTTAGCAGTTTACACTTTACATTAATTTTATTTTAACAAAAGAAAACAAAACACTTTTGCCTCTTGGAAAACACTTCTGAAATCATAATATCATAGTGGAAGTCAATGGTGAGAAAAGAAGCTTTTGAGTTACTAGAAATAGAAACTTCAAAAGATAAAAAGTCATTCTGTAGCATCCAGAGCACTCAAATTCATTTCTGTTCAATGAAAAGTCAGGCTTTGCAAGGCTTCACCTTCACACCTTAAGTCAATGTGGGGCAAATCCGAGTTTAATTTAATTTTAGTGTCATCAACTATCTGGACAATGTTTAGTCATCTCCCACTTGACAAGTTCAAGGTTATTTTAAATACAAATGAGCTTAGAAAAAAACGTCGTCAGCTATTGTTTGCTTTGATGTTGTTAAGCAACTGCAAGTTTATGATGTTTCTTGATCCAATTAATTGGTCATCCCGCCTTAAGTGAAAGCAAAACCAATGGGTCAAATTCTCAGATAGCTTTAAACCCCATAGATGTGAGTTTATGGGTTCCTATTAACATGCCAGTTCTGCAAGCTAATTCTCCAAACAAATTCTGGATAAGAAGTCTCACCAGTTTGGACTTTCACTGCTCACACTTGAGAGGGAGCACTTCCTTACAACAATTAGAACCCAGTCACAGCTGAAGTACAAATCTGTCACTTATGTAAAAGGAAACAAAGACAGCTATCATAATTCAAGTTATCCTCCTGAGTAAAATGGGAAATTAAAGGACACAAGAAAGAGTTTTGACACCTTGCCTAAATCTCTACTTGTGAGAACTCAGTCATCTCCCTTTCCATTTGTCATGATGTTGGAGGACACTAATTTTTGTAAGTTATTTCCTGGCTGTAAAAAAGGGTGTCTACCTTCCTACCTAAACTGTTTTAAAATAAATTAGGAGTCAAAACACCTGAGTTCTAATATTAACTCTACTACTAGCCACCTGTGTGATTGTGTTGTCATTTAAATTCTCTGGGACTTCCTTATTTCATTTATAAAATAGCAGTTTCAAAAGAGATAATACATCTCTGAAGTTGTCCTCATCAATCAAATTCTGCAGTTCTAGCTTACATTAGATAGGAGAATAAATTCCACAGTGCAAGTGTAGAAGAGTAAAAGGATTCTAGAACCAGAGGGTTCAAGTTCAAATCCTGATACTACTGATAACTTGAGTAGTACCATGGACTCCTCTGCTATGACCTTGATATTGCCACAGAACTCCTCTGGGCTACAGTATCCTCATTTTCACTGAAAGACCTCGAAGGTCCCTTCCAGCTCTGGAAACCTATGATTCTGCATTATTAATAATATCTTTGATACAGCAAAGAAATTATATATAATATATACACACATACACATACATTAAAGTAACTGGGGAGTGCGCTTAAATTGGCATCTAAGTAATTCAGTGGGTTAATGTGTTAGACTTGTCAGTACAACATGAACTCAAATATTGCCTCACACTCACTAGCTATAGGACCCTGAACAAGTCAATTAACTTTGCTTCACTCTTGGTTTCCTCATCTGTAATATGGAGAGGATCACAGAGTAGCACCCCAGGGTTGTAGTGAGCTAACATATGTACAGCACTTTGTAAACTTTAGAGCACTATATAAATACCATTATCAAGAAAGAAAAACATTGAACATTATGCAGAAATAAAGCCATCTTAACAAACAGAAAAAAAAACCCAGTGCCTTAAACGAAAGTTTTGTAATCACAGTTGTCTGTGGGCAGTCAGATTATTGACAGGTTAAGAGCAAAAATCAATATCAAATTAAAAGAAAAGATAAAATGAGAGGGAGGCACTGTGGGCAATTACAAAATCTCCAACACAATCTATTTAAACAACCTATAAATTGGAAAATGAATTAAAAATAAAGGCATTGATTCAATCAGCATTTTTTAAAGAAAGTTTAATCCATGTGAGATAGGTCCCACAACGAGGACAAAAGAGCACAAAAAAATGCTTCTGCCAGCTTGCACACACTTGATTTATTTACCTAGCTGCCCCTAAAACAACCAGGGTTGGAGAATGAGTTTATTTTCAGAATGTTGTGGAGCAGGATAAGAGATATTTTTGAACATACTGCCTCCTAAAATCGCAATAAAAAGTTGGGGAGGAATTGCAAAGAGGTTGACCTGAGATCTTGGTAGTCAGATAATCCTATAGGCATTTGTAGATGGAAATTGAAAGGATAGCAAATGGATGTGAATTACAACAGATCACCTGGTGTTTCCTGGATCATCTATTCTCAGCAGTAATGATAGTGGGACATATGGATTCTATATCATCTCAGGTCCCAAGGGACTATGTGAAGTAATGGAAATGATGTGTTATAAAAAGCAACTGAACCTAAACAAATGTATGTATCTATTTATCTATATATGTGTATATATATATATATATATGTGTATGTGTATATAGAATGTGTATACATATAGATGCACATACATATATGTGTACATACACACAGATACCTACACTTACATATGTACATATACACATGTGTATATGGATGTGTGTATACATATAGACACATACATATATTTATGTGTGTGTACATACACGCATGCATTCATGCATGCATACATGGAATAATATTAATCGGATGGGGCATTTGACAGAGGACTGGACTTCAAGGCCAGAAGACTTGGGCTCAAATGACGCCTAACATACTTGTTAGTTATATCATCCTGGTCAAGATACAGGTTCATGGATTTCCTTCATCTGTCAAATGAGGGGAGCTGAAGTTGACAACCTCTAAGGTCTTTTTTAGCTCTAAACTATGATCATTTGAAGAATGCATTTTCAAGATATCTCAAAGAGAGTAATATTATAAATTCCAAACACCATTGAAACAAAAGAGATTATCAAAAAGCAAACTGAGAAGATATCTTGCTGCTTACCCATATTTCTCATCTTTATAAAATCTTTATAAGAAGAGTCTATCCATATATCAAGTGTATGTTTGATGAAAATGCATTTGATGGTATGTTTGATGAAACATATGTTTGATGGGTATGCTCGATGAAAATGTGATAAAGGCATTGACAGCTGTTGAGCCTTTTTTCTATAGCTGAATAAATTTTCAGTCACACAAATGACTTAGAAGGGTTCTTAACCTAGAACCTATAGATTTGTTTGCAATATTTTGAATACATACTTTACCGTAATTGGTTTCTTTGCTAACCAATGTGTTTTATTTTCTGTATTTAAAATCACTCAGAAAAGAAGTCCATTCCATATATATATATATGTATATACACACACGTATGCTGAGGATGACCGTGTTTGCTTTCATGTCCCATAATTATTGGTGAGATTTATGTTTGTTCAAAAGAGATAAATTTGGTTATTCAAATTAGAGGGGGAGAACTCATTGTTGAAATAATGTTATGCAGTTGAATGGATAATCAATTGAATAAGCCCTTTATACATAGATCTTGTGGAGGAGTATTTCAAAGGTACAGTAAGCCCAACTTAGAATGAGATAGGAGGAATTCAGTTTGGGAAGTTGTACAAATACTTTCAATGATTCCAAGTTCCTCCTTTTCCCCCTCTTATCCTTCTTCCAATGAAGTTATTTGGCTGGGAATGATAAGACTAATCTCAGAAGGTCCATACTATAGAGCAAAGGGAAAGCATGTGGTGGGCAGGAGCAAGTGGAAACATCTAGACAGTACTGACTTGCATATGATAGCATAAAAGATATAATCATGCATAGAAATGATCCGAAAAGTAGTATTAGTGAAAATAAACATAAAAATAGTAACAAAAATATAAATAATAAATACAATAATAAAATAATAAACATTTGTATAACTCTTTAAGGTTTACAAAGCATTGTTCAAGTGCCCTCATGAGCAGGAACTGTCTTGCCTTCCTGTTTGTATACTCAGTGCTTAGCAATGTGCTTAGCACATAGTAAGTACTTTAAAAAAGTTTTATTCATTATTTAGTCATGTGAGAAAAAGTCTGAAACTTATCTGTCCTTAATGCTGAGCATACATAATTAACATAGTGATTTGCACTAAATTATTTTTTATTGGAGCCTAAATTAGTTCATTAGTTAATGAACTTAAAATGATATTCTTTGAAGTAGAGGTTTTGAAAAATGATGTAATCTTCAAAGTGAGTCTGACAATTAAGAAATTGGCAACTATTTTCATTATCTTGTCCCTACAGTTATGTATTTTTCTTCTTAAAATGTTGATTGCATTGTATATGTGCCTTTAAAACATTTTCCTTCACAATTAAAATTTTAATATGCAAATTTAAACTTCAAATATGTAATTAGATTTTTTTTAAATAAAAATTAACTTTCACATCTTCATTGCTTTCTTTTTAAGTGTGGGGCAGAATCAGCTTTATTGAGAAGGGGAGCAAACTAATAGAAGGTAAAACTCCCTGATGGACAGGTGCCATGTCTCACTTTTATATTTTTATCCCCCGCCTTTGTCAGTGCCTGGAGGATGTTGGTTCTTAATAAATCCGCAATGACTGAATGATGGACAATTGCCTTTATAATGTGATTTAGAAGGCATGGAAAAGATGTTGTTTTCTCCTCAAAACATCTCCTCTGCCCTGCTCAATGATAACTGAAATTCTACACGTAGAAAATATTTTCTTTATGTAGACTCTGTCATAGTTAACTGCAAATGCCCATGGGTAATATAATCTATTAACTGTTAAGTCATTTACACTTCATCATATTGTGGCATTGAGAACTAATTTGAGAGTTGGAAAGAATCTTGGAAGTCATCAAGTCCAACCCATTGATTTTATACATGAAGAAATTGAGACCTAGAGAGGTTATGGGCCTTAGTCTATGTCAGATGTCTCCATATGAGGCATTCAGCAGTTTTGTTTTACTAAATACATTTTAGCAAATTTTTTCTGAGAGTTCATTTTAACTGGAAGAGGAAAAATAACAGTATGAGCCACAGACTCCAGAGAGGAGGAAGGAAAAGGGCCACTCATCTGGGAAAAGTGTGAAACAAGGTTGGGAGTATCAAATTCATACTTTACCCACTTGGCAACTTTGCCTACACATCAGCTTGCTGATAAGCAAACGTGCCAAGAGAGAAAAAAAATGTTGTTTTTTTTTTATTTACCATTTTAGTTTCCTTCTTTCCTTCAAGGAAATATTTAAAGCAGTTTTGCATCAATCGCTAAATCTAAAAATTACAGGGCTAAAACTGAGGAAGGACAGTCAGCTTTCCAGGCAGGACATTGCACAGACTGGTCGCAGTGTAAGCACCACTTCTATTTAAAGACTTTTTAAATGGCCCACTCATAGCTCACTTAAACATATCTGCAGGCTGCAGTCATGTGCTGCTAAGCTTCCAGTTCAAACTTGACAATAGACAGGTTTAATAGTTCATACTGTGGAGTGCATTTCAGTGTCCAGATAAAGTAATTGCCTCCAAGACAACAGGAGACTTGCAACAGGCTACCCTTCCTATGTTTCTTATAATCGTGAAGTGACAAAAACGTTTAGTTATTCTTACTGAAAGTTTGGTGGTACTATTTAGAGAAAATAACTGATGTGCCCCTTTCTCACACACACACACACACACACACACCTTGGAAGATAAACAATATATGGTTTCTTTTCTAGGCAAATAAATATAACCAGCAACATAATGAAGGTTAATGAATGGTGCCTGCAAAGCATCAGTCTCTGTCATTTACAGTCACATCACAGATAAGACTTTTAAAAGGGCATACATAATAACTCTCTTTATAGGTGTTCAGATGTCATCTTATTATGCTAAACAAATATTATTTAAAATCAATTTTCTACGGATACAACTATAGATCATTTTGTCATTTAGTCATTTAAGTCATTTCTGACTCTGTGACCCCATTTGGGGATTTTCTTGGCAAAGATACTAGAGTGGTTTACTGTTTCCTTCTCCAATTCATTTGGTAGATAAGAAAACTGAGGCAAACAGGGTTAAGTGACTTGCCTAGGGTCATACAGCTAATAAGGGTCTAGGGCCAGATTTGAACTCAGAAAGATGAGTTTTTCTGACTCCACGCCTGATACACTATCCACCATGCCACCTATAGTACCCTACAGGGAGTTGAAACAAGTTTTCAGGAAGAAAGACTTTAACCTTTCTCAATTAAATATGAACTGTGTTTAGGTATATGTCACAAAATTACATTCGACTAGAAATGTTTGCTTTGTATGTGATTGAAATCCCCTTCGTTGTTAGGGTTTTTGTTGCTGTAATTTTTGTGCCACTTGACCAAACTAGCTTTTTCCCATCAGATCTCACATCTAATGTGAATTGACACATTTTCCTTGTCCTCTATTAATAAAAATGATTATAGTACAGAAATAATATTTAGCCTAAGTATACAGAGTAGGTAGACTGAATTGCTTCTTAGTATCATTGGATCTGAAGATGAAAAAGATATTAGAAGATGTGTTCTGCAGTGGGAGGAAAAACAACACTAATTTTACATTAAACAACTGAAAGCAAAGAGTGAACTCCCTTGACTATTTTCCATTTCTCCCATCTACTGTATAGAATTGAAAGTCCAAGTTTTCCATATGGGAATAAATCTTTCCAACCTGCCTTACCTTCCTAGGCTTCTAAAGTAATCTAATCCAAACAAACCTCCTGGTGTTTCTTTGAATAAACTACTGGGACATGTTTTTCCAGTCTCTCTCAAGCTAGCAATTAGGGTTAAGAATTAAGTTGGAAAAAATAGACAACTCAGAAAACATTGAATTCCAAATCAGTTTTTCCCCCTCCCAGAGGTTCCTGTCTTTCTTATTCATTCTTGAGATCAATGAGAAATAACTGTAATGTCCCAAAATAAACTCTATAATAATCATTAAAAGACTCTTCATTTTGCCAGCAAAGCAAAATGTATCCTCCTTCACTAACCAAAACACACACTTGTGCAAAATTAATAGTATGTTGAAAATGAAACCAAGTGTTACGCAAGTTTATGCAGGTGTCAAAGTAACATAATGGTAATGGACTTTTTGAAACAGTAGTGCAACTGATCACTTAATGAGAGACAAATTTAGAGATTGCGTTGTGTGTGAAACAGTCATCATGCACAGAATCCAGCTTCTTTATAGCAGACAGACCACATACATAAAGGAGAATCTTTGGAGTGACACAATTTGAAGGCAGATTCCTTGCAGGAAGGTATTGTGAATGTTTCTTCAATGATATATGAATGCATGTGAATTTAATAATGTGAATGTATTACTATGTCTCTATGTGCTAGGTTAGGAGAAAAAAAAAGTCTCATTCTTTAAGTCTTTGATTACAAGGATAAAAGGAATGCACATACACTGAATAGTCCTTGAGTTTCCCTACTTAGGTTTATAGAGTCAGCTAAATAATTAAACTTTAAGCTGTACTTGGACTACTGTCCTTTAGCTATACATGGAAAGAAGAGGATTATACACTATACTACACTCGATTTACAATAATAAAATTATATCAATAATATTTCCTGTCCTTGAATCTTTATTAAAATTGAAAGTCTTGAAAGCAGCTCTTAAAATAAATAAAAAGCACAATGGTTTGTAAAGCTACCTCCAGTTTAAAAGCAAACATACATGGATCATTTTTCAAGGGGAATGGAAGCAGAAACTCTACGTTGGCATAGTTTTAATTAGCAGCAAAGGCAACATAATGATGGGTTATATTCTTCTGGTCCCATGACAAGTGTCTAAAACTTTAATTTGTTTGCTACACTAAGAAAGAAAACACAAGATGACAAAAAAATTCTCAGCAAAACCAGAGCCTAGCTTTTCTCTTTTGCTTTAAAAGTAGAGGGACAAAGGTAGAACATATGAAACGTAGGACTTTAAAAATAAAAATTATTCTTTCTGAATAATTACACCAAAATGTGAAAAACAAGTCTTTTCATCCTGAGATTATCCAGAGAATTATGTCCTTTTCATAAGGTAGTTCATAAAGGTAGGTTGAAAAAGGATGGAAAACAACTTGATTCCTTATTTGCTAGATTAAATAATGATGTTGCTTACTCCCTCAAGGTTGCATATCAAGGTCACACACACACACACACACACACACGTGTGTGTGTGTGTGTGTCCATGGACTTGATGTGTGACCTAAGGAAAATTCTATCTTCTCTTTCTCTTCCCCTCCACTTTCCAGATATATAGGGATAGAAATGTCGATAGATATATACAGACATAGATGTAGATGCAGATGTAAACATAGTCTTAGAGATAGGTATAGATAGATTGACAAAGACACAGATATGGATAGATAGCTATAGATATGGATAAAGATACAAATGTTGATTAGATATAGATGGATGGATGAATAGAGAGACAGAGAGATCTTTGCATGTGTTTCTGAAATAAGATATTTATTCTTTATAAAATAGGACTAGAAGAGAAATGTCACCTGATGTTACTTTAACATGCCTCACTCTGAGTTTCTTTCAATGAGTCATACAATTTAAACTAAAGAACATATACTTTGTCTCTTACTAATACTTAGATTTAAGTCCTGTCAGACAATGCTGTTCACCTTTGTTATCATTAAAGAACTCTGTGAGTAATTATCACCCGATAGGCTCCTTAGTCCTATACCTTTTGCCTACTCCTTCAGGGTTATTCATTGACAGTCATTATGGTCAGAGCACTAAGTGAACATGGGGTATGTTGTCCTTTAATATCCACCTAACTCTTACCTGGATGTGTAGTTTCTTTGTGTGACTGAAGCAATATATGTACATGTGTGTGTGTATGTCTGTGTGTGTGTGTATGTATAATAGCACTGGTAGTACTGAGGAATTATATACTGTATACAACATTAATAATAAGTTTAACAAAGAAAACATAGTCCTATAGATATTAGTTGTAAGAGTATGTCATCTGAGGGAAAGTTGTCTTAAGTGAAAATGATCATTTTTCCATCTAATAAATACAAATGGAAAAAATTCCTTTTATTTTTGAAGGAAGGTATACTTATGAAAATAACTGACTAAAATAAGGGAGAAGTACTCAGAACATTTCTTTCCTCAAACTCCTATTTCTGCAGCAAATACAAATCTAAAGGTAAAAGTTCACTCTCCAAGAATAATAAAGAACAAGGGGAAATAGTAATTGTTCTAAAACATATACAAGGGGAAAAAATACAACAAACACAGCAGAGCAGGTCCTGGGAGTAGAAGCAGAAAAGTATTCAAAAGTGGAATCATTTGAATGTATATTCCTCAATACTCTGTAGAGAATCCAACTTCAGCTCTTTTTTCATTTACTTCTCATTGGAAGCAAAATTACCATAAAATGCAGGCAGAATGGGGACAGAAAAGATATATTAATTAAATCCAAACAGCAGCCAATGCTAAAAGGAAAATAATGAGAAGGAAGGATTCAGAAACATGAGGGTTATTTGGTCCTACTTGAGATAAACAGAATAAACAGAGCTATGCCCAGGCAAGAGGATTAGTATGGTTGTCTCACTCACTGAAATGAAGTACTCAGAATCTGACTAATTCACAAACAACTTTTTGTTGTTTGCACTATTTCTCATGTCACTTTCTACAATAAGGAGTTATTAATATAGAGTATATGTATATGTATAGGGTAGCTACATTGTCAATTCCTGTTTCTCTACTTATTGCCAAATTAATAGGTTTGGAAATGGTTCTCTAAGTTGAGCAGGAAAGAGTCACACATGGTTAGAATATATGTTCATCCATATTCTTCTCATCAAATTCCTTCTCTCATCAGTGGACTGTAGCTTCTAAGAAAATAGAAGCCATCCATTGGGAGATTCCTGCTCTTTCCCATGCCCAACCCTAACTCTACACTGCCCTTGCTCTGGTCTGAGGCTATCTTCAAACTTCTGAGATAGCCTCAAAAGTTACTTTCCATTTCCCACATATAGATCTTGAATGTAACTACATGTTTCTCCCCCATTAGAATGTTTGCTCCTCAAGAGAGCAGAGACTATCTTGCCTTTCTTTGTAAGTCCAGCATGGAGCACAGTGCCTGGAACATGGAAAGTGTTTAATGAACGCTTGCTGATTAACTGGTTGCAATTTGGCTTTTGCTCCCACTATTCCACTGAAACTTTTGTACAGTTACCAATGAACTTGACCTTTGCAACACTTGACATTGAGTAACATTCCCTTACCCCCTCCTCTCTTGATTTTCACATTATTCCTCTCTCTAATTCTCCTACCTCTATGATTAGTAGTTTTCCATTTCTTTTGCTACATCATCATCATCCCTGGACCACCCACTATGGATGGTTCTATTTGCAAGTCTTACACATATTAGGTACTTAATATATGTTTGGTGAATTTAATATGCAGTTTTGTCTATCTATTCAAGTTGGGGGAATTGTTTTAGCCTAATAAACAATTCCAAATTTTGTGATCTCTACAGTGTCATTATGATATCTTGGCCCTTGACTAGACAAATTAGTGGCGTCAGACAAAGTGATTGATTTTTTTTTTTAAGACTGGTACAATCTAGCTGTGCAGAAAGTTTGTAAGGGATGAAGAGGAGAGGAAAATTGGAATAATTAATGAAAGGAAGTGACTGATGCAAGGGTAAAGTCTCTAGAAAAATAAAGGAAAAAATAAAAATAAAAAAGAAGGAAAGAGTCCCTCAAACATGTGGAAGTTAGAAAATCAGAAGAAAACAAGAGCAGAGGTGCATGTGAAATCATTTCCCCTATCTCTTGGCTTTTCTCCTTGCCATTCCTTCCTTATATCCCATCTAAAATTTAGTAAAAGGGTATTTTTTTCATACTAGAGAGAAAATTGATCATCCTGTCTCATAAAAGCAAGTGTAGAAAGATTTGTGCTTACTCCTCTGAAGTATATGCAATTTATCTATGACTATTAATGAATGCTTGCTGATTAATTGGTTGCCATTTGGCTTTTGCTCTCACTATTCCACTGAAACTGCTCTACAGAATCACCAATGAATTTGACCTTTGCAGCACTTGTCACTAAGGATGGTTCCTTCACTCCTCCTAAATACTATTCCTCCCTGGGTTTTCACACATTTTCACAGGGAGTTACCTGGGGCACACAGAGGTTAAAGAACTTTTCCTAAGTCACACAGCTTGTATCAAAAGTGAATCTGAACTCTGGGTTGACACCATGTCCAGTACCCTATCTATTAATTGCTTCTTCCTTCCTTCTTATATGCAGAGAAAAAAGCAAGATATAGAATTTGCAAAGCCCTATGCCTTGTCCTTCATGTATTCAGGAAAACACAGAGAACTATCCCATAATTCTGAAATTTTAACAACAGATTCCAAAATATCTCTCTATTCAGAGAGCATTCTTTATTTCTGATATTTTGTTTTTTCAACAAAGCATCTACTTATGGCAGATTTTATTAGATCAATGCATTAATCAAATAACAATCCATCACAGAACACTGATTTACTCAGCAATGAATCAATCAAAAATAAAAAAAATTCATTAAGAGCCTATATACCAGAAAGTGTATTATGCATCAGCAATAGAGACAAAAAGGGAAATCATGTGTCTTCTCAAGAAGCTTAAATTCAATCAAGGGAGGAAAGTGTACATATGTAAACATATGCTAAATACATAAATGCAAGATCAAAGTTGGGGAACGGTGAGGACTAGTATTTGGGGGGAATCAGAAAAGGTGGTTTGAGCAGAGCTTTGAATAAAATCAGAGATTTTAAGAGGTGGAAATGAAGAGGAAGATAGTTTCAGAAATGAGAAATTCAGAACTTCCTAGTGCAAAAGCATGAATACAGGAAATGGATTGTAACATAGAATGCACAGCAATAGGACTGTTTGGCTGAACCATCAAAAGCATGAAGAAGATTAATAAGGCTTAAAAGATAAGCTGCTTCCAGGTTGTGAGAAGATCTACCCTGACCAAATAAAAAATAGAGGGTCACTAGAGTTCCAAGTGATATGGTGGTATTTGGTGGTAAATTTCTTGAGAGCAAGAAATCAGGTTTTCTACAAATTTCTCTCCCTCACATTGTCTAGCACAACGCTTTGAATATAATATATACAAAGCAAGTGGGGCAACTAGATGGCGCAGTGGATACAGCACTAGTGTAGGAGTCAGGAGGACTTGAGTTCAAATATCACCTCAAGACACTTGACACTCACTAGCTGTGTGACCTTGGGCAAGTCACTTAACACCAATTGCCTCATCCTGTGTCATCTCCAGTCACCCTGATGACTATCTGGTCGCTGGATTCAGATGGCTCTGGAGGAGAAGTGAGGCTGGTGACCAGCACAGCCCTCCCTCACTCAAAACAAAGTCAAGTGCAAGTCACGTCATCATTTCTCTGATGGCATGGTCTTCTTTGGCTGTGAAGGACGAACACACACACACACACACACACACACACACACACAGCAAGTGTTTACTGAATGAACATTATTCTCACTGGAACAGTGGCAGGAACTATTTCAGCATTTCTTCAGGAAATCTCATCATAAAATGTAAAAAAAAAATACTATTTATCCTAAGTTTGTTAAGAAAAAAACGGAGCTATAAAACCAGTTCTTAAGAGACTTAGCAGTGCTTGATCCTCTCCACCCTGTTCCTGTTCCAAAAAAAATTCCCATATATGTATGTATATATCACTATTTCTAAAATTGTAAGATGCAGCAAATTTACTTTAATGTCCAGTTTCTTTTGCTTGGACAAAGATGTACTATCAGGTTTAAAGATTATAAATTAAAATCAAAATATGGAAGTCCAGGACCAAAAGAATGGCACATGAAACATGAAATTCAAGTGGAATATGAGACTTTTTAGTAGAGCCATCAGAGGTTTTCATTTCTCTCCAGGATTGCTGTGAACTTATAACAGAGCTTTTGTTTAAAGGATGGATCTGTTTTCTTTTGGAATTTTATCTTTGTTGTTTTTCAAGAAAAAACAGAAGTGTCCATTGTAAACCCTGGCATCCAATGATAGACTAAGATATTCTGTTAAGAAAAAAAGTTCAATAATAACATGACAGAAAGACAAGGATTAATTACATGTTTAACTGTCATAGTCAAAATATCCATATTAGCATACATGTTGTCCAAATAGATACTTTCTACAACTATGTATTATTACAGCCAGATCATATATATGGGTAGGTGACAAGTTCCCGAATCCTTAGTCAAAACCATAGCTTCATATTACCTATTTGTTTGTGTGTTTATCCTCTTTGCCTGATTATTTTATTTTAAATTGCCTAGATAGATTAGTCATTATCCAATTACACATCTATAAAATGCTTAAAAGCAAATTACTTCTCTTCAGACAATATAACAGGATAATAGATTTAGAGCTGGAAGGGGCTTACATGTTCATTTGTCCATTCCCTTCATTTTACAGCTGAGGAAACAGATTCAGAGAGGCAGTGAATGGTCCAAAGTCACACGGTTACAAAGGTGGTCACAAAGATTTGGCCTAAGCCAAAACAGAACCCAGAATTGCTGATTTGAAATTTAGAATTCCTTCCATTGCCTCACAAATGCTTTATTTTATTTATTTCATTTTTTCAAACTATAGGTCTACCTAACTCTGGGTCAGTTAGATGGGCTCAGCTTCATGAGTTCAAATCCAGCCAGCCACTTATCAGCTGTGTGACCCTGGACAAGTCACTTAACTCTGTTTGCCTCAATTTTCTCTTCTGTAAAATGAGCTGGAAAAAGAAATGGCAAACCACTCCAGCTTCTTTGCCCAAAGAACTTCAAAATGGACCCATAAAGAGTTTGACACAAGTGAAATAACCAAACAACAACTACCTAATTCTGGTTCCTTAATAAAGCATAATAAGGAATTTACTTCTCCAAATTTAAATTTAGCACTAGAGATCTGAGGTCATGCAAGACACTAAACACAATGCGTTCCTTGAAATAATGAACACAGAACATGAAGGAAAAAGTAGAGAATCACTCAATCTCCCAATGGTACAATAAATGGGACAAAGAACCCTAGAAAAATGGATGGAATGGAAGTGGGTTTTGATATATAAGCTTAGGTTAAATGGTAAAATATACCTCAAATCCAATTTTAAAAAAATGAGTCATGTGTCTCATAAGTCTTTTCTCCCTGTATAATTGATCTATTTAGAGGAAACATCACTGTGTTGGCAGTCTAGAGATTATCTTGGAAAAAAAGCTTCAGTACTTCTTTGTCTCTGGAGTAAGGCAGGTAAAAAACTCCAGCTCTGAAACAAAATTCCAAAACAAACAAAATCCCTGGGCATTAGGGTTATCTTTCCAGCCTAGAATCCTATGACACATATTTACTTCAGTTAAGCATCATCTTAAGGATTTGGAAACAGTCATACCCTGAGGTCTTTGCCAAAAAAAATATTTACCTTAAGACTAAAAAATGTTTAAAAGGTTATCAAATTACAGATGAGTCTGCTATCGAAGGATTCCAGATTAGACTATAATGGATCTTAGAGACCACCTAAATCCACCTTCTTACTTCGTAGATGAGGAAACTAAGTCCTAGAAAAGAAGTAACTCACCCAAGCTCATACAGGCAATCAATGGTAAAGCTAGTTTTTATTTCAGGCCCTAACTCCAAATCCAAAATTATTTCTGCTCAGTACAGTGCTGTTAAACAGTTTGTTGTTCAGTCTTTTTGGTCATGTCCAAGAATTCATGATGACCCTATCTGGGGTTTTCTTGGAAAAAATACTGAAGCAGCTTGCCATTTCCTTCTCTACCTCATTTTATAGATGGGGAAACAGGCAAACAAGGTTAAGTGATGTGCCCAGGGTCACACATCTGGTAAGAGTCTGAGAATGGATCTGAACTCATGAAGGTGAGTCTTCCTGATACCAAACTCGGTGCTCTAGCACTACACCGACCTAACTCTGCTTCCTCAATACACTATAACAAGGAATTTACGTCTCATAGTTTAAATTTAGCACTGGAGATCTGATGCCATGTAAGACACTAAACACCATGTATTCCTCTGAGAAATGAATACAGAACATGAAGGAAAAGAAAAATTATGAAATTTTTCAGTACTAATGATACTGACTTCATAGTAAATGAGAAAAAGCAGCCTAGTACAATGAAGGGCAGGCACCATCCAGCTATGCACAGTTACTGTTACCCACTGTTAAATAGTAGATGATGGCAAATAAGGTACTGAGGATGGAAATGACCTACTCTGGGAACTCTTACTTAGATACTGCTAAGTCAAGTCATTTCTTTATTTGTCAAATGGGGAGGCCACAAAATCTTTACTCCAAAAGACAAGAATTTCACTTCCAAGTTTTCCGTTTCTTCCCAGCTCCTATACTAACCTCTAATTAATGGCAGTGCCTTCTTGACAAGATTAAATAACAGGAAATAACACAGCAAACCAAATTCTCCTTTTCCCACGTTTTCCCACGAATTTCTTCAGTGAAGTGTGAGAGGAGAGGCACATTCAAAGCAATGCATGGATGGCAAACCCAGAAAGGTTTATGGGAGATCTCCATGTTGATTTAGTGACTTATGGATAAGAATAACATATGCTTTCAATGTTACAACAAGAAAGACATTATGAGGATAGAATCAGCCCACATGCCACATTAGTGAAGAATTTTAATTGCAGTTTCCCTAAATTTAGTTGATGCCAAAGATGAATGTGAGGTAGGAGGGTAGATAGAGAATATAGAATAAATAAAAGGATGAACTGGGAGTGAGAACAGAATCAGATTCAAATCCTGCTTCTAACAATCACCATTTCACCTTTTGAATGCGTAAACTAGAAACTTGGAGTTCCTATTTCATGGGTTGTTATTAAGACTCAAATGAGATCATGGAAGGCTAAAGCTTGGAAAGTTTTAAAGACCCATCTACATGTTACTTATTCTCAATGATTCCAATGCTAACAACAGAACAATTCCTTTTAGGTCTTCCCTATTTCTTGCTATCTGATCCCTTTCCCTGATAAAATTAATTATTTTATGAACTTAGCTACACTTACCACTAGGTCATATTTCTATAGTGTTTTAACTGTTTGCAATGTGCTTTCTTCTCAATGACTCTATGAGTTTAGTATTTACTCCTCAATACTTCAAGGAACTACATTTTTTTCCCACCATCTCTCCATGGATACCTTCCTCCCTTATCTCAGTTGATGGTCTAATTCATCTCCTAATAATGAATTTCTCATCAGTCCATGCTAGAATTTATCTTGGTAAAAACCTATCAGGGCTTGTATTCTTTTGGCATAGCTTTTAAGAATTGGTATTTACCTCCTGGTAATATGGGTACTCTGGACAGCAAGGTGGTGCAATGGATAGAACACTGGGTTTGGAATCAGGAAGACTCATCTTCTGGAGTTCAAACACAGCCTCGAATACTACTGGACAGTTACTTATCCCATTTTACTCAGTTTCCTCATCCATAAAATGAGCTGGAGAAGGAAATGGCAAACCACACAATTTCTTTGCCAAGAAAACTCCAAATGGGTCATGAAGAGTCATACATGACTGAACAAAAAACAACAGCATGGATACAACTAATTTAGTTTCCCATGAGTTGAATGAGATTGAGATGAAATTGATTGCTCTAGGTCATAAAACTAGTGGATATTCAGGTCAGAATTTGAATCCAGGTCTTCTGAGTCTGTTTGTTTCTCTTCCTTTTATCCCATATTAGAAATATTTACTAATTAAGGGTTGGGTTTGAGATTTCATTAATATGGGGAATTTCTGTATGAGAAAACCTCCTAATCTAGTTCTGCAATTTATAATCTTAGAGAAGGGTTCTTAACCTAGACTCCATGGCTCCCAAGAGGTCTGCGTACTTAGATGCGGGAGTCGGGGGGAGGATTACATCTTTGTTTTCACTAACTTCTATGTGAAATTTAGCATTTCCTTCAATTATTTGAAAACATTTCAGAGGAATCAATAGCCTTTACCAGACTCTCAAAGCTGTCTGTGATACAAAAAAAAAAAAAGTTTAAAACCAAACTGCCCAAATACTATAGAGTGTGGCCTGAACTAGATTAAAATGTATTTGGGAAATATTTAATGAAATAAATAAAAATACAAGAAAATATAGATGAGGTTGCATTTTCAAACTAAGTAATCATGCATCCTGCAAGGATTCTTATATTGAGATTAGTGGCCCCTATTTCTTTCTGAGTTTGACACCATTAGCCTAGAGCCCTGAAAGCTTGGGACTTACTCATGATCACATGGTCAATATGTGTCACTGGCAGGACATGAACCCAAGTACTCCTGTCCCTAAATACTAACACACTGAAAGAATACCAAGGAGCAACCCAAATGGGATGGTCCTACCAAGAAGCAGCCTCTTAGTGAAGATTTGTGCTCAGTTTTAGAAGGAGAAAAGGACATGGTTTGAGAAGATAAAAGAAGACAATTTGGGGGAGAAGAAGAACCCAGTAATGTGTGAAAGGCTTTGATTACGCATAGATATTATCGACTTAGTTACCCCAAATCTGGACAAAAGAACTTGGATCTTTCCTGGCATGCAGTATTTTAAGAAGTACTTTTAGGGACTTTCTTAGGTTCCAATAGAAACAGTGCTATTGCAAAATAATTTCTAGTCCTTATTTGTTCCTATTCCTTTGGTTCATTTCTACCAATGGACAGAATCATTTAATTTCTATGTGGCTACATTCAGAAATGGCAAACCACTCTGGTATCTTTGCCAGGACAACTCAAAAGGGATTACTAACAGTCAGAAAAATGACTAAATGACAACAGTAACATTCAGAAATAAGGCACCAGAAAACAGGGATCGAAGTGCAATTAAAAAAAAATCAGGGTTAATCAAGAAAAAAAACCCTTTTATAACTGTTAGCTTTGATTGAAGTAAAACAGCTGCCCTATTCCCATGTCTATTTGGACCACTTTAGTTTCAAGAAGGGGAAAATTTCAAATGAAGGGGAAGAAAGTAAAGATAAAATGCATGATTGAAAGTAAGTAATATTAATGCAAACATAGCAATAAGTTTGCTATCACTTCTGAAGTTAATGGAAGAATGAGATTCAATTATGGAACTCATCCTTCACAAATTTAAAATTTACCTACTTAACTCTTTTTGTAAAAAAAAATCTTTGGCTCCATTTAAAGGATGATACACAAAGCTTTTGTCATCCTGAATGAAAAAATAATAAATGGTGGTTCCTTGACATCTGCCTTTGAAAGTAGTTTCAAAGTAATCTTCATGACTCAGTCATGAGTAAGTCAAAGAGAAAACCAAGCAGATATAAATAAGAATAAATTTTCATTTTGCTTTTAAAGGAAGCAAGTATTTATTCTTTTAAAAAATAGACAATTAAGCCTACAGAGTTTCCCACCTTCATAATCACAGGGAAATAAAATAAATTTGTCTTAAATATGATATTAAACAGTCTCCTTTCACATGGATAACTCATGAGGTCTAGCTTGTAGCAGTACCAAGAGGGCAAAAATATTTGCAGGCTTCAATGAATAAAAAGCTTAGAAAAACAAAAGTAGTTGTTTGTGGCAACTGAGAGATTGACTAAAACATTTAGACATTTGAGAGAATAAAATACAAATTTTCAATTCTATTTTAGTTGTCAGTGTAGAATGTAAATTATTTCCTGTAGCTATTTTTGAAAACACAAAATTACTGAGAGATCCAAAATCATTCCCCTATTAGCTTCAGTTTATTTTTGCCCAGTGATTTTTCCCTTGATTCTTTGTGGAGATAACAACGGTAATATGGTGCTGAAAGCCATCTTTTCCAATATGAATTACAAATTGATAGTAGTATGGTCCATTTTTAACTCTTGCCATTGCATGAACACTTCTAATTTATGCACTCTAAAATGTAATAGGAGATTATAGTACACACACAAAGATCATTTAATGTCTGAGGAAATTAAATGGACCAACTTACCCAATCTGCTGGAAACATGTCCTATCACACTATTTGTTTGAACAATTAATACTTAGAGGACATTGTTTTACACTACATGGTTAAGAATTTATAAATAGAGTAGATGTATGACTTTCAATAGAAGCTAATAAGAAAGAAGAAGATAAAGTGTGGCCACAGAACCACCACAACAAAAGTTTCAAAAGGGGGACAATATTCAACTTGTGAGATTTTTTTATTTTATTTAACAAACTTTTGAATTTTTCCCATTAATGACTGCATGCAGATAACTGCAAAAATACACCAAGTTTGAGAAAAATAACACTCAATGATTGGGTTTACTCTTCTTTCCCTCTTAAATCCCTCCCCCTTTTTTGTTTTTTCCTTCTTGTACTCTGATTTATTTTTACTTGAAAATTTGATCAGAAATTAGGCTTTATCTAAATATTACTGGCCCTATTAGTTTTGAAAGGGCACTTCACAAGATTTACAAGATTCTGACTCTTCTTTCATACTGTATACAAAAAAAATTATTTTCTATCTTAACATCATAATATGGCATATAGATAAGAATGCCATGCTCTCTTGCAGACTAAGGCAATGCTAAAAAGAATGGGAAACTGAAAGTTATATTTTCTTAAACATCTCTCTCTCTCCCTCTCTCTCTCTCTCTCTCTCTCTCTCTCTCTCTCTCTCATGGTTAATAGAATCATCAGTATATTTAGTCAAAGTAATATTATTTACTCAAGGTACAAAATAGATACATATATGTATATATACACACATATGTATATATTTGAGGATAGGAGGGAAAATATCAGTCTTTTTTTTTCTTTTTGGCTTGAAATAAGAGGTTCAGAAGGATGATGATGTAGCAGAGATAGAATGCTGTCCACAGTACTTGAACAAAATGTAGAGGGGCCAACACTCCCTCAGGATTCAATGTCCTACTTGCTTGGAAGGTAGATAACTGAATCTCAGGCTAGATGCCCCTCTTTTGTGGCTGGAATATTAATTTTAATAGATATGGTTAGGTTGATAGTCTTCAGAAATGTCTATCTTAGGGAATCATCAAATGTTCAATCTAGTGTTTTATGCCATTTCATCTGCCCAGCAATGTCTGGGAATGCAGGTGATTAACTTTGAACCAAATGAAAAAAAATGCCTATTATTTTGCAAGGATGGAACTCTTGGGTAGTTCAAAGGTGCTGTGTATTCTGATGGTCAGGGTAAACAATGATGAGATAACTTGTCCGCTGAGAAGATTGGCATCTTCATACCTTAGACGTAGCTCTGACTGCACATAATTACTTCTCTCACATGCTGTAATTCCTTTCTTATTGGTCAGGCTGGAAGAGAAGTACAGAAGGGACTTGCGCAGGAAGAAGGTGGTATGGCCCACAAGAGGAATGTCCTATCTCCTCTAAAAATCAATGTTGGATTCATTTCCATCCATAATGAACTATGTACATCAAGATAAAGAATGGCAAATCAATTTTCTAGCTAAACATTTCTCTTTTTTGGTGTCAACAGGAAAAAAGGTTGGGATACTTTAAGAGAGAGGTGAAGAAGGCAAAGGAGCAAGGAATGAAATTACAGCAGTATCCTTTGATACCAAGCAAAAATTACTATGAAGTCTGGGGCCAGGTCCTGTAATATGGTCTCTATTTTATATGTGCTAATACGAACTTCCTTTAGAAATTAATTGTCATCTCAACTTGACATTCCTCCAGGTTTAAGAAGAGTTGATGATGGTATTAGCCTTCAAAAATTACTAAGACCAATTCAACATAATGTCCATAATTATCAGGAAATAGATGAAAATATCAAGATAAACTACTCCTCCTTGGTTAAACAGATCTAGAAAAAATGAATTAATGAACCTCTCAAAGACTATGGGTGTGCTCCATAATCCAAATAGCATAATCAAGGACACAGTTCATACTGGGTCTAGGAGGCCATTTTCCACACTTTACCTTTTTTAGATCTAGACCATGCTCTGTATCCTAAGGTGCCCAATTTGGTGACTATAACTGTCCTTACCAAGCAGACTGCGAGATTTAGTACCGAAAGAACTGAATGATAATGGTATGTAAGACTGTATTGTCATGGAAGAATCTTAGTTCCATATTTTCCTTTTTAAAGGACAGGAGGTAGAGGACTAAATGTTCTTCTTTGATGAATTTTTTAATCAAAAAGACAGTAAAGCAAATATAGATTAATACTTTTCTAAAAGAAATAGAATTTCTAAAAAACTGAAGTAAAAGAAATACTTGATATTAAAATATCATTGAACATATTTCTTTGAATATATGCACACAGACACACAAACAAAACCAAACCACACAAAAAACTGGGATGCTTGTTTTACCTCTCTGGAATCATTGGACACCAAGTGCCATTTTGCTTTGACTGCATGCAGGTAAGCACCTGTGAATAGCAGACTGGCAAGTAGTTGACATGAAAGGGAGTCAGACTAGAGTGAGGAAGACCCATACTCAAATTTTGGCTCTAATAGTAATTAACTGTGTGATCGTGTGATCCTGGACAAGGTACTTAACCTCTGTCTGCTTCAGTTTTCTCATCTGTAAAAATGTAGATAACAGCAACTATAGCCCAGGGCTGCGATGAGGAACATATGAGATATCTGTAAAGCACTCTGCATGCCTTAAAGGGCTATATGAATTTTAGATATCATTGCATTCTTATAATCCATTTACTGTTGAAAGAATACCATACATATATATGTAAGTTTTAACTGCATATATATGATACTACAGTTAATGTTCAATGAGAGATCCATGTTCAACATTAGCTTATAATGTTTTCTAATGTTTAATACTCATTGTAAACATAATTACAGACCCCCTTCCAAGCTTATGCCTTTTTTTCTCCCTCCCCCACATTTTAAATGTACCAGATTAAGAAAAATAAAATGACAAGAAACTATTACCCTTCAAGGAAAAGAGGGTTTTCTGATATTTTAATTTATATTCAATGCAGAATAATTTTTTAGGCTAATAAACATTGGCCTGTTATTGTAAAGAATGGTAGCCAATTCCAACTTCGTAGCAACCAGAACAAAAAAGAAAACAATTAAGATTTTATGAAAGAAAAAGAAGAATAAGCATTTGAAGGTAGCATGATATAGTGGGAACAGCAGTGAATCTGGAGGGAGAGGACCTTAACTCAAATTTTGCCACTGACATTTACTATTTCTATGCAAATGATTTCACTTTCCTGGGCCTCAGTTTCCTCAACTATAAAATGAAAGACTTGGACATAATGATCCCTGAAGCCCCTCACAGCCCTAGATTCTAGATTCCGTGAACTATTTGAAATGACTTAAAAACAACTATTCTCATAGGATGACATAAGAATTAAGGCAAAAAAAGTGGTGCATTTTTTAATCAATTCACTTAACTTTAAAAAGTAGAACTTAAGAAATTGTTTTAATAGATGCCTTAAAAAACACTGTTAAATTCAGTTCACGGAAATTCTGTGTGTTTAGCATACTGGTTGCATATGCTTTCTATACACGTCCCTGCCTTTTAAGACATGTAGGAACACAATCACCTCAAGCAACTAAATAGACATTTCATATCAACAATAGTCAAGAGGCAGCATGGACCATAGACTCAGAGAGATTTAGAGCAGGAAAAAACCTTAGAGGCCACTAAGCCTACCTTGATGTCCACCTTACATTTTGCAAATGAGGAAATTGAGGTCCTCCTGACTTTGAGTACCCTACCCACAATTGCACAGCATGGTAACTCTGGAGTTAGTACTAGGTTCAAATCCTGCCTCAGATGCTTATTTCCTATATGACCTTGGACAAATGATCTAACCTTCTAAGGGCTCAATTTCCTTTTCTGTAAAGGGAAGGGACTAGCAGATCTGATCCTCTGAGGCCCCTTTTGATATAGATGTATAATTCTAGGATTCTATGTTTCAATGAGACGGACACAAAAGATGACTTTGCATTTGCCAAACAGAACGGTATTTTTGATTATCGCTAGCAACTTTTGTGGGAAGCCAACAGTCCCATAAAATTCTAAGTGCAAATTCATAAACATAATAGCAGTTTTACAACCCTATTCTATCATTACAAAAATCTTGTTTTCAAATAATAACCATCTTCTTTCCTACCTTTAGACCCTTAGGATATATCCCCTCACAGAAAATTTTTTCTTTAGTTTCCTTTTTTTCCTTCCTTTTCTTTCTTCCCTTCCTTTCCTCCTCCTTCCCTTCTTTTCCCACCCTTCCTTGTTTCCTTCTTCCTCCCTCCCTCCTCTTTCCTTCCTTTCTTCCTGCCCTTCCTTCTTTTGTTCTTTCCATCTTTTCTTTCTTCTTTCCTTAGTCTCCTTTCCTTTCCTTTTCTTCTCTTTCCTTCCTGCCTCCCTCCCTCCTTTTTCTCCCTTTCCTTCCCTTTCCCCTTCTTCCTTCCTTTTCCTTTTTTATTGAGATTTTCTATTACCTTCTAGTCATAGAAATTCCAGAAAAATAATCTGAGCAAAGCCAAAGGTGAACACTGAGGGCCAGTGTCTAAAATCGCACTTCATAATTGCTAAGGTTCAGTGAAACCTCAAGGTGCCTCACAGCAAATCAGAGTTATTACTTTGACTGTACATGGGCTTCACTGCAATGCAGCATTTCACTGACCAAGAAGTTTTCAGTAATTACACCTACATACTTTGTATTGGAAAAAAATTAAAATAATAGTGTTTCAGTCATATACAAGAAAGCATAATTTTAAAAAAAATAGACACAAGTAGAAGGTCCTATTGTAAAATTGTCCAAGGACCATGCTATCTCCAAAGAAGATAGTGTTGGACTATACTGACAGTTTAGTATCTTTCAAATCAAGAAAAAAAAACATCTCAGGAGCAAAGGATTTAAAGCTGAATGGGATATTTGGAACAGGTAGTCTTATTCTCTTACTTTAAAGAATAGGAAAGGGAGGTCTAGGGAGGTTCAGTCATTTTTGGCAGTAAAAAAAAAGTCATAATTTTGGACCAGATCTTTTGACCTCTAAAACCTGTGTTCTTTTGATTATACGCAGTAATTTCTGGCCTTACAAAACTAAAAAAAAAGTGAATATTTAAATGAATCTTATGATACAATACTAAGGAATCTGTGGATACTCTTAATTCTTGATGTGGTTAAAATGAAAAATTAGAATTTAAGTTCACTTTAACTGCCAAGGATTATAAATGAACAACTGAGAGAGTGAAGTAAACACAAGTAAACCTACTGTGTTTCATTTGTATTTCTTTAGAATCAATTAGAAGGCTCATAGGGTCATAGATATAGGGATGGAAGGGATTTAGATATCATCTAGTTCATTTTCTCTATATTATACATGAAGAAACTGAGTTATACAGATATCATATAGTTATCATATAGATAACTGAAAGAGGCAGAGTTTGAACTTGGATCCTTTGACTGCAAAAGTACTGTTCTTTTGACTATACTACACTGCTCATTGGCAATAGCCCCAGTGAGTTGATAAGTTCCTGAATTACACTAAAAGGTATGTGTGTGGAGAAGGGGAAGGAAAAAGAGATATTGTTGATTTAGGATGACTCTAAAGCCAAAAATATTCACCAGCTGATTGAATATTACAAGTAAAATAGGTTGATGGCAGTGATGATGATGATTGTGAATTTTTATAGCCCTATAAGGTCTGTACAATTCTCTCTGTGTGTGTGTGTGTGTGTCTACACAAACATATTCTGCTTTGAATCTCATAGCAATTGTTTGAGGTAGATGCTATCCCAGTAATGATAATGGTAGAGAATGACTAAGGTTATAGGTGCCAAGTCACTTAACCCTGTCTGACTCAGTTTCCTCACCTGTAAAATAAGGTGAAGAAGAAAATGGCAAATCACTCCAGTCTCTTTGCCAAGAAAACTCCATATGGGAACATGAAGAATTGGACACAACTGAAACAACTGAACAAAAGGTTATGAACCTGGATAACAGGTGTAGCAACAGAACTAGGGATGTTAGGAAGAAGGGAAGATGGTTTAAAGATAAAGAAAAAACAATGAGTTTGGGTATTGTGTTGAAGACTGTGTTGGGCACTGTGTTGAAAATGCCTATGAAATGTCCACTTCAAGAAGTCTAACATGTAGTGGGTATGGCAGGAATGGTAAACAAACCCATAGGAGCTGGTAGATAAGCAAATAGGAACAGAGAGAGGAAGAGGGTCTGGTCAGATCCTGAGGGGACACCCACACCTCAAGAGCCCATCACGGATGGTGATTCAGGAACCAAGAAGGACAAAAACATACTGCATTTCACCTCATAATTGTCAACAGATTTCATGCCAGTATTTTTTTGCAAAAGAATGGTGTGCAACCATTATGTGAAGCTTTTTAAAAATTGTGCTCATATTATTTAAAAATTATTTATTACTAAACTGTCTTTGGTGCAAGATTAGAATACATGGAATACTTGGGAATATATGTTAAAACTGAATACTGAAAATGTGTGTGTGCTGAGGATGCTAGAATCATGGCTCACAATGCAAGAGAGATAAATGCTTATTCATATGCCACTGCTGAATACATTGCTTCTTTGTTTACCTGTTAACTGGTGTGAAGAACAGACTTATACCATGCAACCTTTGCATGTGGAAGGTTACAAACCAATTGCTGGATGGGAAAAAAAACAGGGTGCAATGATCATGGGTTGGCGATGATTATGAGATGGCAAGACTTATAAGGTGAAATATAGTAAATAGGAAGAGAACCAGAGCTCAGGGTCATGAAAAACCAAAGGAAAAGAGAGTATCCAGGAGGATGAGGAAGTTGTCAACAGTATCAAAATTTGCAGAAACATCAAGTTCAGTGAAATTGTTATCAGATTTAGGAATTAAGAGACTGTTATTAATCTTGTAAAGAGATGTTTCAGTTTGGTAGTGAGTTTGGAAGTAAACTTTCAAAGGGCTGACAAGCAAATGGAGAACAATAGCTTTTTCTATTATTTCCAAATAATGAATAACATGATGTTTGATGTTTTCCAACCATTTTTCATTTTATTTTGTTGCTGAAGCTTAATATATTTCTATATGGCTATAATTAGAATTGAAAATAAAATAAAAAGATAAAGTACTCAGATCACTATAAGATCTTTTCCAAGTAGCAAAAATATAAAGCAAAAACAAAAACAGGAAACTAAGTCTATAAACTAACTAAGTTCTTGAGAGTGGCCTTTTGACTGAGTCCAAGTTTTGCAGAATAAATTGTTTTGTTAAGAGGATTTCTTCTGTGAAGTTTAGGTTCAGCAAAAGGGCCACACTGAAGGACCCGGTGGGTCACATGTGGCCTCACGGCCACTGATTCCTCATTCTTGTCTCTGTAACATCAACTTGAGAATGGTGGAACCAGGTAGGGCAGGTGAATGTAATGAAATACTATTGTGCCGTAAAGACACAATTGAAAGGGATAATGTCAGGGTGTCTTGGGAAAACTTATATAAAATGATGCAAAATGAGTAAACAGAAACAGAGAAACAACTTCTACAGTAACAACAATGTAAAGACAAACAACTATTCAAGACTTAAGAACTACGATCAAAACATTAATCAAACACAAGACATACATTTTTGGATATGTTGAGTGTTGGAATTTGTTTTGCCTCACTATACATAATTATTACAGGGTTTTTTTCTTTTTTCTTCCAGTAGAGGGAAATAGCATAGGAGAAAGAAAAAAATCATGCTTATTAATTTCAAAAAGTAAAATAAAAGTAAAGTTGCATTTAAAAACAAAAGAAAAAATGAATGATGGTGATGGGCTTAAAGGGAGATGCCACAATCAGAACAATGAGTTAAGTAGTAGGTTTAGAAACATTCTGCAGCAGTTTGTAAGAATCTCCCTTTTTAGGAGGTTGTTATGGTTACATGGAACAGCTGGCATAAAAATAATATAACCAATTTCTATATATGATCTGCTTATAAAATAATAAGCCAAATACCAAGAAGTTAACCATCTTGGTCAAGGTCACTTGATCAATTTCTGCTGTCACATTGAGAGTCACTAATTCTCTGCTATGTCATAAATCAGTAAATTTTAGATTTACAGACATAGAAAGATGATTGATGAATCAAAGTACTTTTTAATGAGAAAAGAAAAAAATGGATTAAGTAAGCCCAAGGATTAACTTCTCAAACTCCTATCCCACTTGTTTTTTGGATAGTCCTGTAATAAAATAATTTCAACTGTCCCTAAATGAGATCAACAGAGGAAAAAACACAGCTTGTGAATATCTCTCCTCCAGCCATCCTTGCCACAAGTACTGGTTTAAAAGTATTTTAAATATACCAATAGAAAAACCCACAAGAGAGAAGGAATGTGTGGGAAGGCTTGTCTGCCTCATGTTTCCAGTTGATTTATCAACATGGAAATGTGAGAAGGGGAAGGGGAGTATAAATTAGAAAAAAGGATCTGGCAAAATGTTTGAAGGCAAATTTTTCTTAAATGCTTTGTTATATTCAGTGGGTTCAGGCAAAAGATAATGAGTACTTTATGTAATTCCTATATTTTTCTTTTTAGGCTGAGTGCTGGATTTTGTTTTAGCTGAAGGGCTAATATTCTTAAAGCTCAAATTTCTTGAAGACTTACTAATTATTTCAAGTGAAAAGGGGAACTTTTATGATGGTTATAAGATGCCATATAAATAAATTTGAAAGGAGTCAACTTTCAAAATAAATTAAAACATCTTCACAGTGTAAGCAGTTGTTGTTAATGGAATTTTAATTTGGAACATCGTGAATTTGGAAGAACATTTCTAACCAGGAACATTCTTTTATTCCCAAAGAAAAGAGTATGAGTTCTATCCCAAATTCCATCCATCAGTAGTGCAAATAATTCCTTTTTCTAAATAAGCAAAACTATTATTTAATTGATGAGATATGACTAAAAATATATATTAGAGAAAATATGAATTATCTTATATTTTCAAATTGTTCATCTCATCCACTAGAGAAAAACCATTAGTTTTGTTTCAAAAGCAAACACTTGTCATAGAGTTCAATTAAGGTGAATTAATGAAATTTCATTGGGAGCCATAGAAATGGCATGCTCGGTTGAACAGAAAATCCAGCATTATTTCAGGAGGTCCTCAATTCGTCCGTAATTTAAGGCAATGAGTAGAAAACTTCCACTGTCCAGCTAATTTTATGCAAATGGCAGAAATAACTAGTCACAGAATTTTTTCCTAGTTGGCAAGGATCTTACAGATTCCCTTTCATTTATAATGATGTGACTTTCTCAAGGTCACACAAGAAAACCTAGACTGGAGGCCAGATTCCAGAGGACCACAAAGGAATGTTCTTTCTCCTATATTATATCATAGCCTTCTTCAATCTCCCTCCCTCCCTCCCAACCTTCCCCCCACCATTATCAACCTTAAATCTCTCCTAGTTCATAATAAAATCCATGGAGACTCACTCCATGCTTTCCCAAGCAAATAAAACAGCAAAAATCACTGCAGTGAAGGAAAGGAGTTTTTCTATTAAGACATGACCATCATCCTCTCTTAAATATGTGTATATGAGCTGTCTTCATGTGTACACATATCTCCTATTGGCAACCATAACCAAAAGAAATATCAGTGGCATAAAGGAATGTCCACATTTCCAGTAACACCACACACAGGGAATGTTATCACCCAAGAATAGACAAGTTAGATTGATGGGGGTCTGTGACATGAAACAGGTTCCATTCCAGGCCGCAGTTACTTTAAAATAAATGGTTAAATAAAGATGTGCTTCCTATGTGATGAAGGGTCTCTCTTTCCTCATATCTCCAGAGAAGGTGAATGGTTATACCCCACTTTAGTCTGCTGTAGTACCTTACCTCCATTACTTGTTTATATGAATAGGGAGAAAGCAGGAATCTAACTTTATCATCTTTTCTTTTCATCTGAGAGGTGTCACAGAGCTAACATTGGAGTGAGAAGGACCTTTGTACAGGTTCTACCTCTGAGACACACTGGCTGTCTGACCCCGGGAAAGGCACTTAACATTTTGATATTTTAAAGCTAAACAGCTACAGAGAAGGCTGTGACCTGCGTTGGTAGAGATAATTTCCTCACCTAAGAGCTTCCTATACAAAAGAAATCATAGACACAATTTTAATCCCTATCCCATCATTTATACGATGTACAATCTATCAACTACACATAGGTCAAGAAAGCAAAACATAATGCATCTTATTGTTGGTCTTTTGTATAGCTTATACCCTTTATTTCAGGGCTCAGCAATTTTCAGGTGACAAGTTGTCACAGAATCAAGTAGTCTTCCTGTAAACAAGGATCTGAGAAGCACCTCCTATGTTTTGGGTAGGAGCAGCTAGGTGGTGCAGTGGATAGAGTACTGGGTCCAGAGTGGGAAGATTCATCTTCCGAAGTTCAAATCTAGGCTCAGACTCTTACTAGCTATGTGACACTGGGCAAATCACTTAACCCTACTCACTTCAGTTTCATCACCTGCCAAATGGCTGGAGAAGTAAATGGCAAACCACTCCAGTATCTTTGCCAAGAAAACCAAATGGAGTCACAAAAAGTCAGACACAACTAGACAACAAATGATTGGGGTACCATGCTAAGCATTGGGGATACAATGAAAGATAAAAAGAAATGTCATTGCCCTCAAAGAGAGCAGAGTTACATCTGAAAGTTAGACCAAACTCTTGGTATTAAACTTTTAAATCAACTGGAGTTCAAATGTACTCTATATCTCATGAGGATTTGCTGTTTAAATTCACAAATGGCTTTGCTCCAATACCCTTCAGCCATATTACATTTTACTTTCCTGATTGATGCTACATTTGACCTACGTCCGTATTCCAAATTAAAATTTGTTATTCTTACTGTCAACAATATAATGGAAAAGAAAGATAATTAGTTTGCTTATTTATCCTTGATAAAACTGGATTCATGAGAGACAGAACTGTTTCAGGGCTAGTGACATAGGGACCTGGCTAAATCCTACTTCAGATAATTGTACTTGTCTCCTTAAATCTCCTGTTAGTTTAGTTAGGTAACGTCTTCTCCTTGACTCTCTGGCACAAGCAGGGACATAATGGGCACTGTAAAAACAGCTGCAACATGCCACTCAAGAAATGGCACACACATACTGTAGTAGTGGATACAGTAATCCTTGCATATCCCTTACCTAAATCACAGGAATGTCTTGTGGCTTAACTGGAGAATGTATCAAGAGTCTCATATGAAGGATGCTACAGATGCCCTGGTGTGAATAACACATTTCTTTTAAATGTAGCTCATTTCTTCGATTTATTTTTTTAAAGTTTCTCATAGAAGTGCTGAGTTCATGTACACTAAGGAGAAAAAAGCATCTCAAATCTGACTAGCTATTATTAAAAACTTTTTTTAAAGAGTATTCTCTACACATTTCTGGTAAGTTTCTAAATTTTGGTTTAACTCCTTGGAAAATGCAGAATACAGAATCTCAAGGATTGATTTGTAAAATTCCTGGGCTTCAAAAGTTAAAGTGGACAACAACTTATCTAAACCGTATTTCCACTTTTTGAACATAAATTAGAGTACTTTTTCTGCTATTGTAGTCAAATTAGAGACAACTCTTGACAATTACTACTAGTTAGTCCACAATAATTGAACAGTAATCTATTTGTCAATGTGTTTTAGGCTGGAATAAGACAGTCATCACAATTTTGTTGCATAGGGCAAGTGTCACAAAATAACATAAAACCTATAAATCAGCTTTTAAAGACAAATTCAGCTGGGGTTATTCGATAGCTTTCTATTTGAACTCTTTATTATTGCTGTAAGTAGATATTAGGAAGTTTCTATTTAGCTGAAGGCCTATGTGTACTCAGTTGTCTCTAAATTTCAATGCCCTGGGATAATGCCATAGTGGAACTGCCCAAGTGTTTTGAAAACAGTTTTGCTTTAGACTATGATTAAAATTAGTTTTCCTATTAACTAAAAAAAGATCTGAATCATGGATGAAAAAGTTCATTAGAAACATATTAAGTAGCAGGAAGAAGTCATACTAGAGAGCTGTTTTGTCATATACAAGTCACAAACCATATAACTGAGGTTTTTTTTCTTATTTATTAAGTTACTTAAAACTTAAATACTAGCACTTAATTATACTATAAGAAAAAGAAACATATTATAAACTGAAATACAAGATAAGAAAAGAAAAAAAGTATTGCTATGTGTGCAGCTGATTGTAAGAGAGAACTCAAAATATACAGCAGTAAATATCCATTTCAATAAAACCTATATAATACTACACATTAGGTTCTGAACTGTCCATCTTTTTTTACTTCTCTATAAATTTTCTTTTGTTCTCTGTTGTGTACTTTTTCCTTTGTTTCCCCCACACACTCTGAGACTTTTTAAATGGCCTACAATGCCCCGCCCTGTGAATTTTGTTTAACATGATGGAAGGTGTTCTTAATAGCACTTGGTCTTTTACAACTTTAGTGGGTTGCGATAGGACCTAACAGCAGGAAACTGAAATTCACATAGTAACAATGTCTTTATAATTGTGCAAATTTACCACAAGTTTTGTAGACAACTTTCTAACTCTTAACAGTCTTTATTATTTTAATGGAAAAGAAAACACGATTAGACTGCAGGATATCCCTTAATAAGTCTTCTACCTTCCTCTGCCTCCAAACACACGGTTCAATTAAAAATTATGAAAACTAGCTCCTATTTTATAATGGTCACATTTTAGGCAAAAATTTTAATTACCCCCTAATATTAATAAAGATACAATGTTCTTAAACAGTAAATTTTCTCAAGTTGCTAAAATGCCTTAAAATGGTTAAAATAGCAAGAAGTGTGGCTAAGCTTGGAAAGGTTAAATATTTAGATTATAACTGTATTCAAAGTGAATCAAATGCTTACCCATTATTGAAGTCAAAGAGCAAAGAACCTGATGTTGGGAAAGATTGAAAGCAAAGAGAAAAGGAGATGGCAGAGGATGAGATGGATAGAAAAGTGTCATGGAAGTAATGAATGTGAGTTTGGACAGTTCAGGATATAATGATGGATGGAAGAGCCTGGTGTGCTATGGTCCATGATGTCACTAAGAGTCAAACACAACTAACAAAGGAACAACACCACCGAGTTTTACAAATATTAAGGCAATATATAAAAGTGGGCTGTTACATGCTATAGTGTTGGTCCTTTACCATATATACATGACTTGATGCAAACTAAAACACTTGAATTGTGAAAAACCATGAAACTTTAGAACTTTTTCATATCCTGAACTGCCAGTAAAGCAAAGAATAATAAAATGCTCTAAGATCTCCCCAAGATTAAAAGAAAATATGTGTACATGTACATGTATGTATAGACAGATGCATGTGCTCTAAAGGAACACTGATTTTATTTAAATATGATTTAATATAGCCAAATTTTCCATAAGCTGCCCCACACTCTCATTTAAAGTCTAGTTTTCCATTATTTTTCCCACTACTGTTACCCGGGATTTACTCTCTACTTAGCACTAAGAAGGATGGCTAGGAGGCTTTTATCAAAATAACTAAATGTTGTTTCTAAAAATAAAGCATGATTATTAACACGGCAACTCTGTAAAACAGTACAAGCTCCTCTTCTTCCTGGAACATGCCACATTGAATAATGAGCACTACAATGACATCTCTTGAAAAAGAGCCCAATAAACTAGATTTCCCATGTATCAGTTTGAAGGAACTCATGAGCAAATACCACAGGTAGCTTTCCATGCTTTTATTTGGAAAATTTCCAGACCTGCCCATGTTCCCATGTTTGGAAAGAAGACCATGGATATCTCTATGTAACATGCTTTGTACACCACTTTATTAAAAACAGATAAAGACTATATGGCAACTGCATCCAGGAGAATATACTACACAAAATCTCTTTTTTTAATGGACTACATTTTAAGATGTACAAAAACCAAAGAACCAAAGATCTTAGAATTGATGCTTACTACTTGTATGACCCTGGGCAAGTCCTAACTTACCTACAGTCAATTATATGATCCAGTAGATAGAATGTCTGTCCTGGAGTCAGGAAATTGAGTTCAAATCCTGATTCAGACATTTACTATCTGAATGAACCTGGGCAAGTCATTTAACCTTGGCTGCCTCAGATTTCTCACAGCACAAGGCAAATTATCACAGCACTTACCTCCCAAGGTTGTCTTTGGGATAAATGTATGAAATACATATACATGCAAACCTTAAAGTACCATATAAACAATAACTATACATTCCTCTTTCTAAGGTTGTCGCATCTGGGAAAAAAAATGGTTTGACTCAGAGATCCCTTTCAACTCTATATATCGATGGTCAACCCAACTCATCTAGGGTGTCCTAACACTTGTAAAATGAGAAAAAGATGTATAGCAGTCATTCAGCAGGAATTAGACATAAGATATAGACAGTTCAAGTGTTGTTATAAAAATCAGTTAACCAGTAACCGCCTATGCTAGGTACTTAGGATGTTCCTATATCTGTATACCTAAATCTGTGTGCACATTTATGTGCCTACATATTATATATGTATACACACACATGAGGATAGAGGTGTACTCACATATACAGCACACATATGCATGTGTTAGTATTTACATATATACATGTGTGTGTCATGTGCACTCTATGCATATGTATGTATATACATTTGGAGGGGAGACAAGCAGAGAAGAGACAGCGATGGACAAAGACAGGGATGACTTGAGGTAGTCCCTGTAAGGAGACAATGTTCTACCATTCTACTAGAGGGATACAGTGTGTTCACAGGTGAATAAATACAAGACATAATTTTAAAAAAAGGTATTCAGAGGATGAGACACTGAAAACCAAAGGAAACCAGGAAAAATCTGAGGAAGGTAGCCCTTCAACTAAGACTAGATGATCACTAAAGCTTCTAAATCTGAAAAAAAAATATAGAGGAAGGCTTTGAATACATGATGTAGTTCCTTTACTGAGGATTTATGGAAGGATATGGGCAGGGGAGTGCTCGTATATATCTAGTAACAAACTCTTTGAACATCTACAAAATCCATTTAAAGTTTGACATTTTTGTCCATCATTTTTTTAAGTCTAGACCATCAAGAAAATAATAAACCAAACACTGATAGATAGGATTTGCCACTTTCCAAGGTATAAATACTCATACGGAAAATTTAACAATTGGCTCTTGAAGTATCTGCCTCCAATATCCCCTGGAAATGACCAAGAATTGAAGAGATAGTAAAATACAGATGGATTGTGAGTAACATGAAGAAAGGTAGGAGGGGTCATGACCAATGAAATTATGAATCCTTCAGTGATACCAAACTCAAATAGAAACAGTTCCTTGCTAGCCACATAACCCTCAAAGAAAAAAAAAGAAATTAAAATTAACATTATGTTGTGTGGTACTTGTATTTATTTTAAGATTTTACAAATTACATTTTAATCTGGTTTGCTATACTTGGGAGTTTTGTTAGTAGGAAGTTAGACGCTTCTGTTTAGAATATCAAAGAAGGCTACCTAGTTGAAAAATAATGGATGTATTATTCACTGATGCCTACAGGGTGTTCAATTAAAGACCATGGGGGTATGACACCAGAGTTATTATGTAGACATGGAGTAGTGCTGAATGGCACGTAAGTCATACAAGCGAGTTGCCACCACCCCTCCAAAATTGTGTTATGCAGCACTCCATAAGCAAGTAATTACATTTCAAGTCATGTAAACATTATCATTCCCATTTTGATAATAAGAAAACTGAGGCATAAAAAGATGAAATATCCTATCCAAGGTCACAGAGCTCAAAAATATCAGAACTGACTTAAAAATTGAAAAAAATAGAATTTATTCTGTATTTTATTTCATTTTGTATTAATTCCAACATTTTGTGTACTTCCTTAATCATATTTCATTTTTCTCTGAGTTTAGAAATTCAGCTTTCCTGCTAATCATTGCTCTGCTCTTTTGTCTAGGAAATCCTCTACCCATGAGGGATGTAGGCGGATGCCAAGGAGTGTGATCTGTTATCTCTATACCACTGACTCTCCTTCAAGAAAATCTGGTCTGTTATTACTGTGACACTAACTAGCCACACAATTAGACATCATCAGTGAGCTTTCCATAGTGACAAGACAAGAGGAGAAGTTGTTGCTAGCCCTGCACTCCAAATTTACAGCCAATCATATTGTCCCCCACATATAGGATGCTTCTGACTGTAATCAGTTGTATTATTTTCCCCATCTATAATTCTGCCTTCTAGCTTTTGGGTACTCCTTTTCTCCATAAAAATCATTTGCCAACTCTTACTTAGTTTCTTAGCTAGTTGAAGAGGTTAAAATTCTTCATTGGCAAATTCACTTTTTGCTAATAAATTGATCATGCTCAGAGCTTCATGCCTCAGTTTACCTTAATTTCAATCACAACAGACACACCTCTGAACAGTTATTTCATTCAAAATAATAATTATTATGATGGAAATTGGTTATAAAAGTTGCAAAAAAAACCTTTCCTTACAACAACCCTGAGAAGAGGGTAACATAAAGGTTATCATTCCCATTTGACAATGAAAATCTGAGGTTGAGACAGGGCAAGTGACTTGCCCAAGGTCACTAATTGTCAGACTACATGAACTTCAAGGTCAAGATTCTTTCCACCATACCATATATATATATATACACTTCATATAGCTGTTTTATAAATTTAAAAATTAATATCCAAATGCTCTATTTTCATTAGTTCAGCATCTGCCATCTAGCACTTCTTGTAATATTTTCACACAAAAATATATCAAATAAAATTTTCAAACACTTTTATTTAAAATGAAAAAAAGAAATGCTTGATGTTTAAAATATTCCACACATATTCACTTTAAATGCAGGTAAATGCAATATTGTTTTACCAAGTCAGCAGTACCTAAGCTATTTTAAAACATTTTGGAGCAAAAGAAATCGACTAAACTATAAAAAAGATTTATAATTTAATTATAATGAGCATGATGTTTTTATAATTACTTGAAGAACTACTGCAAAAATCATTGCTGGATTAAATTTGTACATAAGCTAGACAGCCTTGAAAAATAAGGAAACAGAGGATATCCCCAAAGTCTTAAGTTTAAGAAGCTTAAAACTGTACTAGTCTTTAGAGGATGTACAGTGTGTTTCAAATTTGAGTCATTTTAATGGTAAATTATTGGCTGGAATCTGAAAAATCAAATACCTGTCACTACCATGTCCATGTTTCTTAAGCTGTAGTTTGAGTAAGGAGTGGTAAGCAAGTGAGTGGGTAGAGGAGGTACTGGTAGAAATAAGAAATTTAAGAGGTGAGACTATAATTCCACATAGCTTCTCCTGGCAATCCTCTTTAAAACAAAGAACATAATGAATAATTAAGGAGGAATTACATGATTTGGTGAGTTTTCCTCAAAGAGCATTTGGAAAGATCTGTCTGTCCACAGACTCCCTATCCTTCCTCCATTATATGATTCTCTTGATGAAAACTCGTCAAGTAAAACTAGCTGACTCTTGGACAATTAGACAGACACTTGCAGCTTCTTTTTACTCCTAAGAGTTGTATATTTATTTTCAGTTCACATAACAGAAGAATATTGATCAAAAACTAAAACTAAGTATTTATTTGTTCAACTGCAACATAGAACTTTATCAATCAAAACAAAAAGAAAACTATTGTTGCAGTACAATGTGTAAATTACATAATCCAAGAGTCTTCCAACCTTTCATTTCCCCATAATCCTTGAGCTCACAAAGGTAGAAAAAAGAATAGGATCTTGAAATCTATGACAACTCCCTTTTCACTTGCAATTTCGGAAAGCTTACGGAGAGGTAGCAGTAAATGCCACTCCACTATCTAGCATTGTTTTGTCCCTATTTTTCTATCTTAGATTCGATAGAATTCAAAAACAGAAATCATCCTGTTACAGGTCACTCTCCTATCATTGTTCTCTTGGTATTTTATGTTCCCCAGATATTGCTCAGGTGGACAAAATGATTGTTTTGGGGCTTTCTTTGTTTCGTTTTTGGTAAATCAACAAAAGTACTAGGACATAAACTCATCTGTGGGTTCATCAAGAGTATCTTTGAGACAGGTCCACTAATAGACAGTATGACTGATTTCTTCCCTTGCCTCTATATTTTGAAAGCTATTTGTTTCAAGTAGATTGCAGGTTATGAGGATTCAGGAAAGTGACATGTTTTCTTAAACAGTGGGTAACAATTTTGGCTGGGACAATAATGTTCCATTTCTAGTACAGTTTGCTGAATTCTAAAGGCTCTTAATGGTGAAGAGTTTTGTGTTTGTAATTCAAGGTCTTTATCTTTTGGTGTCTTTTAATTTATGAAGTGCTAGTGATCTTCTAGTGCAAGAGTCTGACCACCTGCTTATTATTATTTTAGTATCAGGTTGGGGCCAATCAACTTGTTGAGGAGTCTTAGCACAAATTATTTCTCTATTTTAATAAATTCTGACCTGTTGATATAATGTCACACATTTTTTAGACACAGAATAAATTTTGTTCAAACCATATTGTTGCACAATCATATCCCTTCTCTTAAAGTACAGAATGGATTGAAACAGTTTCCATTTTTGAAAACATTTCAAAGTTGTTTGATTTCGTGCTTGTTAATGTTTTCTTGAGTTTGAGAGAGGAAAGAAAAGGGTATTAGCATTTATATAGCTTCTACAACTTGCTAGGCACTGGGCTAAGCACTTTACAAATAATATCCCATTAGATTCACACAACAACCCTGAAAAGAAGATGCTATTGTCCCCATTTTACAGCTGAAGAAAGTGAGGCAAACAGAGGTTAAATGACTTGCCCAGGGTTATACAGTTACTAAGTATCTGAGTCTGAATTAGAATTCAAATCTTTCCAACTCTAGGCCCAGTGCTCCATTCACTTCATTATTTAGCTACTTTAATTGCTTTAGAATCCAAAGTCTCATATCATATCTGGGTTAATACTTAGTTTTATTCACTGGAGTACAACTTCCTAAGTGATGCCCAAGGAGCCTGAGAGAATTAATGTAGCTTTAATGTAGCCAATTGGCCAAATGTTCACATAACATCCACTATGTGAAATGTGCCATACCAAAAATGGCACAGTGTAGAAGACAAAGTTCCAGCCAGAGCCTATGATATAAACTGAATTGGAAAATGTATATGCTGGAAGACTTTAGCTTTGTAGATATCAAGAAGATTCTGAAATGAAATAATAAAGGTTTCCTGATAAATGAAAAAAAAGTTTAGAAACGCTAACAAGTGCTTAGTGATAGTTTATGCTTGTTAACATTAAAAGGCCTCATAAATGGTCATCATTAAATTATACTTTAAAATAAAAATGTTAAATCAATATTTCAGTCGAAAAGCACTATGCAAAGACAACAGGTTTGTTGTGATATCAGATTCTGACATTGTCAATTGTGTGCCTAGTCATTAAATTTTTCACTGAAGTTATTGATATTCGCATTCTCCATTTAATACTATATTCTACTTTATTTAATAACGGTAAGTAACAAACAAAAATTCTATGCATTTTCCCATAATCTGCCCATTAAATATTGTCATTATTTCAACTCTATACTAATTTTCAATATCATTAATACATTCATTCAAACTTTATTTTCATCATAAGCACTATTATCAAGAAATTGAACAGTGACAAAACTCATCAAAATGAGAGAGATAAGTAATCACATCTAATATCAGAATGGCTATAATAATTTATATGTGATCAAATGTGGGCAAAATGCACAAAACTAGCAGGATGCCATTACCCCATTAACAGACCTCTCACTCTATCCCTCCCCCTGCAACTCTGGAGAAAAAAAGTGGAGAGTTGGAAAATCCTCACACATCCATTACAGCTATCGACAAATTTTCTCTGAAAGCACACCTAAGCTAGAAAGCTTTAAAAAAATTAGAACCAAAAATTGCACAAAAATCTAAATTGACTAATTCTTAGAAATGTATTAGCAAAACACTTGATTCACCTACATAAAAACCCAATTCTGTCATTATTAATGAAGTCAAATAAAGAGGTAAGGAAGTTACAGCAATGCTTCTGAGTAATTAGCTAGCAAGAAATCTCAGTAAGATTAGTTTTGTGGGTCTTAAAAGGGTTACTAATGTACCTGGGGAAAGAGCATTAAGAAAAAATAAGCAGCTTTGAGCTTTTAAATACGTAGGCTATATCTCTCTGTATATATACATGTCAACTATAATTAGAAGGAACATATTTACAAAATATCTATACAATATTTTTAAGAACTGCTAAACTTGAATAGCATATTTGCTTCAAGTAACAGTAAATATAATGAGTTTCTATAATGTAAAATAATGTTAATAACCTTCTTTTAAGGAAGTTTGCCATATATCATTTTTGAAAACATGGATAAATAGACAACTTTATAACCCTAGTATTGGGTACAGGATGAGTATAAATGTAACAGATTGTGTTATATAAATCTTATACTGTATGTGTGTGTGATTTTTGAAGGTTCCTTGTAAACTTTACATGGAAGCCATGTGACTTAACAACATTATTGATTCCTTATAATGATAATCCTGGCAATACACCTAAAATAAAAGAGAATGTGGTATAATAGAAAGTGCGTTAGACATGGAGTCTTGAAAGAACTAAGTTTGAATTCTACCACTGGTATTTACATATGACTATGGGCAAGTTACCAAGTCTCTAAGAAAAAGTTTCTTAATCTGCGAAATGGAGATAATAGCACCTACTGTACCTATCTGTACAAGTTAGTTTAGGGATCCAATGAGCTAATTTTTATAAAAGATATTTATAAAGTCTTTTGCAAATGTCAACTCGCATCATTAACTTATTTTCTATATTAAAAGGATATGATTTCTGCTTAACATGTCTGTTCATATGAACTAAAATCCTATCATCACTCAATCACTAAACATTAGTTATATAACATAAAAAAGTCTTTTGAAGGCAGGTGTATTATATTTTACAATATTCGGTATATGCGCTGGGGAAGGTCTAAGCTCTTTTTTTTGTTTGTTTCCAAATAGTCAGCTTAAGTGTCATAAGTACAGTTATCTACCTACGCTGTGCTGTATTATCAGTGTATTACCAATGTGCACCTTAACACAATAGCAAAAGAATGTCTTTGATACCCTAACAGTCTCTATATATGGTGTGCATGACTAACAGCTGAGAGGAAGTGTAACGGCCTGCTAGAAACCTTTGAACAGTCCCGCTAAAAACTAGGTGCAGAGAATTCTGCCTGGGTGACAATACAGCTGCATGTGCAAATGTGTGCAGGAACTTGGCCAGTTTTCTCCCCCTCTTCCCCTTTCTGTCCTATTGGTTTAATTTACTGACAATAAAGAATTTTCCTTTTCAGTTGTAGTAGTATATTTTGCAGTTCTTCTCTGATCTTTAAAAATAAAGAAACCTAAGACAGTTTCCCAAAAGCAAAATATTTCAAATAACAGATGAGACAAAAGGTTTGAGGGAAACAAAAGACGCACCGATCAAATGTATCCCAGACTAGCAAAGATAACATAACTTGAGGAGGATTTTTTTTTTTTTGCTTTGTTTTAAGACCACAAATTATGGGATCATAGATCTCTGATTTAGAGCAAAAGGAGATGTTAAAGGCTATCCAGTTCAAACTATTAATTTAATAGATAAAGGAAAAAAGGCTTAAAAAAGTTTTAAGTGATTTAACAGGATTACTTAGGCAAATATGTGAGGGAGGATTGGAACTCAGGATATCTAACTCCTAATTCAAAATTCTCTGCACGGTATCATACTACCTCTTCCTTTAGCTAATTAATACATTTCAAAAAACAAAATTTAAAACAGAAGCACATCTTTAGACCTATCTGTATCCTATCAGGAAGCTAGAACTCTTTTCCTAAGGCAAGCAAGATTTTTTTAAAGCCAATTACATAGTCTTCACTGAGATTGATTCTCCTGCCTGTGTCAAGTACCTCCTTTCAAGTAAATTCCACACCCATGGATGTCCGCTAGTTATTTCAGAGAACCATCTAATGAACCACATTTGGTCACAGTCAACATCATTTAAAGATTGTGGAGAGTTCTGAGGGATACAAAGAACATAAGCTTCCCCACTATGGAGCTTAATAGTTAACTTGAAAACTGAATAAATACACTGATCAATATGTGCATACACATGGTCTAATCAAAAGCAGTAGGCATAGAGGTAAGAAAAAAATATTTTAAGGAGGTGGAAGCAATTTGGACAAGTCTTCTTATCTGGGCCTCAACTTCTTTAAATTTGTAAAATTAAGCACATGGAATAGATTACCTCTAAGGTCTTCTGATTTTAATAACAAAAATCACAATAATATTCAACATCATAATGCTAATACTTTAAATTTATGCAGTTAAAACTTTTCATGCATGTATAAACATGTGTGTGTACACATGTATAAAATCTCATGTAATCTTGTGAAACAACAACAGTGGATACTCTTATCAGTTTTTACAAATGAGAAAACTAAGGAGAGATTAAATAATTTGTCCAAGATTAAACATCTGGTAAACTGAGTCCAAGACTAGAATTAAGGGCTTCTGAATTCTGTTTAAATTTTTCATGTTTTTTGTCTTGTTTTGTTTTTTGTTTACTTTTTACTAAGAGTAACTGGTGTAGCTAGAATGACTAGGTCTCAATAAGGCTAGCAAACTGGAGAAGATGAGTCTTTAAAAGTAAGAATTTGCCTGGACAGAGAGGAATAAATGCATTGCAGGAGAGAAACACATGATCAGTGGCTTATAAATAGGATGAGAACAGTGTATATGAAGGCTGACATGCCCCACACTCTGAAGCAGACTACCTTGGGTCCAGGGAGAAATTACTGGAGTTAGATAATTTACTCCCAATGCCCATGATCAATAATTCTGACTCAATTTATAAAGAGACTCAAAGTCATTAAAGGATCTTATGGTAAAATGTTTTTGCTTTATATATTGTAGATGGACTTAAGAGTATACCTAAGTATTTCCTTTATAAAGGTAGGAAGGAGGAGTGAACCTGAGGAGCTTCAGAATTAATGCATCCTATTGTTTTTTGAAACTCTTAAGATTTGTCAATCATTTTTCATTAATCTTAAAACTATCTGGGAAATAATAAATACATCTAAATATATTTCACCTTCTATTTATTCCTGCCCCACACCACCCAGAGCATCTTCTAACAGCTCTCTTAATGTGTCAAGAGCTAGAGTGTAAGGTGTTGCTCAGAACCAGTTAGCTGAGGAGTGCTGGGTGGAGTGATGAGGGGGGAAACCCCTTTAAAATGAACCCAAAGACCAACTTCTTAAGCACTATGCAAATTTTAAATGCAGAATTCCACACCAAAGTAGAGAAGAAAAGGCCTCCAATCACAGTTGAGCTGTTAGCCAGTCACATGAAGATAAACTAACTGTTAAGTGGTAGCAACACTTTCAAACTCAAGGCAAAATGAGAAAACTCCTCAAGACTTCAAGAGGTGGGGTGTTTTCTCATTTCCACTTTCAAAAATTGCCCAGTCTACAGATGGTTTTACTTTCTGACACTGTTCATTCATTTTCATGTTCATCAATAGAACATACAATAAAAGTATTGTAGAAACATGTACTATAACTGGCAATGCCTAACATTCAGTACAAATATGGTAGCTGCCTGTGCTGTTAGATAAACAAGATCGCCATGAGACCTATTAGTCCTTTGATAGTAAACAATTTCCACTTACGTCTAATTATGTCTATAAAATATCTGTTTGGATACAAACCACATGGACAGTATGTACTAAGATTTTATAAGAAGCATTCATGTCTAAGAAAAAAGTATAGTCCTTCAGTGAATATTTAAAAAAAAACTCAACAAAATCCTGCCTAGCCTATTATAGCAGAACATTTTGTTTTAGACCAAGGCATGTATCATGTCTTTTCTTCTCAAGGTCACTGATATTAAATATGACTTGCTGAAATAAATTTAAGTCTAATTTCAATAAAAGGTCTTGATTCAACTGAGCTATGGCCTATTTTTCTCCTCAAAAGCAAAAACGACCATGAGAATCATGTGACTTTTTTTTAATCCCAGGGCTGTAATCAAAGTTATTTTATACAAGAGCTAAAGGCAAAACCCTGGTAGTCACATTTATTTACTTTAGAATAGCTCCATTACTCATACGATTGAACATGGGATGACACCAACCGCAAGAATTTGAACCCACTATGGTATTAAATATGTCAACCATAAGTGGTTTCATTTGTCCAATTATTTTAAAAATAAATAAATCAATACATCTTTAAGGAGAGGAAATGCTAATAAATATATTAAACCTTTAAAATCTAATTCCACTGTAACCACAGCACATCTTTAAATACAAGACTAATCATTTAAAACAATCAAAACAGAGAAAGACACTAAAAAAAAAGAGATTGAAAATACCCACCCCTAGCAGAAAGCTTTTTGGTGTTGATAATTTTGGCAGCATATTCTTGTCCTGTTGGGATTTTCATGCATCTTCTCACCACTGAGAATGCCCCCCTGAAAACCAATAACCAGGAAGGTATCAATACAACCAGGCTCTGATACTCAATAAAAAGGATCTAATAATCTGAGTGCTTTCAGAGATTTTAGTGGTTTTCCAAATATCAATAGAAGTAGCCCCAAAAGAGCCCTTCCAATTGGCAACCTAGCCCTTTCTTAATTTTCAGGAATATAATAGTGATTAGAATTTAACAGGGCCAGCACCATATCATTAGACAACAAAATAAAAGGGCTGCCAATTGTAACGGATCTTGTTTGCACAAGGAATTTGAACACATTCTACAATATCCGCTCACACAGTAGCACCAAATGCCCAGAGAAAACACTGCACAGAGCTGGAATAAGAAGGAGCCAAAATCTGCTGCCCATTTATTCTGGTAGGGGAAAAATAATGAGTGTATTTCTAACTCTATAAATATGATAATTGTTCTCAGAGAAATATAAATATTGAGCATATTTGTGTGAGTTAATGAATTCTGGCATGATGATTTCTTTATGCCTTGGTTTAAAAAAAGGCTTTTAATTAAACTGCTTCTTCTGACCTTTTATGGGTATGTACGTGTGTATATAGGTGTGTGTGTGTATGTATATGCATTACCACTCAGTGTAAGAGTATCATATAGAATAAATACACTTACACAATGAAATTTACATTTCCTTTTATTTGTCTTCATCAACTACCAACAGACATATGCACACACCCCTTCTCCAAGTAATAGATCAAGCTGTAGATATGAATGAGAATAGATTTCATTTGGGGGTGATGCTGTAACACTGTGGCTGAGCCTCTAGGTTAGATTTCTTTATAATGAGTTTCCTCGTTTAGATCTTTCTCCCTGTTCTTTAAAACTGGCAAGTATTTTTGTCACTATGTGTATGTGTGTATCTATATATAATCTTTAACACTCACATACACAAAACAGGACTCTTCCCTTTCCAGAGAGGTTTTTTACTCCATGCACATTTAAATTAATCCTGCTAGGGGAGACTGTCTATATCCTGGGAAGAATGGTGAGACAAAAAACCTACAAAGTTTTAGCTGAAGGTGTAGGTGGTTGATATATAGATATATATGTTACACTGGGCTGCTGTTTCCTTTGACAGAACTACAGGATACAAAATAGACTGAACGCCAACTTGAACTTTCGGCATCAATAAATATGGCACCGTCTGTGTCAGTGAGGTTCTCATTCGTACGTGTATCACTGAACAGACACGCCGGTAAACCCTGGAGGCATCTCTATTTACAGAAAACATGATCTATGTTGCATTTTACATGGGTTCTCATTTCCTGCCTTTCACAAGCATATATACACACTCCAAAGGATGACAGCTCCAACTGCAAGGATCATAAATTCACGAAGGCTCTCTTGCAAAATGGGAGTGGGGAAGGAGGGTGGGTGGGATTATCAGCCTTGGACACATCCTGGTGGTCTTCCCTTTCTACTCCCCCGCCCTCACCCTACGGATCGGTACCTTTTGCCCAGCTGTCAAGCCAGCCTTTTCCCCCTCCCCCTCCCCTTTTCTAAACTCCCACGACCCCCTAACGGTAAAGGACTGCTGGGTCGGGGGTAACGCGACTCGCCCTCTGCAGGAGAGGGGACCCGCAGACGCCAGGCAAGGACGCTTACTTTCCAAGCTCCTCGAAAAGCTGATACTCGTCGGTGAACCTGGTGCAGGTTGTAGTTGAGGCCATCATAGGTCCGGGCTGGCTCCTGTCGAGGAGGGAGGATGAGACGGGACGGGAGGTGCTCCTGCTTGCCTGGGACCGGCCCCTGTGTCGCTGTCACCCCCGAGCCGTCTTCCTTCACTTTTCTCGTCCAAAAAAGTGGCTGGATCTGGACTTGGGGGGGAGGGAAGGTAGGAAGGGTGCAATGGGAAAGAAAGAGTGCCGTAGGGTCCCCTCTCCACAATCGTACTATCCTTCTGATCCCGCTTCCTTCTTTTTCTTCTCCGGCTCTGGACGCTCCACCCTCCCTCTCTGCCACCCCCACTCCCCAATTGGAGGAGGGGGTGAAAGTATTATAGAAAAGGTGCCAGGAATTGGGGGTGGGGGGTGGAGAGAGAAAAAACTCAGCCAGCCACGGGGCAGGAGGCGAGCAGTTGCGAAACGATATGAACTGGGGACAAGGAGTAAAGGCGGAGGGGAGGGAGTGGAAGGGTGGAGAGGGGGTGGAGTGGAGTGGGGAGGGGGCAGGGGAAGGAAGAGAAGCCCGACAGAGACAACTCCAGTCCAGTTGCAGCTGTCAGCAGCCTCGGTCTCTCCACTCCAGTGGGTGGGTGGGTGGGTGTGCGCGAAGGAGCGCCCGAGCAATGGGAAGCTCGGCTCCTCTGCCCGGCTTCCCCTCCCCTTCCCCGCCCCGCCGGTGACAGCCGCCGGCCAGCTGGGGCACCTAGGCAGCTCTCTGGGAATGGAAAGGAGGCACGGCTCGGAGCGCGCTGGGCACCCGGGGTGGGCAGTGGCAGGGCGAGCACGGTTCAGCCTCAGCGTCTCTGCTGTCCCCCAGCCCCTCCTCTAGCTACTGCGGGGCCACCCCCTCTTCTATGCCCCCCTTTTCTCTGTCCCACACCTCCCTCTAGCGACACAAGCCTCTCAGCACGCAGTGTGTGTGTGTGTGTGTGTGTGTGTGTGTGTGTGTGTGTGTGTGTGTGTGTGT